>CM046343.1:28069741-28458101 GCA_025403435.1 Artocarpus heterophyllus
TTAACTATCTCTTTTTGTTTTTTTCCTTATATTTTTATAATCTTATATATATTTTAAAATGTGTTTATGATGTTATATTATATTATTTTATCTTTAGACACATCCGTGTGTTTGTAATAGATTATTATGTTAAAAAATATATATAATAAGCACAATACGCGCATTCATAGTGCATGTTTCTGGCTAGTAAAAGTAAGGGATATTTATCATTTTATATCTTATGTTTTAAGATAATTCAAAAACTATACTTTTAGTTTTTTATTTTATTGAATGTATATCTTTATATTAAATTTAATACACAAATCTATACCTTACCTCCGTTAATAGTTTATTTTTATCTTTAAAATGACCAAATTATCATTAAGTAAAGAAAAAAATTAAAACTTCCAAAAAAATAAGAATAAAACAAAAATAAACACACACAAAACATCTATTTTTTGAGGGTATTATATATATCTTTTAAGTCAAAAACCTTAATATAAAGTTTTTTTAAGTTATCTTATTTTTCAATTTAAGGTATTTTAGGCAATGTTTTAGGTCAAAATTGAATTTTAATTAGAAAAATGTATAAACTTAGGATTTAGCTTGTATGTCCCTTTTTTCATGTCCTCGTATGTGTCCTCTCAATAATATAATGCTACATCAATTAAAATATTTTAACTAATATAATTAGTGACAAAATATTTTAATCGACTTGACATTTTAATTGACATGACATAATACTATTAGAGCAACATAAAAAGGACATGAATAAGGGGATATAGGAGTTAGATCCATAAATTTGTGTATTAAATGTAATTTAAATGTATAAATTTGATGAGATAAAAACTATGAATACACCTAAAATATAAGATAAATAAGCCTAAATCAAAAGATGCTAAGTTTTTGTACTTTGCAGCCGTGGGCACTTTACTGCTCTCAGTTTGTAGTATGTTTTGGACTCACATTAGTGAAAAGATAGTGATCATAACAAAATAAGTTAAATTTATACAATTAACTAGATCCCATTTACTCATAAAACGAGAAGTCTCCAATAAATTATGATGTTGATGTCTCAACTAGCTTAGGACCTTATCTATATACTAAATTAATATATATATGGACGCAATATCTCAAGCCACACAACTTGTCATTTGGACATTTGGATAATTTTTTGAATAAAGGAATATTCTACTACTCTTCTAAATTAAATCTAAAAACAATCAAAAGTCTAGAGAATTTTTTTTTTGTCCTGATAAATAGTCTAGAGACAAAGTTGACAAGGAAAAAAAAGAGGATAATTTATTTTAGGTCAAAAGCTAAAAGAGGTGACGTGATTGGGTCATTTTTTGAGGATTGGATAAGACAGTAGTAAAAGAAGCACCACCCTTTTTTTTTTTTAATTTTCCTGTATATATATATATATATTTTCTCCCCTATAATATAAGAAGCAAGTTTATATATTTATTTTTAAATTATTTGATAAAATTGGTTCTAAAAAATCTTTTAAAGTTTTCACATATTATAATAAAAAATAAAAAATTACTATAATATAAAGTTTTTATATGTTAAAATATTTAAACTAAAAATTTATCTTTTAACCAAACTTTTACCAAACACTCTCGTTTTAAATAAAATCACTGTCCTTATCTCACTTCCCTTCTTTTTTTTTAGGATAAAATTTTCTTCGTCTTATTCCCCATTATAATGGTGATTTTGTTGTGGGTCCGGGAAGAGAGGGTTGTTTTTTTTTTTTTTTTTTTGTTTTCTAGTTTTTATTTATTTGTTCGTTTATTGTCCACCTATGCAGGAGGTGCTTTTTTTTCTTCTTCTTCTTCTTCTTCTTCTTTTTTTTGGTTTTTTATCTTGCTTTATAAATGGCAGAACATACGTCTGATTATCCTGAAGCACTATCTCGCTATTATCCCTAGTACTAATCATCATTAGTTCTTTGAGTTAAAAAAATTATTATTAGCCCTTAAACAATCTTACTATCTACATGTAGAAATTCACTTAAGAACATATATTTTTTAGATTTAGAAACTGTTATCATTAAAATAGCGTTTTGTACAATAATTTTTATAAGTGGAGGAAAATCTTTAAAGTAAATGAGCTCAAACCTCAAAGGAAAGATAAAGTCAAAGAGGGACTGCTTTATTAGCCTCCCCTAAATACACGGTAGATTTTAGTTTATAAAAAAGGCAATAAACTAGTGCTTTAAAAAAGATAATATAGAGGAATATGTAGAGAAATTTGCTTACTATATAATACAGAGGAATGCTCGCTTAAAAAAATAATATAGAAATTGATAAACGTTATGCCTTTAGGATTTTCTATCCAAAAAAAAAAAAATCTTCTTCGTTTTGGATGTGTTTTCCTTAAAAAAAAAATGTCATAACAATATTTTTATTTGTCCCAACATATTTTAAGAATGTTAAACAGACGTGTGAAATAAAATCCCAACCTTTATATAATTTAAAATAAAATTAAATTTGTATTAAAAAAAAGAGAGGACAACTTATGTTGTTTCGATCACCAATTCAAATGGTTAATTTTGTTAAAAAAATTTTTACAAAATTTAAATAGTTATAATATTTTCAACACTTCCAACCAAAATACAAACTTTTTAAGAAACAAATAAAGACTATTTTTTCAAGAAAAACACAAAGACTATGGCCCTGTTTGTTTTTATTTTCAAAATTTTTAAAAATATTTTACATATTTTTTAAAGTAAAAATTTTAAAAATATTCTCAACATAATTTTTAAAAAATTTTATTTATTAATTTTAAAAACAATACCAAACTAAGTGTATATATTTAACAATCATCTTATTACATATAATATAAACAAAATGGTATGTATAATAATATATACATGACAACATAAAGTGAGAAAGGAGCTTTACCATGCACCGCCCATGAATATGATCTTCTACACTTTTTATCTAACATTCCCCCATCCCTCAAAAAAAAAATAAAAAAGGAAAATTCAAGGGGAAAAAAGAAAAAGAAAAAGAAAAAGAAAAACCAGTCAAAAGAGGACAAAAGTAATTGCGGGTCAACTCAGAAATTCCACAGTTGAACGGAAAAAGACCAAGAAAACTCTCAGCCACAAACAAAAGGATTGTTTGACTAATCAACCGTCGACATCGAGGAGATCACCATTGCAAAATCTAGACGCGAAGCAGCAAATAATTCCCACCCGTTATCCATGGGAAGATTTTATGGATATAACGTTTGATTATCTCCCCTCTCTTTCTCTCTCCTCTTTTCTCTCTCATCACCAGCGAGAGCTTTCGCTGAGGAAGAGAGAGAGGGAGAGAAATCGATCACGCACAAGCAGAAACAGAAGAAAAAAGCCCTAACCAGCAAAAGCCTTCCTTTCATCGGATCATGTGATTCGTATATTCCGATCCGATCCGAATTTTCTCCTTTCTTCCTTGTTTTTTCTTCTGCGATCCGATACCGATTCGCTGAGTTGACGTGCGATGACTCGGAGGTGCTCGCATTGCAGCCACAATGGGCACAACTCGAGGACGTGCCCTAACCGCGGAGTCAAGCTCTTCGGGGTCCGATTGACCGACGGGCCGATCCGGAAGAGCGCCAGTATGGGGAACCTTAGCCACTACGCCGGGTCGGGCTCGAATCCCGGCGGGTCCAACGTTCCGGGATCTCCTGGAGATACGCCGGACCACGGCGGAGGCGCCGACGGGTATGCCTCAGAGGATTTCGTGCCCGGGTCGTCCTCTAGTAGTCGCGAACGGAAGAAAGGTTCGGTTTTTTATTTTTATTTTTTATTTTTAGCAAGGATTAGTTTTTTTTTTAATTTGTTTGATTTATTTATTTTTTTTTTTTTTTGTGTCTTTGAACAATTAGTAAAGAGTTTAGTAACATCCTACGGAAGAGTGTTTGTACTTTTTTGTTATTTTGGGGGATGGGCAAAATGAATGTTTTATTTGTTTGTATTACTTTAGTTCGACTGTTTCTGTTATATTTTAAGTTTAAGGTTTTTTCTTGGTTCCTCTTTCCATTTTGAACACTAAGTTGTTCTTATTATGATTATTTTTATGTGAAATCTGAATTAAGATTCATGGTATTTTGTAATTTTTGTTTGGTAGGGATGTACTTGGACAAATTAGGGCGTTTAAGATCACTTTCAAGGCAGAAAAGAAGCTGTTATGGACAGAATTTTTGTCATCTTCATAATTGGGTCAAAATAAGGAACATAATCTGATCACGTTATTCAAGTAATAGTTGATTTGTAGGAGGATGAAAAGTCAATTTGAATGGGATTTTAATGAAATTGTGTCCAGATTTTACCGCTAGGTGTATTCTTTATTGTGTTAATAGAAGATATTCTCGGGTCTTGGCCCATAAAGTGAGTGGATGAAGTAAATGATCTATGAGGAAGTTGGGAACAATTTTAATGGAAAAAAAGGAGCTTGGTAGAATCATGTGCCATGGTCTCTTTGGTAAGAAATGCCAAGGTAGGGTGTAGAGTTGCAGGGGGGCAGTGAAGCTTTAGGCTGTTCATGAAAATTTACCTTTTGCATAAAAATAATTAGTACTTAGATGTAAAAAAAGGCTTACTTAGGCTTGTTGATGTGTAGTCGTTTGCTGTGAAAGAGGGGCGCGCTTTTGTGTCTAAATCAATCCCGTTCAGGTGCCTGGAATATACACCCAATGAAAAAAATGAAGAAAAAAACTGGAATTGTTTGTCCGTCCGCACTTTTTTTGGTCTTAACATTCGTTTTCATTTGTCTTTAGAACAGCTAATAGTCCCTCTACTTTGCAGGTGTTCCTTGGACTGAGGACGAACATAGGATGTTTCTACTTGGATTGCAGAAGCTTGGAAAAGGTGACTGGCGTGGAATTGCACGCAATTATGTTATATCGAGGTCACCGACTCAAGTGGCCAGCCATGCTCAGAAATATTTTATCAGGCAAACCAACGTATCCAGGAGGAAAAGACGATCCAGCCTGTTTGATATTGTAGCAGATGAAGTTAGTACCTTCTTTCTGTCTTATGCATGAATGGATTTCAAAACTTAGTATGTTGGTCAACATCCCACCCACACACAAATGAAGAAATATTGCTCTGTGGTTCCCTATTTGTTTTCAAAAGACATATTAGTCATTTAGTGTAGAAGTGTAGTGATGCCCGGTACCACAGACAGCTTCTTAATGCTCTCAACCTAGGTTTGATCATTAGACTTATTTATTTATTTATTTTTGTTTGCTATTTGCTAAATGTGGTCCTTAGACTGGATTAGCAGAAAACTGCTTTTGCATTTTACTGTGGGTCTTGAGTGCTACAATTATCCTAGCTTTGGGAGACATCTATTTGTAGTCCTTACCTTGCGAAAAATTGTTGAGATCTCATACGCGATCCTTGGAATATATTTATTTATTTTTTATTTTTACAAGTTGTCTTCATTTTTGAAATATTTATTTGTTATGCCATTACTCTTTTCTACAGTCAGCTGATGCCCCAATGGTGCCTCGAGAATTCTTGTCTGTCAAGCAACCACTAACGGAAATGCAAAATGAGAACACGTTGCTTGATTCTCCTGCTATTGGTGAAGAATGCGAATCAATGGATTCTAAGAACTCCAATGATGGAGAACCTGCCCCTTCGAGGCCTGATAGCTCACAGAACTGCTACCCTATAATATATCCTGCTTATGTCTCACCATTTTTCCCATTTCCTGTTCCATTTTGGTCTGGATATGATAATGGCATGGAACAAAACAAGAAAGAGACTCATGAAGTGGTCAAGCCAACAGCAGTTCATTCAAAGAGCCCAATCAATGTTGATGAGCTTGTGGGCATGTCAAAACTGAGTTTAGGAGATTCTATTGGCAATGCTGGTCCCTCCCCTCTTTCGCTGAAGCTTCTTGAGGGTTCGTCATCTAGGCAGTCGGCCTTCCACGCAAATCCAGGCTCTAGCAGTTCAAACATGAATTCTAGTGGCAGTCCAATTCACGCAGTTTAACTGGAGGTGATTCCTGAACTAAGATTGTAGATCAGCCTAGCGGTGTGGATGAGCATTACAGGTTGTTGTTGATACAAGATGATAATATGTGCCGTCTGGTTTGGGATTCAGTTATAGTTCTCTTGTGGGATCAAATTAATAAGTTTAGTTTCTTTTTAACTTTGTTTAGGTCTTTGGCTTTAGGCTATACTGTTTCTTACAACAAGTTATTTAATCTGTTATTTGCTTGTGCTCCTCGAATTATTTGTTCATTCCTCAGTTCTCTGTTCTCTGTTCCCATGTTCTGATTATGTAGAAATGCTACTGAAATTCCAGAAACCATATCTTCAGTTGGCAACTCAGCGGTTTTTTTTTTTTTTTTTCGAAAACAGTTTGCGTTTTTAAAAGCTGAAAACTGTCCTTGAGTCATATGGCGGAGAACCTTTTTTTTATTTTCCCAACTTTAAACCCACGATGGACCTCCGACCTTACGTACCATGTGAGAAATACGCTGGCTTGGTTTGATAAGTTAATTAAAACTTATAGTTTTAATTTGTTATAGTGTAAAGCTCTTATACCTTAAAATAAAAAAATAAATTTATTATAGTGTAAAGTTTTTACATGTTATAATATTCAAGTTTTAACTTTAAGTTTCATTTTTGTTTTCAAACTCTCTAAATATTGGTCATTGGGTGAGATGATAAAAGACTATTCATTCTCTTCGACAAGTTTTGATTTTGAACAATTGCCCCTGTCGTGGGCAGGGTGTATGAGGATCAATTTGTGAAAGATTCATATATAACATACCACGCAGGATATTTTATAGCGTGTCTGGCAATTTCAACCTTGTTGGGATTCTGGTTGATATTAATCGGTTAGAACTTAAAACCAGTATCGGTTAGAATTAAAAAAAAATAAGTTAGAACTATAATTTAAGGTTGAAATTTATATTTAATAAATGGGTCAAAATGTTGGTTTGAATCAAAAGTCTCTCTAACTACTCTTTTAGTTGGAACTAAAAGTAGTTCTAATTATTGAAACTTGACTTTAACGGTTATTAGACCAAATGAGAGTTTCAATTAAAATTAAAACCATCAGTTGGAATTGAGCTTTCAAATATACGTTTAGTTTCAACCAAAACTTTTAGTTGTTTCAGTATCAAGAAAAAATAAATATAATATAAAGTTTTTATGCACTATAATATTTTCAATTAAATTTAATTTAAAATATTAGTTCAACGATACTTCCGTCTTGGTATGTTATTATTTATCTTTAATTTTTTTTCCTTTATAGGGAAAAAAAAAAGTGTAATGTGTGTAGTTTCCTATCTCGTTGCACACTATTGAAGAAGATTGTCACGCAGATCTAGGAAGTTCCTTGGAGCAACTAAGGTGTATATATTTGGTTACTATGCAAGCAAGGTTGGCTGTTGACATGACAAATATGGCAACTAGAATCACATTGATCTAAATTTTCTTCATTGTCGACTCCAGTGAAAACTGATTTCATGTCAACCTAAGAGAGGTACAAAGGGCAACACCAAAATTCAAATTATAGAACTTAAAGTTAAAAACGCTACGGCATGCGAGAATCTTATATCGTATTCATTGGTGGAGACACTTAAAGTTGAGTAAAGATACATACCTTCACTCAACTTTCAAAGTATTACTTTTTTGTTTACAATTTTTTTTAAAATTTAGGTTATATCTTTGTTTTACATTAAGAAATTATAGTTATATCCCTATTAAAAAAATGAAACATAAACTTGTTTTAATAAATAGTTTTGTAAGGATACGTGTTGTCTATAAAAAAAATAAAATGATACAAGCTATTTTTTTCTTCTTAACGGTTAAAATTTCAATAAAACCAAAAAAAAAAAATTCAAACATTATCTTTGATTATATTTTGGTCTAATTTTTAAAACATTTTACACTTAATCTAGATCCATCAACTTGTTTTAATTTTACATTTTATCATTCAGTATTAAAAGGAAAACGAAATATAGACATGAAGCTAACGAAAAATAACACTCTACTTCCTCGTAGAAACCAAAAAAAAAGTTGAAACTCCACCTACAAAGTATCATGCATATTGTATTATATATTAAATTAACATTTACGTAATAGAAAATCTAAAACTTGAAACAAAATCATAGACTAAAATTTCTGACATTTCAACAGACATGAACAACTAAAATATAGAGAGCATTTGATAACATAGTTTTAATTTTGTTGTTTCAATTATTACAGTGTAAAGTATTCATATGCCACACTGTAAAGTAAAAATATGCTACAGTATAAAGCTCTCATACGTTATAATTGTTAAAATTATAGAGTACAATAAACAACGAATGTGACACCCCGAAGTAGGGTAGTGACGTAATGGATCAATTGAGTTAATTAAAGCAGATTTTTGAATAAAACCACCAATTAAATGACTTAAGTTATTTTTTTTATTTTAAAAAAGGTGAAAGTTTAAAACATTTAAAACAATTATTATTATTTTGAAATAGTTACTCAGAAAGTAAAATATTAAAGACAGTCAAATATAAGCCGGGCTCTACCAGACCCACATTAGTGCACACATATGGTATCAACAATAAAATATTACAATCACAACCCAGTTGCCTCCTTGTCTGTCTTAAGTTGCAATCAATTTAGGGGAAAGGTTTTAAAACATATAAAGAAAATGTGAGTGGAATGCTCAGTAGGACTAAAATCTATAAGAAAAAAAAAACATTAATTTGAATATAAATTTCGCATTCAGAAATGTATTTAGTAAACAGGATTTGATAAATAAATAAACAAATAATTCATTTAAATTGTTCTTACCAAAATGGTTCTTGGTTCATCTAGATAGAATCTTATTGTCTCTTTTGGGCAAACCATATAAGTCACCACTGTAGTGGCTCAGCTGGGTTTCGGGACCTGCCCCCAAGGTCGCACTCTACACGACCCGATCTCTGATTATGGCATCATGCCCTTATGTGTATTTATTATTATTTAAGTCCCATGTTACCAAATATTCTCAATTACATTTATTATTTGATTCATTATGAACATTCATTCTTAAACAAGAAATCAAAAATACTAAGAAACTCATTTTTTTATCATTCCTTAAAAATCAAATTGAAAGAAATCATTTTGTGGCTAGAGGTCCCCTTTGAACATATTTAAAACATTTTGTCATTTATTGAAAACATTTTGAAAGGATCTTTAAGGCAAAAACCATTTAAAAACCTGGTAACCAAAGAAAGGGGTAGAAGTCCTAACTCGATGCCCTGCATCGTGACTCAGCATCGTAGTCCCGACTCACTATACGTTAGCTCTACGGAACCACTAACGATCTAAATATAAACTAAGTTCATCAATATCCAGCTTAGGTCATTTAACACTACTAAGCTATTTCATGATGTCCTAGTGTGTCATTTATATCTATAAAATCATATTATAAGGTTAAAATCTCGATTTGAGTTTAAAATAGTAAAAACGGGCGAGAAATGATAAATTTTTGCAAGGCCAGTCGGCCTACCGGATTCCCTAATTTGGCCTACCGAATTGTTCAGTTCGGCTTGTCGGTAAACCGGAACCAGCCTGCCAAACTGTTCCCAGGTTTGACCTGCCGAAGGGATGAGTCCGGCCTACCGAACTGAAAAAATCTGAAAATTTTCATATTCGAGTTTTGGCCTTCCAAACTCAAATCTTCATTTCTAACCTGTTTTCTCAATTCTCAAGCATAGAAACCATTCATATATGATAGAAAAACATACTAAGAGACTTTTAAACACATTTAAACAAGATTTGCATAGAAATTTATAAAGAAATCCGAAAATGAGAAAAATAGAGAAAAATAAAAAAACTTAATTTAAATCCGTTTTTTCATCAAACCAAACCTAGATTCTAGATGTTATGAGTTCTACTAACTTAGGTTTAAGGTTTTCTAAGCTCATAAAACTTGAATCACAACGTTTCAAAGAAATTTAGAAAATTTTAAGCAAAATTTGAAAATTTGAAAACAAAAAAATTTACCTCAATTCGGAGCTTTAAAACAAGTTTGCGGAAGCTTAATCACGTTCCTTGACCTCCAATCCAGCTAGGAATGAAAGCTTGGATTCAAAATTTTTGAATCAAAGAGAGAGGAGGGAGAGAGAGAAAATGCAGAGAGGAAGAGGAAGAGAGAGCGTGGAAGAAGAGAGAGAGAGCTGAGAAAAAGTGAGGAGAGAAAAGGGAAAAAGAGAAATAAATAGAGGGAGAGAGAGTAAAACCAGAAAGAAAAATCGTGTACATCCACAGTTTTACAAAAAGGATATATTTGACATTTGACAAATTGTTTTGTTTTAAAAATTCAAAATGAGAAATATAAATAATAAAAATAGTTAAAGTAACTTAAAATTCAAATTGATTAGGAAATCATCACAAAATAATTAGACTAAAAACAAATTACAAATTTGGCACACTAATTCATAATTTCACACACTAATCATTCTTAATTAAGTTTCGGGGCGTTACAACGAACAAGAACAAATTCAATTAATAATATTGCAACAGAAATGAAAAATACAACCGAAATTCAACCTTGACCCGAATCTGTAAGACGAACGATTGCAGTTGTCGAGGCACGTGAGGATCACGCTATCCTTAAAACAGATTCGGCCCGTTTGGTTGTGCATGAGGATTCGACGGACGTTTATCTCCTAAGATACAACAACAATCAATGATGGATTTAGCACGATCGAGCACTACCTCCGACGAACTTGAAACCTTGTCTTCCCCTATTACCAAAACTTGTCTATGACACTCGGAGCTAGAACTCAAAAAACAAAAAAGAAAAACCCTGTGTTTTGTGTGTGTTTACAAACTTGTAAAGACTCCCTTATACAGAAAAGTCATGGGGTGTTACAAGCCAAAATTGATGAGATTTAATTTCAAGTTTTATAAGTATAAACCAAAGGTTAAGCCATTTCAATTTTGATGATTACAAACCCAAAAAAAATGTTTATGTAGCATTAAACCTCCACTAATTGAAGAATATCAAAAGCCAAATTTGGATTTAATTTTGGGATTTATGAGCATAAACCAAAGGTTAAAACCATTTTAATTCTGATGATTACAAACCTAAAAAAAAATGTTCATGCATTAATTCATTGTGCCATTAAACCTTCACTAACTGAAAAATATCAAAAGCCAAATTACGATTGTAGTTGTCAAGGCACATGAGGATTACGCTATCCTTAAAACAGATTTCCCCCCTCCAATTATGCACGAGGATTCGACAGACGTTTGTCTCATAAGATACAATGACAAACGGTGATGGATTTAGCACAATCGAGCATCGCCTCTAGCGAACTTGAAATATCGTCTTCCTCTATCACCAAAACTTGTCTACGACACTCCTAGCTAGAACTCAAAAAACAAAAATAAAGACCTTGTGTTTTGTGTGTGTTTACAAACTTGCGAAGACTCGCTTATACAGGCAAGTCATGGGGTGTTACAAGCCCAAATTGATGAGATTTAATTTTAGGTTTTATGAGCATAAACCAAAGGTTAAAGCATTTTAATTCTGATCATTACAAACCAAAAAAAATGTTCATGTACTAATTCATTGTGCCATTAAACCTCCACTAACTGAAGAATATCAAAAGCCAAATTTGGATTTGTTGTTTGGAGCAAATAAAAAATTTGCAAAACATAGCCCACCTATCAAAAGCCAAATTTGGATTTAATTTTGGGTTTTATGAGCATAAACCAAAGGTTAAAACCATTTTAATTTTGATGATTACGAACCCAAAAAAAAAAAGTTCATGCACTAATTCATTGTGCCATTAAACCTCCACGAACTGAAGAATATCAAAAGCCAAATTACGATTTTAGTTGTCGAGGCACGTAAGGATCACGCTATCCTTAAAACAGGTTCGCCCCCTCTGATCGTGCACGAGGATTCAACAGACGTCTGTCTCTTAAGATACAATGACAAACGGTGATAGATTTAGCATGATCGAGCACCGCCTCCAGCGAACTTGAAACCTCGTCTTCCTCTATCACCAAAACTTGTATATGACACTCCTAGCTAGAACTCAAAAAACAAAAAGAAAAACCTTGTGTTTTGTGTGTGTTTACAAACTTGTGAAGACTCCCTTATACAGGGAAGTCATGGGGTGTTACAAGTCAAAATTGATAGGATTTAATTTTAGGTTTTATGAGCATAAAGCAAAGGTTAAACCATTTCAATTCTGATGATTACAAACCCAAAAAAAAAAAAAGAAAATGTTTATGCACTAATTCATTGTGCCATTAAACCTCCACTAACTGAAGAATATCAAAAGCCAAATTCGGATTTGTTGTTGGAAGCAAATAAAAAATTTGCAAAATATAGCCCGCCTATCAAAAGCCAAATTCGGATTTAATTTTCAGGTTTTAGGAGCATAAACCAAAGGTTAAAACCATTTTAATTGTGATGATTACAAACCCAAAAAAAATGTTCATGCACTAATTCTAGGCAAAGAATATCAAAAGCCAAATTCAGATTCATTGTTGGAAGCAAAGCAAATAAAAAATTTGCAAAACATTGCCCGCCTAAGGTAAGTTGCCCACGTCGTGGATGCGCACATTAGGCCTTTAACCCTCTAATGACGCTTCATGAGAGTTACACCATTTACCCAAGCTTTTCTGGGGTGATGATTTGCACCCTTCATGAGAGATACCTCCTTCATGAGAGATACCTTAGGATGAGAGATACCTTAGGATAGGTCAAATTGACCACGTTGTAGATGCACACGTTAAGCCTTTAACCTTCTAGGATGATGATTTGCAGCCTTCATGAGAGAGCCCCTTAAATACACCATTTACCTAAGCTTAAAAGTGCAATCACATATAAACCACACAATGCTTTAATATCAAAGCAATATGGGACTTTCGTTTTCAAGCATCCTTTCCAATAAAATCCTATTTCAATAGGCTCATTTTAAGCATCAATTTCTCATTCACTTGATTATCATTTTGAGCGTATAAATACACGATTTCGCTTTCCTCGCGACAAATAACGCAAATTTGTCAAAACCCGTCATTTTCACAAAGTGGATCCCACTCAAAATCGTGCCTCAAAATGGCTTCTCAAAATGGTTAACAAACTATTTTTTCTAGCAACAATAAATTAGTTTTAACTTTTAGTTCTAACTGAATTATCAAACACACTCAATAACGAGTCAAGGACCATTTATAAGTGTTTTTTTTTTCCTTAATAGGCCGTTTGGCAAGTTGTCAAATGCGCTCACCAACAAGTCAAGGACCATTTAAAATAAATCGGTTCTAATATTTGATTCTAACTGAATTGTCAAACGTACTAAATAACTTTTGATTCTAATTAAATTGTCAAACGCACTCAACAATAAGTCAAGGACCATTTATAAGATTTTTTTTTTTTAATAGGCCATTTGACAAGTTGGTTAGAACCAAAGTTTTAAGTTTGATTACTATAACATAGAAGAGCTTTACACTCTAACAAATTTTACATTATAATTAATTAAAATCAATTAGTTTAACTAATATTTTAAACACATGCTAATAAAAATAAAAATAAAATAAAAATAAAACCTTAGCATAACTTTTAAATTTGCCTGTTTCTCTTCCAGCCTTCTTTCTTTTTCTCTAACTTCCCAGTGACCAGCATAAAACGGCAAAACGAGAGATTTCATTTCAGAGCCATGAATCTCTTCAACGCAAACAGATCAACGACCACCAGACCATGGCCCACAAAAAGATCATCATCATCATCACAGAGATCCCCACTCCTTTTCCTCACCCTCCTCTTCTGCGTCCTCATCTTCTTCCTCTACTACCAATCTCTCACTCCCACTTCCCTTTCTCTCTCCTCCCTCTCTTCCTCCAAACCCCATTCCCAATGTCCATTCCGGCTACAACGAGAAAAGTTCCTCTGGTACGCTCCCCACAGTGGGTTCAGCAACCAGCTCTCCGAGTTCAAGAACGCCCTTTTGATGGCCGCGATTTTGAACCGGACCTTGATCGTTCCTCCGATCTTGGACCACCACGCCGTTGCTCTCGGAAGCTGCCCCAAGTTTAGGGTTTTGGGTCCCACCGAGATTCGGCTTTCGGTTTGGAATCACGTCATTGAGCTCATTCGCAGTGGGCGGTATGTTTTTTAGGGATTTGGTCATGTGATTAAAATGTGGGTTTTATTGGGTTTCTTTGTTTTTTTTTTTTGATAATTGCAATAATGTGTAGTTTTAACTTAATTCATTATTTGCTGGGATTGGAAATTGAAATGTAAGATTAATTGGGTTTTTTTCCCCACTTGTTCTTGCAAATGTGACACCAATGTGTAGTATTTTCTTCAGAATGATATTTTGTTGGAGGGAAAAGTAAAGGAATTAGAGTATATTCTTTTTGGGTTTTTGTTTTGTGGGTTTCAAGTCAGTAGCAAATTCTCAACTTGCAAGCTTCAGAAATTAGATAGACTATAGCATACGAGAACTTTATATTATAGCAACTTTGAAAACTAACTGAAAATCTTGGTTTAAAAACTGTAGCATATGAGAGCTTAAATTGCAGCAATATTTTGCTTTTTATTATTGTTGCTGAGAACTTTATATTGTTTGCTGGTTCGAACTATTCCAACCGAGATGCAAACAGAGGCTATAACTTCACAAACTAGCTGGTTTCTTCACTTCTATTTTGTGTTTTCTGTTTTCTTCAGAAGTGAAATGTAAGGTGGAAATCGTATCTATACCACTTTGTGTTCACTCCTAACTCTAAAAAGAAGAATGTGGAAAATAAAAGTATTGCAAAGCAAGAACTTAAGTTCTTCCTTTACTGCATGAATTTTCATTTGATTTTTTAGCTCAATTATTGAATTTCGTGAATGCTAGACTTCTGTGCAGTTTCATGTTTATCAGACGGTTGTAAAGTTTATGTTTTTGCCATTGTTTTTCTCTCTTCCTTCAGGTATGTCTCCATGGCTGATATCGTTGATATTTCGTCATTAGTTTCTTCCTCCTTTATCAAAGCAATAGATTTTAGGGTGTTTGCTTCCCAATGGTGCAATTTTAAGTTAGAGGGCATTTGTGCCAATGAATTGAATAAGCAATCCTCTTTGCTTGAAAGCGTAAAACAATGTGGATCTTTACTATCTGGGTTTGACAGTAGTGTAAGTAAGTGTTTATATACCGTGGATGAGGACTGCAGAACTACGGTTTGGACATACAAAAATGGTAATGAAGATGGTACATTGGACTTTTTCCAGCCCGATGAACAGCTCAAAGAGAAAAAGAAAATTTCATATGTTAGAAGAAGACGAGATGTGTATAAGAATCTTGGACCTGGTTCTGAAGCTGACTCAGCTGCATTGCTGGCATTTGGGAGCCTTTTCACTGGTCCTTACAAAGGTTCGGAGTTATACATTGATATCCGTGAATCTCCAAGAGATCAAAGAATACAGAAATTGATTGACAAAATTAAGTTTCTTCCATTTGTCCCTGAAATTATTAAAGCAGGAAAAAGGTTTGCTCATGAGACCATACGAGCTCCATTTCTTTGTGCACAGCTTAGATTATTAGATGGGCAATTTAAGAACCATTGGAAAACTACTTTCCTGGGGTTAAAGCAGAAAATCAAATCTTTGGGACAGAGTACTCGTCCCATACATATTTTCGTGATGACTGATCTTCCTGAGGCGAATTGGACTGGAAGTTACTTGGGAGATTTGGCTGGGGATTCTCATCAGTTTAAACTCTATTTTTTGAAAGAAACAGATGAGTTGGTTATGCAAACAGCAAGAGGACTTGTGGATGCAAATCATGGTATGAATTTTGGGCTTCTGCCGAAAAGTAGTGAGCGAGATGGTAAGATTAAGAAGCATTGTCATCCATCAACACTAGCAGATGTACTGCTATACATAGAGGAATCTGTTTGCAGCTGTGCCTCCCTTGGATTTGTCGGGACTTCGGGTTCAACTATAGCTGAAAGCATAGAGTTCATGAGAAAGTTTGGGGTGTGTTCAAGTTCGACTCAGACTGCATTGTGACAAATTTATGCCTTTTGACATGACAAATGGATTCAACTGAAGGGCGTTTCAGTCTCGCAGACTGGTTTGTAAGCACGTTTGGAGAGACTCCCATCTTTTATCTGCTCAATCTCGAACATTCTTGATCTTCTTCCACTTGACGTTGAATCGGCTCATGACACCAAAATTCTTTTGATGCTTCTGCCAGAATATGTGTGCCAGAATATGTGTGTATATTCATTTGTCAAAGACAAAACAATGCATTTTAAGGGAAGTAGTTTTTACAAACGACGTTGAGATCTGGTTGCAGCCCTTCACTGGTAAACTTTCTCTTACGCTCGCTTGAAGACTCTAAGGGTTTCTTCTCGGTGAGGATCCAAGAACATCTACATTCGTTGTCTTCTCTTTTGGTAGTTTAGACCAACTTGATTTTTTAACATATCAAGTGTATGTTCTAATTAATAGATATGGGGTAGTTCTCTTGTATGTTTCTTTGTTTGTAACATCCTTGAACTTTTCAAGTCGTGTGGGGTTGGTGGTTGGTAGGCTCTTTTGATAAGATATATTACAAAAAAGTATCAGAAAACTAGTCAACGTGCAAACAAATATATATATTTATTTATTCCTTATCTTGTCTATCATATCACGTGTGCTATTAAATACGGTCATTGAGAATTGATGTGTGCTGCCACCATTTGTAGTTTTAAACTATATATTGACCAACTTTTGCTGCTATTTTGCTTTAATCGTATCAGCCTTAATCAAAATTTCACTGATAAAAATGTCTTCCAAAAAAATTACTGATAAAATTATTTGAGAATTCTTCTATTGCTATTCTACTAATTAAAGTCAAGAGTTCTATATTTCAACACTCTCTGGCCGCAACTTGTGAGTTTCAAAGCCTTATAACATCTGAGAGATTTTGCATTATTTATTGTTAGAATTTTAGAGCTTAAACCATTTGCCCTCACCTTTTTTTTTTAATCTTTTTTTGGTTGGCTGAAAATGCAAGTAACCAGTGTAGGCCAAAATATCACTATTAGAAAATGGTCCATATTCTCTAAAACAAGCTTGTTATTCCTCATGTCTACATAGTCCAAGTCAGTATTCCAAGTCAATAGCACCTAAGCTAAAAGTTTCAATTAACTCTTTTAAGTTTTTTAAAAAGCATTGAATGAACCACAACAACATAATACCGTTAGCTCAAAAGCATCTTTAGCTTCTTTATGAAATATTAATCAGCTTTTGGCTCGACCTTGGAGCTTGGAAGTGGAAATTTCTTAGCAAAGTAATGACAATAGAGATCCCCACAGGGAAGGTAAAGCGGGTGAAACAACACAAGACACGACCAAGTCCCTGCCTGCGCGAAGGACAACTGAGATGGCCCTTCCGCACCAATGCCCTGGCAACGATCAAGGACGATCATTTGTCCCATTTTCTCAGCCCACAATTTCATAAGCGCCTTCCCTTCATCATCCCACCAACCCTGATCTTCACGTGAACATCTTCGGCTTAGCCATCCCATGACATCCAAATCATCCGGAGTTACCACGCAAGTAACTGTCATTTGGCACCTCACCAAACGAAGGAGAAAGGTGGAGGCGCAGGCTTGGAGTGGAAGAAGTGGGGCAGGCAAAAGTTTTGTATGACGGAAACTCTATAAATACGGGTTAAAGAGGTTAAAGAAGGGATCCAAAAAATTGTATCTTGAGTCCTTACTCTGTCGGATTGTTTAAAGACATATTGAGCGAGGGCTTGAGTTTGTATTCAAAGTTCAAAAAAATTAGTGCATTGGAGTCGGCATGCGTAGATTATTTTGATCCGAACTAGTTTATATTCCTGGCGTCTTTTGTTTTGCTTTGTGATTATGTTTGCATTTAACACAATTATTGCTCGGGCCTTTCTCCTCCTCCCGACTGAGCAGTAGTTCCCCACGGCTGACAGATAGGAGTTTATGTTAGGCCGAAAAAAAACACACACCCCACCCCAACAACAAAACCCCAAACTGGGATTTTTCTTTCCTTATCTATGTGCGCATTGCATTAGCACTGACAGAAAAGAGGTTGGCTTTACTGAACAAGAAGAAGGGGCAGGTCGGAACTTCTTGGACTCCCACCCGTTTCCCAAGAAGGGGTTCGCAAGGGAGGAATTGGGCAACCGGATTTCATTGATTAGGCAAAGCAAAAAAGAAGAAAATGCCTTCTTCTTTTTTTTTTTTAAAAAAAAAGAAGGGGAATTTTTCCCCTCCATCTGAGTCGGCCTGTCATTCCTTGAAGATGAATGAGACAAGGGCCGACCTTACTCCTAGTTCCACTTAAGCCAGCCTGCCATTCTAGGGAGGAATGGGATAAGGGCCAACTTTATAGTTGATTCATTAAATCTCGGTTTTATTTAATTCATTATTAGAGTATTTAGCATTATTATTTTCAACCAAAACTTTTAGTTGTTATAGTGTAAATCCCTCACATGTTACAATGTCAAGAAAAAATATTTTTGATTAAAATTAGTTCAAAACTAATGCTCCTAAATATCCTATTTGTCTTGGTTTTATTTACTTGCACATTATTATGAGGTAGGTAGATTTTAACCGTAAACAAAGCTAGGTATTGGTTTACATGTCTTTCAACTATCTTACTTTTATTTCAAGCAAAAGCAAAATCTTGTATAAGAATAAGAGAAAGTTTATGGTAGGGATTATTGTTTTAGCCGTTAAATTAACATTTTAATGATTTGATATATGATTGAAAACAGTTATACATGGTTTTCAAAAAAAAAAAAGAAAATAGTTATGCATTGTGTGCTATCAAATTAATCCAATGGTTAAAGCAATAGTCTTTACTTTATATCATAAGTATTCCATAGGAAAATAGAGAATTTGCTTCCTCGTTAGTCTTGTGAGTGTCATTGTTCAAAAATCTTAGTCAATATACAAAAATCTTAACAAAATAACTTAGATTTCTTTAATAAAAGAGCAAGTTAAAAATTTTACGTCACAAAACACAGATTCAGTGTATCAAAATGATATTTTTAAAAACTATAGGGTACTATTAAAACAACAAAGTAACAAAGTGATGTTTTCTCTAAGTTGCCCCCTTTTCTCCCCTAAAGTCGAAGCCCGACGATGGCTTGGGGTTGATTGTCGGTGCTTTGGCTTAGGGGAGGGGGAGGGGCCTCGGTTCAATTGTGGTTTTGTCTTTGTCTTGATGTGTGTTGGAGGAGCGATTTAAGGCAAGGGAAGTTCGATGGTGGTCAACGGGCTAAATGGGAGTAGATCAACGATGTTCATGGTGGAGTCGAGGCAAGGATGGAAAGTTGGAGAATTTGGGGATTCCGTTAGTCTGTGGCGTGGTTTTTGGTTCTTTGACCAATTTTTAAATTAGATCTTGGTGGGGCGAGGTGGAGGGCCTGCGGTGGCTAACTAGGCGGGGTTTTAGAGGCGCCTAGAAGGACGCCGATAGGGGGTTTGGGCCCAAGGGATGGAACGAGCTCTTTGGTGGGGCCTCATCAGGGGAGGCGTGGGGTCGTCGTGGTCGTTACCACTAGTCTGGGCTGCTTTATCAGCTCAGCATTGGGATGGGATGAGATTTGGGGATGGGTTTTTGGCTTCGGGGAAAGTGGTGGAGGGTGAGGGGTTGTCGAGTACTGTGGTGGTCAATGGATTTTGTCCATCCTGGTGTAGCGACTCTTTGAGCTGGCATAGCGGCTACGGTGGTAATGGATGGTAGCAGTGTGGGTTTCCAAGCTTTGTGACTATGGTTCTTGTGGGATCTTCTTGCTTATTTGTGTCTTAATAAAAGTAGCTTTTTTGCTTTGTAGGCATTCAATGCCGTCATGATTTAGTTTTCAATTTGTAATAACAAAGGTAGTCTTTTCAACTTCAGTTTTAGTTTGTTTGTCTCCTCAACTTATTATTAGTGGAAGGTGTTTAGAGGTTTGACTAGACCTTAGTCTAGACCATATTGTTGTTCCCTACTAAGGAAAAAATCAAAATCAACTAGTTTAATTCATCGACTGTTGTGGTACCTTGTAACGAGCCTTTCCATACGAATCTTATTGTTTAGTGCAACAAGAAAGCGTGAAGAGATAAAGGTGTTAGAAAATTAGCGTTACTACTTTCTTTCTTCAAAATAATACTGTTAGCAAACAACTAACAGCTTTGGGAAAATAAAGGTTCTAACCAATGAAATAAATATAACTTCCAAAAACATAAATTTTATTTAGACATACTTACAATATCATACAGATACTATTATACAGGTACTGTTGTTCTTCAACTTTTGAATTCTATGAGTAAAATTTCTGAAATCTAGAAATACAATAATTTGAGTGTTTTTTCTTTTCTTTCTTTCTTGCTTTTCTTCAAATTTTTTTTTCCACTCGCTTTCTCTCTTCGTTGCCAAAACAAAGAAAATCTAACCCTATTTATAGACTTGAAAACAGAATCTTGCTCTGGAATTGAAACACAATTTTACAAAGATACGACATGTGGTTCTCTTTTTCAGATTCCCACTTTGACAGACATGTGAAGAAATTCTTTACTCTACTTAGTTCGATACAACACATGGATGGCCGCTTTGGGTCTCAACACTTAATTTTATCTCTGTGCTGTTTTTGTCCTTATTAGTGGACCCCATCATTGGTCAAATCAAAAAGTGTGTTTAGCAGTTAGTGATTTATACTATTTTTTTAGTTATAAACATAATAAAACTCTTACATGTTACAATAATTATAAAAAAATCACTGCAATATAAAGCTCTCACATATTAGAGTAAAAACAATTCAAATCAATAGTTTTCATTACCCTCTCCGACACCTTAAAATTCTCTTAAGATGAGTCATAAATGACTAAGTTTGTAATATTTTATTATCAATGAAGTTTGCATTACAATAATAATAATGATAATAACCAAAAAATAAAAGCAAAATCTTGCTTTGTTTAAAAAAAAAAAAATCATAAATCTAGCTTTCCTTTATAATGAAACTATCGGTCGGAAGGAAAAAGGGCAAAAGAGCAATGCCCTTCGTTGAAACCCACCCACACCCCTTTGCTTTGGATTATTCAGCGGTCGGCAGGCGACCTTGCGCCAAAGTCAATCACGGATACCATGTATCCTTTCGTTTTTTTAATTTTTATTTTTCCCGTTAAACATCCTTTTCACCTGGCTACACCGTACACCATACCACAAATTGTATTTATTTATTTTGGCTCGCCTAGCTACCAAAAAATATGTATTGATTTTTAAATGTAATGCGATGTTAATTTCTGTAATTAATATACACTTGAAGTTTTCTGCAAATATATACATACATACATATGAGTTGATCGATGTTCAGAAAAAGTGTAGTGCCAATACAATTTCTTTACCATATATTCTATGGAGAGTTATACGATAGGATTTTAAAAAATAACATACAGATCGGTTCATGTCTGTCGGTTATTGATCTATTTTGTATTTTTTTCGAGGGTTATTAACACTAATGACCCTTAAATTTTAGAATCTCTTTCAGTTTGCTCATTGAATTTTAAAAATTATGACTTTGCCTTCTGAACTTTCAAAATTCCTTACTTTGCTCTTTGAATATTAAAAATCACCACTTTGTCCCTTGACTTTCAAAGCTCCTCGCTTTACCTTATGAATCTTTGATTTTTCGTTCAAAATAGATGAAATTAAACCTACATGATCCTTACATGGATTACCTGTAAGGGCGAAAATAAAATTTTATCACTCCTAAGTGAGCGTAATTCTGTTTATTTAAACGAAAAATCGAAAGTTACAAAGAATAAAGTAAAGAGATCTAAAAGTTCACGGACAAAGTGGTGATTTTTAAAGTTTAGAGAACAAAATAAGGGGTTTTGAAAGTTTAAGGGTTAAAATGATGATTTTTAAAGTTCAAGAGGCTAAATAAAAGAGATCTTAATGTTTAGAAATTATTGGTATTAATAACTTTTTTTAATATGATTTTGACTGAATTTAAGGGTTAGATTTAGAGAACCCATAGTATACGGCTAGACTATGACAAATAGTTTAAATTCTAAAAATTTATTAGGGTTGCTGGCGGGCTGAAAAATCACCTACTGCTTCAAGAACTAATTTTCCATGCTCAAGTCAAAAAGAGATTCTATTTTTTTTTTCAGGAAAAAGAGATTCTAAAGTTTAGAGACAAAGAAAAATATATCTTCTTTTTTTTTTCGCTTTCCAATTTTTTTGCTCAAGAATGGCGGAAATTTTTGGGTTCAATTTTAATATTGACCATTGATTCATAATTGTCCGGTCTTAGCCATTAAATTAAATCCAAAATCACAGTATTTGATTTGATGATTCTTTTTCTTAGCGAGCCTCACAATCTATGGTACCACTTTGTGTGTTCTACCAATCCATGCACTCTTCACTAATGCTTTAATTGGTATGAATGAAAAGTGAAGGA
Source organism: Artocarpus heterophyllus (assembly GCA_025403435.1). Taxonomy (NCBI): domain Eukaryota; kingdom Viridiplantae; phylum Streptophyta; class Magnoliopsida; order Rosales; family Moraceae; genus Artocarpus; species Artocarpus heterophyllus. Next base: position 28,092,135 of record CM046343.1, read on the forward strand.
AAAGAAAACATTGCAAGGATTTTGGGATGGAAATTGATATAATGGGGTGTTTGGTAGAAAAGAAATTAGAATGGAAAGAAAAAATGTGTGGAAGAAATAGCATGTGGGTCCCACTAAAATTGATCTCTCCAAATATGGATGAATTTTGCGAGGGAAAAGCTTGACAACAACGCAAAGAAAGTGAAGTTACCAATTTGTCCTTCTTTTCCATCAAAATTCAAACAAAAATTTTGGACACCAAATTAGGGAAATAGCTAAATAATATTTGGGCTAAACGGTAATTATATTAATAGTAGTTTTTCCATTCCTTTGGATTTTCTTGCAATACCAAACAAAAGAAGTTAAAATCATTTTCCTTCCACCTTCACATACCAAACAAGTAAAGAGAAAATCAAAATCTGTCATTTTCCTATAATTTTCTTTCCTTCATAGTTTTCTCTTAATTCCTATTCTCTTTCCTTTTTACCAAACAGAGCATAAGGTTTTGCACGCTCCATCGACACTTTAAGCATAACATCACTTGCTCTGCTTGAGAATGTCGATAGAACTTTTAGTTTTAACTACTACAGTATAAAACTCTTTCATGTTACAATGTAAAGCTCTTATAAACTACAGTGTTTTTGTTGTAATTTATTAGTTTTAACTACGTTTCTAAACACACTCATTTTTTTTACATCCTTTTTAAATATTCAAAACGAAGTTGTTTTTATAAATGATTAAATTTAAGAAAAGCTTATTTAACCTGACGAGACTAGGGCCTACCCTATCTGTGGTGGGCTCTACAGTTCATGAGAAAACTTTGTTGGACTCAACAGTATTCAATAGTGATACTCAAACAGTCTATTTGGCAATTACAGTCTATTACGCCCCGGAGTACGGGTAGTGACCTAGTGGATTAATTAAGTTAATTAAAGTAGATTTTTGATTAAAATCAAGAATTAAATGATTGGGTTATTTTCAAAGACGTGATAGTTTAAAACATTTTAAAGCAATTATCATTGTTTTGAAACAGTTAATTAGGAAGTAAAACATTAAAGATAGTTAAACATATGCCGGGCCCCACCGGACCCACATTAGTGCACACATATGGTATCGACAATAAAATATTACAATCACAGTCCAATACAAGAGATAAACATTTAAGTATTACATGCCTTGATTTAAATAAAGCAATAGCCTAAGATAGTATTCCTACAACTCACTTGTTTACCCTACTGCCTCCCTGTTGGTCCTAAGCTACAATCCACCTAGGGGAAAAGGGTTTTAAAACAGATAAAGAAATGTGAGCGGAAGGCTCAGTAGGACTAAGCTTGTAACGACCCGCCCTTACGTGGCCGTCACTTAACTTAAACATCATCATAAACTTAAACTTACTTACAATTAAGGTAGAGAAATTTAGGATAATTTTTTTTTTAAATGGATTCTTACTGAGGAATCCTTAACATGAAACCTTAGAGGAAATAATAGCTATTTTTCAAATCTTAATAACAAACGAATTCTTATTGATAAAGAATTCTTAACATATAACCTTAAAAGATATAATAATCATTTCTCAAAACTTCATTGCGTAAACCTAACGTAATATATAAAATTCTGAAACGTGAAAATAACGTAATAATAAGCATTACGTCTTAACATAGTTATAATTTCTAAAAGCATGATCCTTTACATAATTCATAACACTAATTTCTTAAAACATAATCATAGTACTTTTCTTGAACTTTTCCTTTTAAAACATAAGAGTAATTATTTAGCAAGTATTACTTTAAAGACATTTCTCAATTTAGATAAAACTATTTTCAAGATAATTTTAAATTAAATATTAAAATAAAATCTCATTTAAATGCTCTCTAAAACTTTCTTAGCAATTATTATATATTGTTGCTTATAATTTTAACATCTTAAAAATATCATATTATTTTCTTAAAGGTAAATCTTCTTAAACTAAACAAAACATGATTTCTTATAACTTAACCTTTAAGTTTAAGATACTAATTTCTTAAAGCTTTTCTTTAAAACTTTCATAATAATTTCATAGAAACATATTCATAAAATTCATTTCTTAACTTAACGTAAAACTCCAATAATCCTTTGTAATTCCAGATAAACCTATAATTTTCTTTCCTATAAATTTCGTGCATTTGTTGCATCGTTTATTGCAACATCTTTAAACTTTGAAATCCTCTGGACCAAGGTTGCGTAATCACAAGCTCGGTTTTTAAAACATAATTACGTAAATTATTTACTTATTCATATGCACATAAATTTTCGTAAAGTGTAAGCATACGAAATTTCGTAAAATAAAACATGCATAAATTCATAAAATACTAATGCGGAAATATTACATTGCGTGAGCGGTATCCATTCCCATCTTCACCATTCGTCTGCCGCTCACCACTGCCCATCAAGTGTCGTTGATAGGTTTTTCTTACCTACAGCATGAACATACTTAAATGAGCTTTCGCTCAGCAAGTAGGAAATTAACCTCGCAAAACATAATTAAAAATCACTTTAATAAAAATATGCATGAGCATTTTATGCTTGCTTATCAACTTGATTTATGCTTATTTATTTAAGCTGTACATTATCTTCTTACTTTGGGCCCGAGTGATCGTACCGGTTGCGCGCGAGTCTTGGGAAGTTAGGGTTCGCGAGGTCCCAACGACACCAAGATCATTCATTTCTTTAACATGGAGCCTCCCCGTGGGTCGGGAGGTTGGTACGACACCGGACACCCTTAACTTGTCTCATAAGTTTCACTTGTCTTATTGTGTGTATGCAGCATGACTTAATACTACATGACATCACAATTTCGTAACTCATGAATCGTAAATCATAATCATACTTGTCTTGAAGGTGATTAAACAATATAATTTATATATTGCATACATCACACATTAATCATATCATCATCATCATAGCATTTCACATCATGTCATAACATAACATATCACATCATAACATATAACAGTGTAATAAATCACTGATCATACATTTTCATAAATTTTATGAAAATATTTAAAATTAATCTATTTTTAAAACTATTCATGCTGTAGGCGAGATTCCTACTTACCTGGACTCCGAGCTGTACGGGTCCAGTTGCATCTCGTTGTATCCACAGTCTACGCTGCATCCTCAGCAGTGCTCCTCGGACCATTGTGGATGGCTAGGAATGATCCATGGAGATTTATTATTGTTGAAAACATCATTCTGAACTCCGTTACTACAATCTGAGTCGCCTTGATCCGCGTGTAGTCAGTATCGGGCGATTTTCATCGGAGTGGAATTAGCTCGAACGAAAGTCACCATTACGTTCAGAACATCGAAACAAGTCGAGAGGCGGTCTCAGATCTTCGATCGGAGGTCAAAAACTCGAGACCGGAGGTTCGCTGGGGGCCGGCCACCCGCGACGGCGCGTGGGGCGCGAACGGCAGCTCTGGTGGTCGAACGGTGGTGCCACTTTGGGTTTTACTAGTTCTTGACCTGCTGAGTACAATGGTGTGCTCAATTTTACTCAATTTGACTTCGATCAACACGGATTTAGCTCAAAATTCTTGGCTCAACGTGGTGGCTAGGGCGGTGGATCTCCGCTGGTGCTGGGCCCAAATTGACCTGGGCGTTTCCTTCTCCGTGGCTACCTGAGCATTTTCCCTCATTTGGCACTCCTCAACACCGTCGCACCTGGCAGAATTGGAGGGACTCACGGCGGCGACGGCAGCTCCTCGAATCTCCGGCATCCCGCTGTGGGAATTGGCAATTGGGAGTTCAGTCATGGTAGTCGTCGGCCTCTGAGTCGATTGGCACCGGCGGTGTATGTCACCGCCGTCAGAATGGGCAAACCCGATCCCTCCCACGACAGCGCACGACGGCGTCCTCGTTCTCCGACGGTATGGCGAAATTGATTGAGGCATCATGCTCGCCTTGGTCTTTTGAACACAACGGTGAGGTCAATTGACCTCGACGGTGGTCGGAGCTGCAAGATCGACGAGCTCCACGATGGCTTGACGGCAGCTACTTAGGACTTTAACCGGCAGCGGTTGTGGCGTGAAATTGAGCCGGGCTTTTGCTAAACAAAGTGTTCTGAACATGATGGCAGGGGCGGTGTCGATCACCGTCGTCGGCGACGGCAAGATCGGGTGGTGGCACGGCGACGGGAATGGGGCAGCTCCGTCGTTTTGCTACAACTGAAATCGAGCTGGGTGATCGGTGCCATTCTCTTCGTCTCTTCATTCTGAGTCCGTTGACACCAAGATCGTGTCAATCGGAGGTCGGACGGAGAAGAAATCACGTCAAAAAATTTTGTGCTTCACCGCCACTTCAGGCGGCGCGTGTGGCCTCCTCCGGCAGTGTTGTGGGTGGCATGGCACACCGTCAGACTCAGCTCGACGAGAGCTTCCCATTGGTGTGAGAGGTGTCAAAAAATGGTGGCCAGATCTTGGACTGAGTTTGAGGAGAGAGAGAGTAGAGAGAGAAAGTAGAGAGAGAGGGAATGAGCTGATTTGATTTGGTGATGGCTGATTTTTTTTTTTTTTTGTCATGTATTTATAGACCATGTTGTGGTCTACATAGCAATACCGGATAGATCAAATTTTTGATCCGTAACTTTAAATTTCTGTAAACATAATTGTACCATTAAAAACTGTAACTTATCTGCACTTTAAAGATAATCACATAAATTTCTAATTTTCTTGTTGTATCATTGTGTTACTAAAATATTCATACTGACATAAAAATCATTTTCATAAATTTATCCACACTATATGGATTTTGTGATTTAATTTTGAAACCGTAAACTTTGAAACATTTGTCTTCAAGACCGATGATTAACTATTTTTACAACTGTATCCATATTTATACATGTGTGTATATATACATATGTATGTATTCTAAGAAATGTTATATACATTTAAAACTTTGCTCAATATAAGTATTTTATCATTATAATTATTATTTTTTATTATGTAAACAATAGTTGTAATTTTGTGAACGTTTGGTAAATTAAATTGACTATCTAAAAGTCAATATAATTTAAAATTCTCAACTTAGCACAATTTCGTGCTTTATAGATATAACACGAATTACTTCTCGTAAAGAGCCATTTATGGTTCCACATTTTAACAATAGATTAACATTTGTGGACCCCATTAACGTCCTTTTTCTTCTTTACTATTACTATGACAATTGTTATTATTATTATTGTCTTTACAATAATAATAATAAACTTTACGTAATTATTAATGTGTATAACAATTAACCATACACATTCAAAATATTAGAATTCTTGAATTTCCAATGATTCATATAACTTGCTTAAAATTCTTATCTTACTTTATGATCTCTATAAATTTCGAGATCAATTATAGTAAAACATGTCATAAATCTTGCATACTTGAACTTGGTGCTCACCATTTTCAATTTATGGTATGGAGCTCATGATCACTTTTGATCTGGGTTTCTTTTACTGAGCTAACATCATATAGGAATTTTCCACATCATCATAGTAAGTTGGAAATTCCACTTTTTGTCAAGTAATCCCAATTTAAACATTCTAATTGAGATTCTTATAAAAATCATTTCTTTGGCTCGTACATGTAATCAATAAATCATAAACTTTTAATTTAGCACATTAAATAATTATTTTTAATTATTTTAATGTACTATCATAACATTACATTGTTACATGTTTCATAAATAAAGCACATAAATTTGTGCATTCACAACATTATTTATTTCTAGGGTCTTATAGCCATTAAGACCTTCAAATTTGAGTGTAAATAAACTCAAATCTTGTCCTTTCTTAAGTACTTAGCTGAGTAATTATGGAAAAATTATTAATTAATCATACTTATTAATTTTTAGATTTTTTCGGTCATTACAAAGCTTTTGAAAACATTAAATTTTAACATATAAATTTCATTTTTAAACAGAATTATCAGACAAGGTAAATAAATAAATAAACAAATGACTCACTGAAGCTCAATAAATTTACTCATACCATTTAGTTATTTATTCACCCATAATCAGTCTCATTATATGTTTCAGGCAAAGCCATAGGAATCACCATCGAAGTGGCCCAGCTGGGTTTTGGGACCTACCTCCAAGGTCGCACTCCCCATGACCCGATCTCTGTATATGACATCATGCTCTGATCTATCATTTCGGACGGTGCTAGTCGACACGTCTGGTGTCTTATCATTATCATGTCCCTTTTTACCAGATATTCTCATTACGTTCATTATTTGATTCATTATGATCTTTCATTCTTAGACAAGTAATGAAAATGCTAAGAAACTCATTTTTAAATCATTCCTTAAAAATCAAATTGGAAGAAATCATTTGTCAAGAAACCTTTTTGTGGCCAAAGGCCCCCTTTGAAAATATTTACAACATTTTGTCATTTATTGAAAACATTTTGAAAGAATCTTTAAGGCCAAATCCATTAAAAACCTGGCTACCAAGAAAGGGGTAGAAGTCCTACCTCGATATCATGCATTGTGAATCAACACCACAGTCTTGACCCGCTATACGTTAGCTCCACAGAACCACGATCAACCTTGAAAGTAAACTAAACTTCATCAATTTCTAACTTAGAGTCTTTCTACGCTATTATGTTATTTTATGGTGTTTTAGTATGCCCTTTATAATCAAAATATCATATCATAGGGTCAAGGTCTTCATCTAGGTTTTAAACGGTGAAAATGGCAAAATTTTATAAAGTCTGGTCAACCTGCTGAATTCGTTCGTCCGGCCTGTTGAACTATACAGTCTGGCCTGTCGGATATACAACACCTGCCTGCCAAACTTGCTCAGGTTTGGCCTGCCGACAGTATGAATTCGGCATGAGTTCGGCCTACCGATGCTCATGATTGGCCTATCGAACTGAAAAAATCAAGGACCCGAGACTTCAAGTCTTAGCCCCCTCAAATTCAAAATTCCATTTCTAACATATTTTCTCAATTCTCAGGCATAGGAAATGTTCATAAATTATAGAAAAACACGTAAAAATGCTTTTTAAAGCTTTTAAACAAGATTTACACAAGGATTTCTCAAAAATTCTGAAAATGGGGAAAAATAGGAAAATGAAATTTAATCCAATTTTAATGAAATCAAGCCTAGATTCATGATGATTTAGGTTCTACTAACTTAAATTTAAGGTTTTCTAAGCTCTAGAAACTCAAATTTCAACATTCAAAGAAATTTAGAGAATTTGAGAAAAAGTTTAAAATTTTAAAAATTTAGTGAACTAACCTCAAATCCGAGCTTTAAATCGAGTATGTGGAAGTCCAATCGCATTCCAGAGCTCCCAATCCAGCTGAGATTTGAAATTTGAACTCAAAAATTTTGAAATCAAAAATGGGAGAGAGAAGGAGAGTGTAACGTGAGAGAGAGAGAGCTGGGAAGGAGAGTGGGGAAGTAAGAGAGGAAGAGAGAGATTAAATAGAGGAAAATGTGGTTTTGCTTAGTGAAAACCATATTTTAACACATGGTTTTTCAAAAGGAACATATTGGATATTTGACAAATTGTTTGTTTCGAAAATTCAAAATAACGAATAAAGATAACTAAAAGTGAGATAAATTTAAAATATACTACAAAATGTTTAAATTAAGTTTAAATCACATTAGGCATACTAATCTACCATTTACATGCTAATCTTATTTAACTAAATCCTAGATGTCACACAGTCTGTATAATTTTTATGATTTTAATTATTTTTATTACAATATTTTCTCTCTAAAAATTTAAACTAAAAAATGACTCAAATCATAAAAAAAATAGTTCAAATGACGACCTTCCATCCGAAATGTACAAAAGAGTACTCGTGTGCATAGTAAAAGCTTTTCAACCAACAACCAAAAAAATAATAATAATAATGATCCACAAAAGAAGAAAAAGTTAATCTAAATACTAGTTGATGATGAATAATCAAGATAGTGGTGGATTCTACCATAGAAAGTACACAATAGCAACAATCAAAATTCTTTCCATAGTGGTGAGCTCTACTATCCTTTTCGGAAAAGGACATTTCCATAGTTAAGTTTGTTTATTATCATGTCATGCATTATATGTGGTAGCTAGAATCTGATCACCCCTCAAAAAAAAAAAAAAAATGTTAGTCGTCAAATACGACTTCTCAATAACGAAGTTTTTTGGTCCGTTGGTTGTTCACACAGCTTATAGTGTTGGTTTGAGGTGTAAATTCAAATTGTGAGGTCCACCTCTCTGAAATTGAAACAAAAAATAACAAGAAATTTCTCATGGGCTAATTATTATTAAATTTGATTTTCCATCAATAGACCATCAGAAAACGAAACAGCCATGGTACACAGAAAAATATACCAGTAATGTGCCAAAAGAAAATATTTCCAACCAATAACTTTAGATGACTATTTTTTGAAGCCCACCACAATGAAAAGTAATATACAACATTTTGTAATTAGTTGAAATAGCCATAACCTATCGTAATTTTCACCTAACTTTATTCATAGGGTTCAAATAATTTTGATAAAAAATAATAAATAAATAGGCATAGTCTCAATATCCACACTCCGACCAATACGGCATTATGTAATATCATATATACATTTATGGAATACTCAATTTGTTTAAGTGTAATGTAAAGGCTGTCTCTAATTGTTCTAATTAAGACAGTTGAAGGGTAATTTATTCACTGCAGACATGTTCAAGACTGCAGCCTGAACTCGTCAATTTTAGTGGTGTGTCCTTGTTTTGTTGGTTCTAGATAGTTGATGAGAGATATAGTACACTGGATTAGTGACTTGTTATCTCTTTAAATATATGAGGTTAAATCAGTTAAGAAGAGAGATTGAGAGATATCTCGTCTGTTTGAGAGAGAGAGTGCTTTGGGAAAACCTGTACTAGGTGATTGGGAGTCTGAGGGTGTTTGGTTCTTGGAAAAATTCCTTGTACTGAGAGCCTGCGTTATTAAGAGAATCTCTGAGTGTATCATTAATCTCCAAAACTATAGTGGACTCAACTAGGGTTGAAAAGCCCTGACTTGGATGTAGGATCAATTTAATCCGAACCAAGTATAAATTCTTGTGTCTTCTTTCATTCTTGTTTAGTTTTCTTCTTCAGTTTAGGGTTTATTCTTCACATATAACCCTTGATGTTACAAATATTGAACTAAAGTCATTAAATTTTACAATGAAACAAATTGAGTGTTATATGAAAGTATAAACGATGTTGTATTTACACAAAAAGAAATTTTACAAGTACTTGACTAGTTTGATTCCTAAAGTGATGTTTGGCAATGTGAGTCGGAACAAAAATTTTGGTTTGCTATAGTGTAAAACTCTCATAGACTATAGTGCTAAGAAAAAAGTATGCAAAGCTCTCATATCTTATAATGCCAATACAAAGTATATTACAATGTAAAGCTTTCACGTGCTATAATATATTCAAATAAGATTGGTTCTAACCATTAGTCTTAATAAATGCTCTCAAACATCCTATAAATAAAGGGTTATTTACCTTTTTGTATCCTGTATTTTGAGTTTATTTAAACAATGTACCTTTGGTTTTTAATCTCATTGAAATTATATCTTCAAATTATATTCAATATAGAAATTTATACATTTCCTAATCAATTTTCAATTTTGACCTAAAAAATTACCCAAAATACCTTCAAATTAAAAAATAATATAACTTTAAAAACTTAAAAAAATTTATTAAGGTTTTTGTATTAAAAATGCATAGAATACCTTCAAAAATAGGTGTTTTGTTTGTTTTTTTTTTTTTTATTTTTGAAAGTTTTAGTTTTTTTTGGTTTTACTTAAAGATAATTTGGTCATTTTAAAGGTTAAAATCAATTATTGATTGAGGTAAAGTGTAGATTTGTGTATTAAATTTAATCTAAGACTGCTCATGGGCGGGTTTAACGGGTGATAGGCGATTTAAGAGATAAGATATTTTTCAAAATTTCAACCTATAACTGCCCAATAGTGCAGCAGGTTAGGTGAGGTTTGAGGTAGGTAGGAGTGAGAACGGTTTTTAACCCTTTTTTTTCTTTTTCTGTTCCTATCAATTTTGTAACAATTTTAGAATTTGTTGTATGGATCAAACTTTCACAATGTTTGTAATGCTCTAGAAAATTTATTAATTTTGAATCCAGAATTTATTTGGATTTATTTAATAAATTTTCCTTGGTAGATCATATTTTAATATAATTATGATAAAATGTAAATTGTATATAGATAATGTTAATATTTATGTTGTCTGTGAATTTTATGCAATTTAGTATATTTTTAATATACACATTTTTTTTAAGTTTAAATACTCAAAAATTTGTGAATAATATCCTCAAAATGAAATTTATATCACAATTTAATTATAAATTTTGTGATATAAATTAATAAATGATAAAAGTGTTCATTAAATAGAAAAACATGCCATAATCCAAAAACAATGTAAAAATGATTAGTTACCGGTCCGTTATACTAGTAAAGATTTTGTTTCTACAACCCATCAATTAATGGAATATAGTATAAAATGACACACAAAAAATTATACGGCACAATGTAAGTATACTTTTTAAGCAAGAACAAAGATATATGGGGTTATATGCTGGGATTAGTAGGTTAAAAAATAAGTTAGTATATTTTAAACTATTTAAGTACATATCTCTTTAGTTTTATATTAACAGTATAAAAAATACAATGCAGTGTAAAATTACACTATGCAAAAAGTTTATGAGACCCACCCAAGGGAAACCTAAAGAGTAGAAATGAGCCACTTTTTCTCCCTTGTTGCACCAATTTTCTGCCATATAAGTAAGTCAAAATTTTACCACAAAAGTTGAAAAGTGATGACTATATATGATGAGTCATCAAGTGGTAATAAATTGAATTAGAACATGACCTTATCCATGCAAAATTTGGAACCAAAAAATTACTTTACTCCTCCACTTGGTTCGGCAGCCCTAGAAGCTCCACCTTCCAATTTTCTTTGCTCAAAAAAACCCAAAATCCATCTGCAAATTAAGAATAAGGATCAAAACCAAGAGCTAGGTTCAAGGAAAGGCTATTTTATATGGTAAATCCTAGACTTTCTCTACGTGTTACTAGGGTTTACTTTGGGTTTTGGAGGGAATCTTGATGAAGGTTTTATTGCTATGGTTTATGTCTAGGAAGATTGACAAAAATTAAGCTTCATAGAGGTTCACAAGCTTACAAACTTCTTGGTAAAAGCTTTAATTTCTACTTTTCAAGTTCATTGTTCTTTTGATTTTTTTTTTATCAAGTGTGGCATATACTTGCTTAAAATTGGACTATGGCATATTTAAGGGATTTTATGACATGTTTATGTGGTATATTTTGTGTATGTTTATGATCCTAGAAGGCAAGGAACTAGGGTTTATGTGCTTGAAATCAAGTTTGAAACAAAAATTATGCAAATTGCAAAGTTTAGATGATTTTCAAAAAATGAAATTTTGACATATTTTAATAGACTTTATTTTCTGAGTAAGATTTGAAAACCTGTTCAAAACAGTGAGATGCCCAGTTTCTATGAACAAGGTTTTGTGAAAATTTGAAAGGATAAATTGAAAAGATTTGTACAAATTCAGTAGAATTGAAAAAATGGCAGAAAAATCTACTGTGTAGTGGGAATTTCAGAAAATTTAAAACATGAAAGTTTTAGATCTTGACGAAACTATTAAAAATTATGAATGGCTTGTCAAAATTTCACACAGTTTATGAGATATGAATTTTATGAGTTTTTATCACAAAAATTTTAAAAAATTTTAAAACAAAATTTTTTTTAACTTAATGGAATTTGAATTAGAACCTTTGGATAATTTTAATTCTTATGGAAAATTAAGGGCAACGGTATAAAATAATCGTTTTTGCTTCTGAGGGCAAAATCATTGAAATTTTCATAATCTATGTTAAAATCGTAAAGTTTTGTTTAAATAGTTTTTACCGTAAAAAGAAAATTTTCACCTCAATTTCTTACCTTGCTGTTAATAAGTATGATTTTGTGAGGAGTTAGCAAAAACAGGGCTAAAAATTTTAATAAGGCACATCGAGGGCAAACACGTCTTTTCACAAAAGGGACCGATTGGGCCCCGAAACATCTAAAATAAAAAAACATCCGTTAGCAGGAATTTTTTTCATATTCTATTAGTAGAGGTAAGGCATCGTGAAAACAAGAGGAATAAGTTCCATAGTGCTTTGGTTCCTAAACTAAGTAATAACCCGATTCGGTAATTAACGTTCACATTTTGTTATCGACATGTAGTTCGATAATAATAAGTTAGCTAGTGACGATAAATTATCTATGCATGACACTTAGATGAATAGCAAAGCAATAAGAAACTGGTTAACACTGTGTCAATCCCAAGTAAGTTCAAACCCTGCCTATAGTATGGAATAAAGCGTTTTGAAAAAAAAAAGAAAAATATTTAAATCATTTAGAGAGATGCATTTGTTATGCACTTATTTGAAGTCAATAAAACATCATGTATGGTATGTCAACCTAAATCAAAACATCATGTACGGGATGGCAACTTAAATTAAAGGAATGGTAAAATGTTTTACCAACAAGTAAAGAAAGTGTCATACCAGCTCTCAACTCAAGTTGAGTCACAAGTTATGTTACGGTCTTGATGTATGCCATCTGCGCATATAGTATGAACCCTTGGGCCCTAGTTAAGTTAAGGATATAGAAAGAATAATCAATGTTCATAAACAAGCATAAATAGATCATGCATACAAGTAGGATATATCTATAGGCTATGTTTGGACTTACTAAGCAATAACTCGCTTTGTTATTTCATGCCATAAGAAATTCAGCCAAGAGGCTAGAATATAATCATTTTTGAGCTGTAAATGATACATGGGTAAATGTGTAGATAAGAGTTTGAATACCGTCACAAAAAAAAATTCACTATATATGCAGTAAATTTGAGATATGTAGTTTAAAGGAATATTAAGTATGAGGTGTGATGTAATGCAAGTTAATTATGAAGTCTAAAACTCTTTTGAAAAACGACGTTGTAATAATTATATATGAAAAATATAAAAGTTATATATATATATATAATTTTTTTTTAATTTTCACAGCTAAGTAAGTAAGTAAATAAATAAAGTATTAAGAAAAGACTCGAAAGACTCGAGTCTCTACAATGTTGGTCTTGGAGGGACGAAAAAGAAAGAAGAAATTAAAATGAAACTCGTGATGAAATAAGAATATAATAATAAGTCTTAAGTACTATATTAGTCTAAAATGACAACATAGGTGCAACAAAAAAAAAAGAAAGAAAAAAAGAAAAAGTCCATAGCATGAAAAACCATCGTTATAAGAAAATACATCTTCAAAATAGTCAAGGTTCAAAAGAAATAAATTTAAACTTGTATAACGTTTTTCCTTACAAGCTTCACAATAAGGAGGAGGTCTCATACATTTGCTACTGACTTTCCATTTCTATATAATTGTGGATAATAATAATAATGAATCATAATAATCACACTTAAGAAAGTCAAATAATTATAAAAAGAAAAATATAAATATATAATTTGTATAAAAATAGCAGGTGGATAGGTTGTACCTGCTACCAAAATATTCGAAATCGCCCCTACCATCAAAAAAGGCTGGCGTGGCAGGTAAACAACCTGCCCAAAATGGGTGGGTAGAAAACCCGCCCAAATTAGGCAGGTGATAACGTGGACTCATTTTATTAGACGGGGCAGGGCTAGGAGCTACTGGTTTAAGCAGTTTGGCTGTTTTGGTGAACAACCATAATCTAATCTAAATGTATACATTCAATAAGATTACAAAATGAATGTGTAGTTTTTTAATTACCCTAAAATAGAAGGTATAGACAGATAAATATCCTATAAATAAATAAAATTTTCAAAAATTTGACTAAATAAAAGTAAAAAAGGGTGAAAATTTTAAGGTATTTGATATGGTGGTAGAAACTATTAGTTAAAATTATTTTAAATACAATATATATAAGTTTTATATTATAATAATTTTTTTAATTATAATATATAAGATTTTTATATTATTTATAATTAAGTTGGTTGTGAACTACCGTACGCCAACCACCTAAGGGGCAGATGAAAACCAAAGATCTTCCACCAAGAAAAGTAGATGAAATGAACAATCGAAATGACGTGTGTGTAGCCGTCAATCTCATCCAAATTCCAAGACAAGCAAGAAAATCTAAAAGAGGAGAAAAAAAAAAAATAACGAAGACCAAAGCGGGGAAAAAAATGCCGCCGAGTCAAATCTTAAACGTGACGATATATATACTCTTACAAAAGAAAAAGAAAAAAAACAAACAATAAAAAAGAGCCCCGTTCAAACAAAAAAAGTCCCCGGGAAACACAAACGATTATCAAAATCCAAAATAACGAAGAACTCACAGTTCAGCGCTATGTAAGGAAGAGCAACGGAGCATAATTCTTTCTCTTTTTGTTCATCTCTCTGTCATTTTCTCTCTCTATAATCTCAACACAAGAGAAAAATCTCTTCTTTTTGACCGTCCGATCGATGACAATGGAGGGCGTAGATCACCTGGCGCACGAGCGAAGCAAGGCGCAGTTCGATGTGGAGGAGATGAAGGTCGTCTGGGCGGGCTCTCGCCAGGCCTTCGAGGTTTTGGATCGGATTGCTCGCCTCGTCGCCTCCGATCCGGTAAAATTTTTCAACTTTTTTTTTTGTTTGTTTGGTTCGCGGGAAAATGTTGTGAATTTTGGCGATTTGTTTGCCTAACGTGTAGAAGGAGAAGGAATGAGAGGCCTCAGAAGCTGGAAAATCTGGGAATTCTTTTTGATAATTGAAAATTTTTGACGAAGGATTGTTGTGTTGGTGTAGGCCTTTCGAAAGGATAATAGAACTATCCTAGCTAGGAAAGAGTTGTTCAAAAACACTCTGAGAAAGGCGGCTCATGCATGGAAACGGATCATTGAGCTTCGACTCAATGGTGTGTTGTTGTCTTCACCATGGATTCTTGTACTGAAATTAATTTTTTTTCGTTTTTTTAAAATTCCTCAATTGTGTAATTGAACTGGAGTTTTTTGATTTTACAGAAGAAGAGGCATCAAAGTTCAGGTTTTTTGTGGACGAAGTTGCTTTTACAGATCTTCACTGGGTAGGTTCCACTACTTTCCAGATAACCGCTCCGTTTTAAAGTTGTTTCTATGCAGAATTTTATTCCAAGAACAAGATTCTTTAGCTCTAAGAATTTTAGTTGAAAGCAACAATTTCATGTCTTTACATAAATTGACATATGGGTTTTGTGCAGCAAATGTTTGTGCCAGCTATCAAAGGACAAGGCACTGACGAGCAGCAGCAGAAATGGTTGCCCCTCGCATATAACATGCAAATAATTGGTTGTTATGCACAAACTGAACTCGGTCACGGCTCTAATGTTCGAGGGCTTGAAACAACCGCGACATTTGATCCCCAGACAGATGAGTTCGTTCTCCATAGTCCTACATTGACTTCAAGCAAAGTGAGTAAAATGAGTGCTGATCATCTTTAGCTATTTCATCTCTTCAACTTTTTTTAACAAGGGAAAGTCAACGCTTATCTACTGACCAAGATAAAGAGGCACGTAGCAGGGAGGTTTTTCCTGAATTGTGCATACATGGGAAAGTAATCCAGAAAAGGCCAACTTTGAATCCTTGGAATGGGAACTTCATAAAAAATGTTGTTGGTGTCATTATATTGAGGGGTCATCATGCTCTCATGTTTTCATGAAGGAACATTCTAGATTAGATTATTAACGTTCTTCCTTAACTGTTATGAGTAGTGGTGGCCGGGTGGATTGGGTAAAGTTGCCACACATGCTGTTGTCTATGCACGTCTTATTACTGATGGTCGGGACTATGGAATACATGGTAACTACCTAGTTGATTATTTATATTCTTTATTCATGAATACTTTATTTGAGACTGATTTTGAAACACTTCCCTTTTTAGGTTTTATTGTTCAACTTCGGAGCCTGGATGATCACTTGCCTCTTCCAGGCATAACCGTTGGTGATATTGGAAATAAATTTGGCAGTGGAGCTTACAACACCATGGACAACGGGGTATTAATATTTGACCATGTGCGCATTCCAAGGGATCAAATGTTGATGAGGTTATACTCTTGGCACATATATCCTTTGTCTCGATGTCTTTATAGACCATGTATGCTAGAACATTTCTTTTTAATAGCAAGTAGTTTCATGGGTAGGTATATATTCCCAAAGCCTTAGTTGGGTTGATGTTTCATTTCTATTTTTTTTTTTCCAATCATCATCCTGTTGTTGTCCTTCATGTCGAGGGTTTACTGTCTAAACCTGTTTTCCAACATCGTGAAATTGCTTTTTTTGGTTTTTTAAAAGTGTGAACACTAATGAGCCCGTGAGCCTCGAAGTTGCAATAATTAGACAGTTAGGATAAAGTATAAATTTAATTCTTTAATATATTTTAAAATTTTTGTAGAATTAATTTATCCTATGGCTTGTTTTCCAAACTTCCATTTGATAGAAAGACAAACTCTTTCAAGTTGTCATAAGCACTTAACCAGGTTGCCCCTTCTAATTTCCTTTCAAATTGTGTCAGGCTTTCACAGGTTACTAGAGAAGGGAAATATGTGCAATCCAATGTGCCACGGCAGCTAGTTTATGGCACTATGGTGTATGTTCGTCAAACAATTGTATCTGATGCTTCATATGCTTTGTCACGGGCAGTTTGTATAGCTACAAGGTATAGTGCTGTTCGTAGACAATTTGGTTCGCAGAATGGAGGTGTTGAGACACAGGTATTCCTTTCAAGTATTTTGTTGCTTGAAGCTCTTAGGATGGAGTGTGTCTAGTGTAAAGGACATAGTGATATATGCTATTCATCGTATGTTAAGTACGTACTTTCTAGGTAAAAGTTGCTGGTAGTAGATTGATTGCTATTCTGGTCGCCCACTTCCAGTGTAGTCAAGTTTTAAATGACTTTTGAGAATCTTTTGATTAATTTGGGTTTCCTAAAAGAGACTTTGTGTCGATGTAATTTTTGTGACCATTGCAAGTAGGCTGATCAATGCTTGAAAATTTGTAAATTGGACCACTAATTATGATAACAGACAAGCTGAATAAGTAACTTTTTGTTAAATCTTGAATTGCAAGAATTATGAAGTCTTTCTCTCTCAGAGAAATTGTAGACATTATAAACATGATTTCTTCTTAATGTCCTTAAAATGATCATAATATGTCAGAATTTTGGAACTCTCTTTTGCTTTAGGTGATTGATTACAAAACTCAGCAAAGTAGGCTCTTCCCTTTGCTGGCCTCCGCCTATGCTTTCAGATTTGTTGGTGAGTGGTTAAAATGGCTATACACGGATGTGACTCAAAGGTTGCAAGCCAAAGATTTCTCAACATTGCCCGAGGCTCATGCATGCACTGCAGGATTGAAGTCTTTGACTACCACTGCAACTGCCGTAAGTAATAGTTGCTGAGCTTCACAATTCTTTATATGTATTAGATTATTTCACTAGAAAGTTTGTTAGGTTTGCTGTATGATCTACAGGAATCTTCTTCTGAGCTTAAGCTGTCACTTTTTTGTTTTATCCCAGTACTCTGTTCAGCTTGTCTAGCCTGCTAAACTCTTTTAACAGTATTTAGGTTCTTGATATTATAAACAATTACCGTGTGTCACTGTAGTTTCTGTTGCTATATGTAAATCTGGATTTTTTTTTTTTGTCTATTTATTTTGTTGACGAAATATCAACTTTAATTACAGGATGGCATTGAAGCATGCAGGAAATTATGTGGTGGCCATGGATACCTATCTTGCAGTGGGCTTCCTGAGTTATTTGCAGTTTACATTCCTACCTGCACGTATGAAGGAGACAATGTTGTGCTACTTCTACAGGTCTCTGAAATTATCAATATATATCTAAAATGGAAACACTATTTGAATGGTTGTTGGTTGGCTCACGAGGAAAGACCTTGTAGTTTTTACTTTTTAGTGTGTACAAAATTTGGTAATTGTGTTTCAAGTATACGCAAAATGTGGTTGTAGGCTTAGCTTAATGTAACTCCATGCCCACATTTAATATTAAGGTCAAAGGTTCAAATCTCCCACTCTTCAAGTACAAAAGGAAAGTAAAAGAGAAGTGGTCAAGTTCCCTGTACATCTTAGATGAAGATTCCATCTTTATTTGTTGGCCTCATTCATTCGCATGGGCTTTTAAAAATGTAAACACCCAGCTTTCACAATACGTCTGAAAATATCTCTCTCTCTATATTTTTTTTGGGTATACTCTGTGGAGCTAAGCGCCTAACCATATACCTCCTATGCCAGGCACGTCCATGCACGATGCTACAGGAGTTTTTGAGGAATGTTTCTTCCTTTATTTTGATGTCTTGTTGGCTTTGAATTTACATCCTGAATTAATATGCACCAATGGAAATTTGGTTGTAACTTAAAATGAGCTTTGCTTCCAGGCCTGGCTCACTAGTTCCAGCTCTATATTCCTTCAAACTACGTGCACTGATGTGAAAAATTTCTTAGGTTGCAAGGTTCCTCATGAAGACTGTTTCTCAGCTGGTGTCTGGGGAAAAGCCTGTTGGAACCACAGCATATTTCGGGCGAGTCGAACATCTAATGCAATGTAGTTCAAAAGTGCAAAAAGGTCAGTTGTTTCATGGATAGTTGATTAGCTATATAGTTTTTTTAAAATGACAACCTGGGCTTGAATTATGTACATCTGTGCATGACTTTCTTCGGTGCGGTTATCGGTGTCTTGAGAGTTGGAATCTAATGGAAATCAGAAACCATATGCTATAGAATGGATAACTCATAAAGGGTCCTTCCTCTAAGACATATTAGTTTCACCGATGCATCCTTAAATTGATGAATTTTCTCTTTGAACATAAATTTATGAATTTTATTGTTCTTTCTGCAGCTGAGGATTGGTTAAATCCTAGTGTGGTATTGGAGGTTTTTGAAGCAAGGGCCACCAGATTGTCTGTTGCCTGTGCTGAAGACCTTGGCAAGTTTGCAAATCAAGAAGAGGGTACATCTTGTCTTTTCCCCAAAGTTTGAAATTTCTGCTTCTTTTTTTTTTTCTTTTTTTTTTTTTTTCTGTTTTCTCATTTCTTTGATTGAGTATCTCAAAGGATGATGTGCATTAGACGATAGGAGTTGGCCCAAGCTCCTACAAAATCACTCTGCCGCCACGATTATGCTTTCATATCTTATTTTATATATTGCATATACTTTATGGCCATGATAATTTCATAGCTTTCAATAATGGTTGGTCATATTTCTTTCATCCATGCAATGCGTCATATAAAAAGGTGGGGGATCTGTCGTCCCCTACTTGAATAAGCTCTAGTCCTTAGACTTTGTCAATGTACTAACCAGCTATTTTCCCTCATGCACCAGGCTTTGCGGAACTCTCAGCTGATTTAGTTGAAGCAGCAGTTGCTCATTGTCAGCTAATCGTTGTTTCCAAGTAAGCCTCTTCCCCAATCTGATTTCTCTCTCCCTCTCTCTCTCTCTCTCTCTCTCTCTCTCATTCATCCAGTCCAATCCAATTGCGAAAGTGGTCCATTGTACTCTAGGCTGATGATTTGCCAATTCTAGATATTAGGGGGGAAAAATAGAGTTAATTGTTCATGGTATCATTGTCAGTGAATAAGTTTGCTGAAAAAGTATCAGTTGACATTTTCTGTCTGCTGCTTAATTGAAGCAGTAGCATTTCATGGTCCTAATCATGAAGTGATTGGCAGTTAGGTGGGCTTTACTTTGTCTGGATAAAGAGTGTTCTTAGAATTCAGTAGCTTCCATAACTAAAGTGTGAAAACATTCCTGAAGACAATTGCTCACCTTCCAAGTCTATGTTCCTTTTTTATTGTATTTTTTCCCACATCTTGTCTAAGAGGTTTCTTTATCGATTAGGTTCATTGAGAAATTACAACAAGACATTCCTGGGAAAGGAGTGAAGGAACAGTTGCAGAACCTCTGTTTTGTGTATGCTTTGTATCTCCTCCACAAACATCTGGGTGATTTCACATCAACTGGCTGCATCACCCCCAAGCAAGCTTCACTCGCAAACAATCAGCTTCGATCTCTATATTCCCAGGTTGGAGCCGAATGGTTCCTTCTAAATCATTTCTGCTCCTCAAAAACCTTAAGGATGTTCTGTCTCACTTTTTTATCATTCTGCTAACAATGAGTTCACCGGTTTTTTTCTAGGTCCGTCCCAATGCTGTTGCCCTTGTCGATGCATTTAACCACACCGACCACTTCCTTGGCTCGGTTCTTGGTCGCTATGACGGTAATGTGTACCCAAAGCTCTATGAGGAGGCCTGGAAAGACCCTCTAAATGACTCTGTTGTTCCCGATGGCTACCACGAGTACATAAGGCCGATGCTGAAGCAACAGCTTCGCAATGCATGACTCTGAAAGATTACAAAATATGCGACATGATAATGTTAGGTTCTCTAATAAAGCTACTGGGATTTTAGCATCAATATGTACGAGTGCATAATTATTTGTACATTTTTTTATGCACCAATTTCGATATTCAGTGATGGGTGTCTGTTGAATAAAAATTTTCAACATATTTATAAAGTGTTGTTTATGTAGCTGATAAACTATTATGTGCCATTTTCACAATAAAGGAAAGAGACACAGTGTAGCACCATGTATCTTTGCATCGGTTATTATTAGTAATGCCATATGGGTTAGCTTTTTCAGACTGGATTTTATGCTGACACGATATGGTATACCAAAAAAAAAAAAAAAAAAGTGCGCACAATTAAGAGCTTTTCTAATGGCAAACAAAAGTGAAACTATGCAACTTATTAGATAATCATAACCTAATTCTGTTATGGTCAACTAATTATTAGAAGCTGTTAGATTTGATACTGAGGTAGGGTAGAGGAAATGATCTCTCTTCTAACTGTATATTACACATATTCAGATTAATTTATTGCTCAATTAGAGCTTTTCCCACAAAATTATCTTTCTCTAGATTCCCAATTTGGTATCAGAGCTTGAAACCTTCAGGAGTCTCATAGTCCAACACTATCAGATTTAGCTACTAAAATTAATCTGTGACCCTACACTAGAATTGACACAACCCTCTCACCCTTCATCTTCTATTGAACCTTTATCTTCTGCTGACCCTTTACCGCCTTCTATCACTACTCGTACTCTCCATCACAAAAATGACAAATTTATCAAGGTAACCAGATCTGAAGCCAGTACTTTTGAACCCAAAATCTTTGTTATTTCACTACCAATGTGTGCATCTATTATTGACGAGTCTTCTACTGTGCAACAAGCTTTGTCTATTCCTGAATGGAAAGTTGCTACGGATTCTGAATATCAGACACTAGATAAAAACAACAATTAGCAATTAGTTCCTTTTACTCTTGAAATGATTGGGTCTAACAAGTGCTTTTTCAAGGTTAATTACAAGATAGATGGATCAGTCGAAAGATACAAGAGGCTCATTTAGATGCAAAGTTGTGTCACCAATTGTAGGACTTGATTATTTTGAGACTTTTAATCTTGTTATTAAGCTTTTCCCCTTTTTTTGACAATTTATTTCTATTGGTCAATATAAGCTCTACGAGCCTGGTTTAACAAGCTTATGCATGTTTTAGTCGTTCGAGTTTTAAAATTTCTACTTCAAATACTTGTTCTATCTACAAAGAATAGAAAATTGGTTCTATTTTTGGTTAAGGAAACATTTCATTTTAATACCTTGGTTATATCGAAATTTAAATTTGGTACCCTCTATTTAGAAAATTTTATGTCGGTACCTCGATCTTTTAGAAAATATTTTTTTAATACCTTAGAGCTTTTTTTTGAGACACGAAAAGATAAAATTAATCTTTTTATAAAATATATTCTGTTGACCAAAATTTTGAGTAAAAAATTTAATTTTAAAGGGCATTTGGTTAGGGGCTTGAGTATTTGGGTACAAGCACAACAAATTTTTCTCAAAATTTCGGTCAATTGATTACATTTTGAGTCGAATAGACTGTATATTTGAAAGAAAAGAAGATTTCTAAGTAAATACTAATTTAGAAGAAAGAACACAATTTGATTTCTCAAAAACAAATGTCTCTTTCCCTTCTTCTTATTAGTTTCATCCAAAAAAAAAGAAAAGGAATATTTGTAGATAGTGGATGTGATGATTTAATAGAGCATTAAAAAGAATTAAAAAGAATATTGGCTGTGTTGACCCTTCTCCTTTCTCCTAGTCCGTGGATGTTAGTATTTTATCTAATTACGTTAATTCTTTTCCTCATCTATACATTATTTTTCTTATTTAATTTTTCTTTAAAGTTATCCTGTATGAAATTTTGAAGGATGCGCTATTGACATCTTTCGTTTTACTTTTCATAGACATCTTCTTAAAAAATTCTTATTATTGTATTATCTATTAATAAAATTACTTTTAAGGACAAAAAATAATTAAAAATACTCGGTATACACACTTATGTTCAAATTACTCGATTCTAAAAAAATTATTTTTTCTTATTTTTTCTCATAAAAATTGAGATAGATTCCAACGTTAAAAGGTCTCTCCATAAAAAAATACATGGCTTATTTTTTCTTCAAAATTCTTGTTTTTTCATCCAATTCTAATGGTTTTATATAAACGAATTACATAAATTGTGTTGCGCTGAAGGAACCGATTGTTTGGTTTAATATTCAAAAACAAAACTATCTTTCAAAGGATAAAGTATCGTTACACTAAAAAAGAAAAAGAAATACGAATTGTTTGCTTTATATCATGTTGTATCGTGTTTAATATACAGATTTTAGTTTCCATATACAACACTTATTGATATTATGATTATTTCTCCGACTTTCAACTCAACAACGATGGTCTTGATCAGGCAAATTGGTTGTCCTATTAGCACCATCAATTTGTACCATGCCATCAACCAAAAAAAAGTTCTTAAGGTAACTTAAAAGGAAAAAAAAAAAAAATCTACTCGTTTTGTATGAAAAAAATAATGACAAATTTAAACATGCCATTTGGTGTATTGTGCTTTGCATTTTAACTAGTATTTACAACGTTATTATATAACAATTTCAAACACTTATAAAAAAAGTACTGATTTAAAATTATTAGTTTATGACTTGTATATATGATCAATAAAGTTACGTGTAATTGAAAAAAATGTTACGTTAACTTGTTATAAAGTTACGTTGTTGTTTTCATAAAATTATCCATACATGTAAAAGGACAATGATGCCCAATAAATGAATTGATAACTACGACCTTATCAGGTCAACTCCTCCTATATACACGTCAAAATAGGTTGCACCACAATTATTCCCAAAAAGATAAAAAGCAAAAGATGCCACTTAACTGTAAATGCCACAAACATCTAGGTGATCTTTGTCAGACTAACCGTTTATTAGCTAACTTAAACTGTCACATGTTATTTATTAAAAAAAAAAATAGCAGATTAACTTAGAAGAAAGAAAATCCTTCAACTTTTGTAACAAGAAAAAAAATGTTGCTTCACCTTTTCAATTTGTGTGTAACATGCAAAATTATTATCCTTACTAATATCTAAAATTTTTTAAAAAATCCCTCTCTACACAAACGGCATCAAAAAATCTAATTTTTTTTTTACATTGATGAACGGGAAAAACAAAAGTTATACATAATGTTACTGCAAGTTACGTCTTAATATCACTGGGTTACGTCTTTATTATCATTTATCTATCCTAAAATGTTGATTTATCAAAATACTCCGACATAATCTGAATAAAAAATTAATTTTTCAATCAATATGTACAGCAAGTTACGTATCATATAAATGGAAGTCATGTTTTCTTACCCCCAGGTTATGTGATCGATTCATCTAGGCCATCTGTACTTTTTTTTTTTTTGCCATAATTGCCTCCAACATGGATACAAAATTGCAACTTTACAGGGTCAACCAATATGGAAACCGGTTTAGCAGGTTGCAAAGGGATTATTTATCTTAACCTACACCCCTAAAATGCCACTAGACTAATTAACTATAATAAAACCATATTAGTCTATCTAAACCTATGATTATCTTTGGATTAAACTTCCATCTGAATAGAAGAAAGTAGAATCTTACATATATATATATATATATCTATATATATATAATAACATATAAGTATTATGCATGCTTGTAAAAGCATATTGCCTCACCATCAGCTGAATTAATAGCTATATAATTGTACTAGGTGGGTACCCGTTTAGTTCGTATGTATAAATAAAAAATTTAAAAATTATTTAAATTTTTGTGAGAAAATAATACATACTATCCGTTTGGTTTTATGTTCAAATAAAAAGTAACAAAAAGCTTGAATTTTGATTGAATCTATGAAACAAACAGACCTTTTTGTTTTTTCATGATTTTCGTGCCGACGGAGATATTAAGCCACGATGACTATTTATTCTCCATCTGATAATAAATAAAAGTTTGTACTCAATGGTAGATGGACTTGTGTGATAAAATTGCTAGATACCATAATGATTTTGAGATTTGCTGTTAACCCCCACAACAACACACCAAAAAGAGAAAAAACATTGAGGCCTTCTTTTTATTTATTTTTTAGGTGAAAACACATCTTGGGGAAGAGAGAGTACTTTTTTTTTTTTTTTTTTTTTGTGTGTAAAGAGTTCAAAGAGGTGGTTAAGGCTTGAGGGATTTTTTTTTTTTTTAAAAAGGCAATTAACTTTAAGATTTGTCGTTGATGCGAGTGCTTTCTCTCTCTTTTTTTTTTTTCATTTCTTTTAATTTTTGATATCAGCAATCATATGTCACGAGTTTACTCATAAATAAAAAAGAAAGACTTATAAACACTATATATGAAAACATAAAAATAAAAATAAAAAAAAATTCAAATGCACATTTTTTTTTCTGACCATTGATTATACGTTGCCAAGCACTTTAATAGCTAATTAATCAACTAAAATTGCTAATCAATCAACGTGCTTATATCTTGGCTATTTATAATTACAAATTGTTGGTGCATCTTCCGCATACATACACATTACATATTATTATAAATATCATTTGTGTCCTAATGAGCCATAATAGTGTAAAATGTGGGCGGCTCTTGACCAAACTTGGCTTGGTTGAAAGGATATTAAAAAATGAAAGGAACTAAATTGAACCTATATTATGTAATTAAACTAAACTAAACACAAGGCACATATATTCCATTTTGTTTTGTCTTATACTATAAAGCAAGCATTCTTTTTAATTTAAAAATCTAAAAAAGCATCCTTCTAATCAGATCCTGCCAATGTTATGTGCCATCATAGTCAAGGAAAGATTAATAAAAATACCCCTTGTGCACATAATTAACTAGGAAAATAATATTTGGTATATATGTTCATGTTCAATAATAAGCTAAGGAACAAAGAAACAATTATGGGTCTAAAATATACCTCAGAGCCGGCTTCACAACCTAATAGTTTTTTCTCTCTTTTTTTTTTTAGGAAAAGCACGACGTTGTAGCGGTACACCGATTAAACACAGTGAGTGTGTTTGCAAACACCAATTTAAACTAAAACATTTTGGTTCAAACTAATTTTGTTATGCTGTTTTCTCTCACAAAACTTAAATTGCTTTAGTATTTTCGATTCAAACTATTAGTTCGGATTTTGTTTTTTCAATTTTTCTAATTCAACCAAGCAAAGGGGCCCATTAAGAAGGGGTATTGAATAAAAGCCTTGTAGGACAAGAATGCTAGTGCATTTGCATTAATTTGGTCATATATCTTGTGGTCATGGGATTAAACCAATAGAAGACATTGTATAATCATGGACCCATATCTATGGAAAAAGAGGGGAAAGAATTGGTCCCATGGATAGGTAATGAGTGGAAGAAAACCCTTTGCTTGAAGATTCCAAAGGCCAATAATTAACATGAGTTAATTTGATTGGAATGTGAATAGAAAAGACTTCCAATAATTTCTCCTTAGAATAATAACTAAATAAGCATCCTTGGTTCAAATCATCATGGACTAAGGACCCGGGATAAATTTCTTTTTTCATTTTTAGTTGAAACTTTGATCTATAATTTAATCAATCAAATTATGATCTTATCATATGTTATATTTAAAGTTACTGGCAAGCAATTTGCTAGTATTTTATTGAAATGAAAGGAAACTAATATGGGTGCAGATTAGGCTACTAATAATTGGGAGGCTTTTTAAGATATTAATTATGAATATCTATTTTTCTTGCTTGGCTCTCGGATCTCAAATGATCTGTATCACTGTTTGGTAATAGCATCATATATAAAATGTATTGTACAAGACACCCAAAAATAACAATTGCAAAAAAAGAAAAATGCACAATTTATGCGACTTTTATAAACTTTATTTAGAGCAAACATTTTTAAAAGGATGGCCGGCATTAGCATATTTTTATAGGGTTATCAAAAGAGCTTTTAAATACTAACAGAAATGTTTGCTATAGGTTATATAGTCAGATCTTATTCTTTGATAAAAAACGTATCAGTCTAACCTTATCAAATATGCTAGCAATAAAAATATATAGTATTATACATTTTAAACCGAGTATTAGAATCCAAACCTTGACATAATTTAATTCTCTACCCAACCTTTAAACCTTCGATCATGTATTCAACATGATAATCCGTTACTGCTAGATCAACTGGTCCATTCCTTCTTCTTCTTCTTCTTCCTCTTCTTTTTTTCGAACTCTAGAACAAAGTAGATACAGACGGAACAGTACTAGTTTAGTACTGCTGAGACGTCTCTCATAAGATATAAAAGCAGTTGCTTTCCAACTTTATTATTATTATTTTGACTGTTATTACACGTATGATGGATTTGTCACTAATCTTCACAAGCTCGTTGGGATTCGGGACTTTTTTGTCCCTAATTCTAGAGTCTTTTCACTTATTGCTGTTATATATATCTTCTTCTTCTTTTTTTTTGGGTCAATTTGCCCCAACAAGGGTGGATGTATGACTACTCACAATATTAGTTGTTCCATTGTTACGGTACCAAATTAATTTCGTCCACATGACAATAACATTGACACCTTCGGTACAAAGCCCCAAACATGACGACGTCTTGGTACCTCCTAGCTAGCTCCTAATTTTATTTTCTGATTTGGATAAGTTATTTTGCTGTCCTTCCTTTGTCTTACTAACTAACTCCTGGCTAGCCAGTAGAATATTAAGATCTTTCTTTTGGTATATTAGGAGCCAAGCCACATAAAAATCAAGGTACACGACCCTTTTTAAATTTTTTTTTTTTTAATTTTGTAAAAATTGCATTCCCTTCTCCTTCCTCCTTAAAATTACATTCTTTCACTTAAACCCAATTTTGTTCTTCACTTTATTAGTTTAGTCACATCTTCATACCCTTTGTTAATTTTTTAGCTCTGTTTCTATTAATAACATTCATGCAACTTTAAACTTTAACCCATGATTGAAGAAGTTTAAGAGGACATGATTTAAACTAAAGATTTGAATTAAAAACATTATAATAACACGAATTTTATGAGATAAAAATATTATGACAAAAAATAGTTTGAATCAGAGCTTTTTGGTTTATACCGCTATTTCCAAACATGAGTAGCTAGCATTGTGGCGACATCTCCAAAAATATATTGTTGCCCGCTTAATTCCACGTGAGATTCGTGACTTACAAAGCATAAGTTTTTGTTTTATACAATAAATAAAGGGGAAAAATGTTGGCCCAGACAATACTTTAATACATTGCCACAAATATACCAACGGGACTTACGGGGGTAAAGTCCTTTATCGGTACTAATGCTAGGCCTTTTTTAAGATCTATTCCAGTTTTCTTTTTTGGGACACCGTTTAGTTGTGAAATTGCCACTAACAACTAGCAAAATAGGGCACAACAAGAGGTTTTTTTTTTTTTTTTAACAATTGATACACTATACTGTATATATTTGTTTACAAATAAATAAATATATATATATATATACACACACACACACAAAATTGGCATTTTAAAACAAATCAACAATATGTATTTCTTTGACAAATTTTGACCAATTCTAAAAACAAACCTTATCCACTTTTCAATATCTACTAAAACATTGGAGTTTGGAATGTGTGCCACACAAATATACTAGTTAAAGATCACTAAAATATAATACCAATTCAAATGGTTTTTTTTACGTAAAGAAGGTAATTTTATTTTACCAATAAAACATAACTGTTTTAACTGTTGAAATGATTTTTTTACATAGGATTAGAAACGGTTCTATGTCGCATGTTATAAATTTTTTATGTAAACAGTTACTGATCAAATCGTTAAGATTTTAATTTGATGGTTAAAATATCATGTTCTACTAGTAAAAATAAAAGTGTCTTCTCCGTTAAAAAAAAAATTCCTATAAGTTATAGGATAAATTCAAACCACACATAACATTTTACTTTTTTTTAATCTTACCAAATCATCAAATCAAGAAAACGCACATTATTACAATTGAGTCCCTACCACACCATCAAAATAGTCTCCGTGTTTTTGTACGAAGCTACTCCTATAAATTATATATCTATATATATATTATCTACCCCTAATTTAAGTTTTTGTTCATCTAGCCACCACCCAAACTCATCTTCTAGTTCTATTAGACAACTCCTACCACCCCAAAACTTCCAAAAAAAAAAAACAAACAAAAAAATAAATAAAACATTAAAAAAAACCTTCCTCTACCAATTTCCGCCATGAAAGACCCATCACTCCTGCTTCCCAATATTACAGAGTCGTGGGACTTCTTGCTCTCTACCTCACCCTCTTCCTCTTCATCCTCTTCCTCTTCTTCTCCACCAAAAAACACCTCCAAGAAATCAAAACGAACCGATCATGTTACGGCGGACAAGCCCGAAAACGACAACAAGAAGGCGAAGAACGGGTTGAAACATCCGACGTTCCGTGGGGTAAGAATGCGGCAATGGGGGAAATGGGTGTCGGAGATAAGAGAACCGAGGAAGAAGTCCAGAATCTGGCTTGGAACCTTCCCCACCCCGGAAATGGCCGCCCGGGCCCACGACGTGGCGGCGCTGACTATCAAGGGTCACTCCGCCTTCCTCAATTTCCCCGAACTCGCCCCGGACCTCCCCCGCCCCGCCTCCTCCTCCCCCAAGGACATCCAAATCGCCGCCGCCAAAGCCGCCACACAATATTCTTATTCTACTACCACCACTACTTCTGCTGCTGCGGCTGCTGCTGCTGCTACTGCTACTGCTTGTGATTTGACGTCGTCTTCGGAGACGTCGAATCACAATGCCAATGATTCTCCTTGCCATGACGACGACGTGGTCGTCACGGCAGAGGAAAAAGACGACACCTTTTTCGACTTGCCTGATCTTACGTTAATGGACGTTTGTAATTATAAGCGTCAAATTATGGAAGAGGACTTTTGTAGTTGGCCGGCGATTAATACTACTAATGGAGGTGATTATGAGGTTGGCAATTGTACTAATTATGCTGCTCTCAGGGTTATTGATCTGGAATGTTTTCCATGGGAATGTAATTAGTACTCTCTTAATGTAACTAGGCACTTCATTTTATTTTTTGTCGAGACTAATTAATTAAGGCTTGTGTTCTACATTGTTATCCAAAATAGGCGATGCCAATTAGGCCAAAATTTTGAATTGAATCCCTCTCTGCAGATTTGGGGTCTGTCTCTGTTTGTGTGTGTGTGTGTGTGTTTTTTTTTTTTTTTTTTTTGTGAGCATATTGTAAATAACGAAAAGGTTCCCCAATTATTGGAGTGTACATGAATATAGGGAAAAAAGAAGAAGAAAGAAACCTCCATTTTTCTTGTTTAAATTAAAAGGAACTTACCCAAATTCAGTAAGTGGTACGTATGATGATAAGCACAGCATATGCATTGCAGCCTTCTCATTCCTATTTTTTTTTATTAATATTATCATCATCATAATCACTATCATTATCACTATTATTATTATTGTTATTATTATTATTATTCTTATTTAGAGGTACTTTATACTCTCAAATCTGATGCCCCCATATGACGAAGAATCAATCAGTTTTAGTAGCTTTGATCTTTTCTTTTCCTTTTTCCTTTTTTTATTTTAATCTTCTTTTTTGTCTAGTCAATGGTGGGATAGAATATCTTTATTGCTTCTTCAGTTGATTAACTAAAGAAATCTATTAACAAAAAAAAAAAAAAAAAAAGTAGCTAGATACGATCAACAATTTTTCCTTTTTTTTAATGAATTTTTCTTTCCAAAAGAAGAAAGAATGGTTCTCTAATCATGAATTGTCATTCACACGCACATTCAAAGGGAAAGCAAACTAGCATGCTCAGAGCCGTTTGGCTTTTTTTTTTTTTACGCTCTTAGTTGGTATAAGAATAAAAACAAAAACTCTACTATTTTTTCGGTAAGTGCTATATATTTAAAATAGCTTAAATAAGTTAAAATGGTTTTAAATTTTTTTAATTTATATAAGTTTTAAAAACTATTTTAAAAGTTTTTTTTTTTATAGCTTTGATTGAAAACAAAGAATGACAAAAACACTTCTCAAATAGAAGCAGTAGTCGCAATAGTTTGGTGAGAAATACTTTATCTACATTGCTATATAATAACATTGGTTTGGTTATATTTATGCACAACAATGTGGAAGTTATATAATTTTTCATGAAACTTTTCAGTATCTGAGCTCATTAAGGGTCTCTTAACTTTTGGATAGTTTAGCTTAACTAATTTGAAGTCAACATGTAGAGAAATCCAAAGACAATAAAAGTCTTTTAACACCGATAATTATATTCATAAAGACTTAAATTTAAGTCACTTGTTTAAGCAAAACAACCTTTTAATAACAACTGAATAAGCAAAGTGTTGGTTAGCACAATGATCTACCATTTGCAGGTTGACACTGTATGTACGTAACAATTACATTTATATCTACAACATTATTGATGTGATGTAATGGTGGAACTTTTTTCCGCCGAATATTAATATTGTCGTGGAATCATAAAATATATAATCGTTGTCATGCAATTGACTCTCTGCCATTACGTCAACATTACGTCCTCGCTTTCAGACAGGTTGAGGACTACTTTTTAATCAATTTTATTTATTTATTTTCTGATAAGTTCAATGTAACTTATAAAAACTATATACTATAATATATTTTTACTCTACACCATAATATACAAAAGATTAACATTATATATAGTTTAAACCAATAAAATTTTGTTTGATAAATACATTAGAAAAACAAAGTTCAATTGGCTAAAGTAAAATTCTTACATGCTACAATAAAGAGCAAAAATTTCGTATAATATAAAGCTCTCATATATTATAATTTTTAAGTTCTAATTGATTTTTCAACCACACTCTAAGGGGGTGTTTGGCAGTGGTGGGAACCACTCAGTTCCCACCACAATCTCAGTTATGAACAGTATAAAGCTCTCATATGCTACAATAACAATAAAAAAATATGCTACAGTATAAAACTCTCATATGCTACAGTAAAAGTGGTTCCAACCACTAGTTCCCACCACCCTTCCAAACACCCTATAAGTTTAAACTCTTCTCTCAACAAGGTTAAGTATAACATAGCTCTTAGAGCCCAATCATGTTATCCCAATTTTATGTTTCCTTGTTTTTCTGACTAATGGCCCCATGCTATTTTGTCATATTATTTATTTAAATTTAATAATTTGACAATATAATGAGTGTTAAATGCTAAAAACACCATATAACTAAACAAAATTGTTAAAATAATATTGAAAAGACAAACAGGACAACAAATCAAGACACATATTTGGATTTCTTTTTTAAAAAGAAAACAAGTATAACATGCTCGTACATATAATTTAATTATAATTCTACACTTAACTCTAGACAAGATATAAAGTTTAAATCTCCACCTTAATTTCAAAAGAAAACCTACATCAATTGAGATTATGTTAACATTTTTTATAGTAATATTTTTATAATTGAATATATATATATATAATTACATAACTGGTTTGGAAATACAAGTGAAAATGAATATGAATATCAGGTGTGTTTAAAAAATCAATTAAAATTTAAATACTGTAACATGTGAGAGTTTTACACTATAACAAGTTGAAACTTACTTCTCAAACAAAGAAATCACTGAAAGTACTGTTCTTTTTATTCCCCCTAAAAATACTTAACATAGCGCATTACTTTCTCTAGTCTACCAATACCATTTTTAACGCGGCTCCAGCCTAAATCCAGCAAAAACCATACATATCGAATCTCAAAAGCTTTTAAATATGATTGCATTATATTGGCAAATGCATCATTAGCAGACAAATCAAAATTGTATTCTTATATAATTACTATATTTTTTTCACGTTTAATTAACATATGATTATTGAGGAATAAAATGTTGTCGACTTGTCGGATATATATTATGAAAGGTTCAAGGAGTACCACATGTTGTTGAATGTTGATAGTACATTGAAGGTGTTGTTTTCAACGTTGATGTGACCCCGAGAACAACTATACATAAGTAATAAATACAACAATATATATATATATATGCACATTAAAAATTTAGAAAGATAACCCTAAAAATTAAATCATTTTCAGGAAAAAATAATAATAATAAACTCTTCTTATTTTCTCAGAAGCAAATCACTACAGCCAATTATGTGTTGATATACGATCAACAGAATGAACCAATAAGCGCCTATATATATATATATATATATATATATATATATATATGATAAATCTATATATACACATTGATTAATAAATCAAAGTAGATACATGTGCTCGAATAGAAACTGACGACCAGTGTTACTGACGTTGCAGAATCCTATGTTAATAAAACATTGGGCGATTAGACCAATTATTTTTCTTTTGCATAGATAAGAATTTGATCTTTTTCAGATTTAGCTGGGAAAAAATCAGTGAAAGTGAATTGAAAGACTACCTAATTAGAGAACATGATAGGTTTTTATATAATGGTTTTCCTTTGATAAATGAATATGGAATTGGTATTTCTCCTAAAAAGTTTTCTTGGTGCTCACGTATATAAATGCCTTCAAAGAGAAATAATTATTGATGTATGCTTATTAACTCAAAACAGTATAAGGAGACGGTATAAGATGAGGGCATACATTTAATTAATGTAATATGCTTAATTTATAACTTTATCGATTGTTTTGCTCAATTTTCTTTATATGTTATAGTGTAGAGAGAGAGAGAGAGAGAGAGAGAGAGGTGGCCCAGTTAGTTATTTATTTAAAAGAAAATACCTTATTCTATTAAAAAACCAAAAAATGGTCAGCTTATGGTTAAAAATAGTGGGGAATAATAGGGATATAATTGTCTTTCTCTTTATGAGTTGGGAACAATTGCGTGTAATGCTTTTTATCCGAATGATTAAAGACACTTGTATTCTTTTCATGCAAATCTTCCTGCGCGCGCACGCACGCACACACACACACACATATATATATATATCTGTACACATTATATATATCGATCATTTTTTTTTTTTTACTGGAGATTCAACAAATACGTGAAACCACATAAGGAACGTATATTTTATGACATTATGAGAAAGGTATGAGTCAATTATCTCGATGGTAGAGTTTTGATAATAATTCTTTTACCTTTTGCCCTCTAAAAAAACAAAACAAAAGTTAAAAAGGAAAAAAAATAAAACCTAAGTCATGATGATGTTCTCTCTTTCTCAAGTAAATCATGCATTTACATATTCATGATTAGGTTAGAGTATTTAACAAAACCAACAACTTGTTAAAGCAGCCAGGTAATTTCTATCTATTTGGTTTTTCATGATCATGAAAGCAACCTTAATTTCCTTGAGACAAAATATTAGTAGACTAAAGCTTGACAATATCGTTTCAACTATATAGTTCTAACTGTTATAGCATGAAGCTCTCATATGTTACAATATAAAGTAAAAATAAGCTATCGTGTAAAACTCTCAAATGCTATAATAAAATCGTTCTAAATTTTGACTATAATTATGTTCCAAAACGCACTCTAGTAGTTGAACAACAAGCACACGCTTATTTTACTTGCCTTTTTATTACACAAAAACAAGCAAACTTAATTATTGAACTGAAAATAAATTACCTTTTCTTTGCAGCCTATTAGATTTGATCATCTTCTTTAATGAAACAACTCTTCTTTATTCTTTCTTTTGGTAAAATGGATATTTAAAAAAGGGAAATAGTTGTAAAGAGTAAGGAATATAACCAGCAGCATTTTCTTAGTGATTTTCCCTTTTGTTATTGAGAAGGAATACATTGAAATGACAAATTTTCACTTCCATCTTTTCATTGCCAGATTTCATATGCATCCATCTGTTCATGATTCCTAATTACACTGCAACACTTTCACTTAACTTTTTGACTTCGTCAAAGTAAAGTTAAAGTTTAGAAGAAATTAGTCCCCAATTAAAATCCATGTAGCTTGATTAACTAGTTGGACATTTCAGAAAGCCATCAGTGGGACCAGCACCTAAGGAAGACCCTATTAATTTCTTTATTATTATTATTATTATTTGGTCTCTTTTCTGAGTAACCAGCTTAATTGCAAATAGATATGAACGAAAATGGCTTAATTGTAAACATTTTGATAGTTTGAATATTATTTGCCTGAAAGTAGGAAAACAAAAGAATCAACATGTTACGTGTTAAAAAATTAGGAATCATCAGTGTAAATTACTCCCAAAAGAAAAGGATATTTGACTAGACATTTTTTTATCCCATATAAAATAAGGTATCAAAATGCACTCAAAAAACCAAAAAACTTTCCGTCAGATTTTTTTTTTTTTTTTGGATCTTAATAACTGGACTTCATTAACACTCATGGTAATATTCTTGTAATCTGATATTCAAGAATGTAACAAGTTAATAGACCGTTTAGTAAGTAGATTCAAAACCGTTTAAGACGGTTCAAACTGATGTTTGGTGAAGTAATAACTAAAGCCAATTTAAACCATAGAGGTAGTTTTAAACCAGCCAAACCCTCAAAATTCAAACTTTACCCTTTCAAGTTCATATAATTTGAACCATATTTTACAATAAAAAACCATTCTCATTCTCATTTTTCTTTCATTAATCATAGTTTTTCAAATACCAATTCTCGTTTTAAACATTTACGTTCTAACGCTAATTCAAAACCATTATTTAAACCATACAATTTATAACTCACAATTCAAATCATAAATTTCTAAACCATAAACCTGCACAGTAAACAACCATAAATCATTCTAAAATTGCTTTCAGTGAGAGCAAATATCTTATTTGTAACGTCCATAAAGCGACGCTTTTTGTATACCATTATATGGTCAAAGAAGGCAAAAAGGACCCAAATATTGGCTTATTTGATGCGTCAAATACAAGCCTTAGTTTTATGGATGAGATAAACAATCAGATCATGAGGTTCAATTAATTTAATTATTATGATTACAGTCTGGTAATGGACGGTGGATTGTCAGAATTACAATGGCGGCTTTCGTTTCTAAATCATTTAATCAAGGGATGAAAAAGGAGATTTGCCTGGGCCATAATTTAAATCCGCCATTTGGAGATGGTGTCTCTAGTCTGCTAGATTTGTTCCTATGCAGTACATAGTGGGTGGTCTTAGTATCATTGATCTTTTGATCTCGATGGATTTTCATCAATTGTAAAAGGGTTGTTGAAAAAGTCATAATATATATATATATATATATATATATATATATACACTTGATACTTGATGTACCTATTAGGTTTCCGGTTGTTGGAATTCGGTGTACATTTTCCTTTTTAAGTTTCATTTAAATTTATCAATGAATATGGTCTTTGTGTGAGGTTGAGTCTCCTTTTGTGGTGGGGTCGTTCACATCACTATTTTTGTTTGTATCTTTTTTTTCTTGAATATAATTTTCCCTCAAAAAAAATAGATTTGTCATATATATAATTCCAATGATCGGTCCACGTAATGTCATTTTGATTACAGTAGATTTTTTTTTATTCTTTGTAGATTTTTTTTTATTCTTTTATAGAGTGTATAGAAAATGAGTTAGAATTGAGAGTTGAAACTGAAAGTAATGTAGCATGTGACAGCTTTATAACGTAATATACTTTTACTTTACATTGTAGCATATAAAAGCTTTACACTGTTTGAGTTGAAATTGATAAGTTAGAACCGAGTTTGCTAAATGCCCTTTTAATAAGGCAAAAACTTCATTTAACTAAAATAAGTTTTACAATTATAGATTTTATAGAGAAACAAGATCGCCTTTAAAAAAAGTGGGTATAAGAAATGATTCACAATAAACAAATCAGTCGATCAAATATATTTTTTAATCATTATATTTTCTGGTTTTGATTAATTATTTATTAATGTATCTCTTTGCTTTTAAAACTATAAAGATATTTTTTAATTTAAAAACTTGTATCAATTTCATTTTGCTATTGACTTTGTGAGAAAAAAAAGAAAAAAAAAAAGAGACAAATATACATTAGTTAGATCAAATTTGTTCTCAAAAGCTGTTTTTTATGTAGAAATTTTTTTTGAAAAAAGTTAAAAATCATAAAATTCAAGTTTTTAAGAATTGATTAAATATGATATTTCTTATATACCTAGAGGTGGTATACTGAATTTGAACCAAATTTCGAATCAATCTACATTGATTGACTACCTCCATTATGTTGTTACTATAGCAAATATGACTATATTTAGTTTTGGATCTTACGATCATTCTCGTAAGAAATTTAGACCCAACTACTCTGGTCTTTCAACAAAAATATTCATTTTTTTCATAAAAAAAGAGAGGTAGAACCAATAAAGATTTTTTTTTTTAATTCATCTCTAGAGTTGAATACCTCATTTAAGAATTGTTTCTGATTCAATCCATAGAAATCAATAGAAAGGGCGAATCCCTTATGATTTACCATATTTGGCTTGGTTATTGATAGAATGAACATATCTACCATCTCTTGAGATATATCTTCTAATTCAATAGCGTGGCATAACATTTATTCCTCTTGTTATGTTCATGGAATGGATAATATAAATGAAAAAAACACAGATTTTTGTTCAAGAATAAATCTTATTCGAATTATCCATATCCAGTTCATCTTTCAAAGCCTTGTTACATTCTGTATTTGATGAAGTAGGATGAATTAAGACAGTATTTTATAAATACATATTTTTCTTGAATATATCAACTATTTCTTTATTTTCTTATCGTTTGGAAGGGAAAAAAGAAGCATCTTGTTTTTTCTTGATCAATTTATAATCTTTATCAAACCTCTCACAAGGATTTGAACCCAAATGAATTTCTGACCATCTGTCCGAGGAAAAAAAACAAATGATTTTTATATAATCCCTAAAAATAAGAAATTCTTCAAAGTCATATGCTTCTCATGTCTCGTGAATAGACGAGAGACATTGAGGAATATCCCAAAATTAAGACATTTAGGGAATTGGTTTAATTGTATCTCTATTTATTTTATTTGAAGAAATAAAGGATCCTAAAGAATATGTTTCAATTTGTCAAAATTCATTACTTGAATAAAAAATAGATCTTATGGAATCGTATTGAATTTTTGACGATATATTTTGTACCTTGCTAAAAAAGGTCTTTGTTTTTTAGTCATATATTGTCTAACTAAATGCAATTCTCTCTGTTCCTTAAAAAATCCGATTTGTATGGATTCTTCCCTAACTAAAGAAGAAATCTTGCCAGAATTGCTACATATGAAATTGTGCAAAATTTTGCAAAGAAATAGCCCACTTATTTCTCAAGAAGAGATAGAAAACATGCTCAATATCATTTGATTGAATAGTGGACCCAACTCTTTATTGTTTAAAGAAACCCTCCACTTCAATTAGTATCTTTTCATGAAAAGCAAACATGAAATAACAAATTCAGTCTTTTACTAGGATTTTGAATAGCCGTTCCAAATTCAAGTTGACTATCTTTTATCTCTTCCTTGGAGAAAAACGATCAAATAATTTCCAATCATGATCCTTACAAATCGGATCATCCATATACAAAAAAGAAACTCTGGATATTTGATATCTTTTTATATAAAATATTTTTTATAAACCGTTTAAGGATTGTCCTGTCGTTTCATTCAATTTTTTCTATTCATAAAGTATGTGAGGGAGGAAATTAAAAATATGTTTTTAAATTCAAGTAATACTTCTACAGTTTTTAAAATAGATGGATGCGTTGAAAAATAATTAAAAATAAGATGTATTATTATGTACTAACCCTTTTAATCAAAAAAAGGGGAGATTTTTTCCAGTCAGTCTTTCAGATTGACTTGTTCATAAATTTACAAACCAAAAAAAAAAAAAAGTCGACTTCTACAAGAAATAAATCTCTAATTGTTTCAAACACCATCCATCTTTAACGCAAGCTCTCTTCTGAATGACACACTGATGAACCGATGCTTATTATTTATTTATGTCGACTTCGTCCATTTAAACCTCTCAGATATAACACTCAAAAGTTATAGATCTCACAAAAAACCACAAAAATAATATAAAAAGCAATTCAAAAGAAGGTACCACAACCAATTGTTAAGACGTGAGTGGACCAAACTTATCACTACTATAGAATGAGATTAAAGATAAAATTTATTTTTTTTCATTGTGAAAATGTTAAAGCAACAAAAAAAAAAAAAGAAAAAAAATCCTACCGGATAAAAATTCTTAAGAATCACCAATTCTTAATGGGAACGTTTTTAGGAGTTTGAGATGAAAGCAAGAGAGAAGAACGAAAAAAGCAGAAACCGTAACGTTAAAGTGGATATAAGTAAAAATTTTTCCTTAAAATTATTTCATTGAAATGTATTCTATCAAATAAATTTTGATTATATAGGCACTTGTTATACACTGCGTTTGCTAAACGGTAAAGAAATATAATTAGAAAAGGTACTAGAATTGAAAAGAGTAAAACAATACTTTAGACATCATTGATTTGTTTCTAAAGTTTATCTATTTGATAGTGTAAAAGAAATAATCCAACTTTCTTTTTGAAATATTATGTTTGATATTGTTTTAAGAGTTTTTGAAAATATTTTTGTAATTTTTAAAGATAAAAATTTTAAAAATACATTTAGTATAATTTTTAAAAAATTTTATTTTTTAAAATAAAATTATTTTTATCTATTTTAAAAATATTACCAATCGGTAATTTTAAATTATGTTTTTGGTGTAGCTCTCGTAGAGGATAATTATTTGATTCTCCACGTTCTTGTTTTCCAAGGAAGAAGACAAAGGGGAAGAAAACAAAAAGTAATTGTCCAAGAGTATGATTACAAGTGCAAGAAAGGAGTAATAATAATAAAGAAAAGAAGTGGACCACGCAAAAAAGGCCAAGAAAAAAGAGAAAAAAATTACTTGAGTGACAGGGTAGAATAATTGCAATCAACTATATACAAGTACAAGGAAAATTGTCCACAGCAAAATGTGCAGGGAAAAATTGTCTCAGTAACCAAAAGCAAGCGAGGAAAAAAAAAATCCTCCCAATTATATCTTTTGATATAAAAAGAAAAAAAAAACAATATTATTTTGCTTGTATGGTAAAAAAAAAAAAAGGGAAAAGAAAATCTATTAAGTACTATATTCTTGTGAAATTGATTAACATTTAGGTTTGACTTGGATTATCCTAACTGAATTAGTCATTGAATATGATTCTGTTCTTATCTTTTGGTTGGCAAAAATTAGGCTGCGATTATGAAAGGCCAACTCATGTAATTAGGCTAATAAATTCATTTTTTTTTTTTTACATATACTGCTAATTGTAATTATACAAGGCAGTTAATCTAATGCGTCCAAATTAAATTTTCTAGTACTCATGATTAAAAACTTATGTCGGTATTGACCCCTTGCTAAATGCTAACACTTTCATTTTTGGCTTCTAAAATTTAAAAGAATGATGGAGATCTTGATTTCCAGCTTGCTTAAACAGCTATAGAGTTTTTTAGAACATTTGTATAATCAACATTTAGATCATTACGTCATTGTTAAAGTCCGTTTCATATTGACCCACGAAAGCTGCTTTTGAGTTCCATAATTTAAAAGTTGGGAGTGCTTTGATGATTTAAAAAAAAAAAAAATTGACCCTTTAAAAAATCTGTCAATCAAAACTATAAAAATGTAGCTTTTCAAAAAAAAAATCTAATTTATAAAAATTGTGGAACTTGTATTATATCAGTTGTAATAAGATTTTATAAGCCTTATTATAACAATTTTATTGCTCAATAGAAAATTTAAGTATCATTTTTACCCTATTAAGCTTATAAGAAAACTTGATTTCAAACACTCGATAAAAAATTATAATAATTTTAATTCTCTTCGTATACTGTTGAAAAGTCAATGCCAAACATGTTATCATATATGTGTTTAATTGAGGATCTTGAATCTCAGACTTTCATCATTTATCTTGTTTATTATTAATACAATAGTTCATCTTAGGTTTCATCTAAAACCCTAAGGGTCTGTTTAATGTATAAGATAAGATAATATTAGATAAGATAGTCTTAAAGGATTAGATTAGAATGTGTTGAAAAAAATAGGATAAAATTTTACCTAATCCAATCCTATGTTCGTAAATAAGAATAAAATTTACATTAATGCATCAATGAGGTTCCCTTTTATGCAAGAGCCATAATCCATAGGAAAGATCATCAATCTGGGTCTCTATCAAATACACCTATGTTAGTAGCACAAGTTCAAGTCCAAATCTGTCCTCCATGATATAATTCCACAGAAAGGATACGAAACAGAAATAAAAGTTTCCCTTTTAAGCAAGGTTGTAGATGTTGCTATTTTTTTTTTTTATTTTATTTTATCTGCTTCTAATTGTGCCGCATCACGTTCATGTAATATAGTTTTGAAGCTCTTAAGCATATATGTTCTGGACTCCTAATGGTAAATTTGTAAATAACAATATTACTCATAGATACAATTAGGACATGTTTGGTGTGTAGATTTAAAGACGATTGAATTAGATTAAAAATATTTTTTGTGAAAATTATATTTTGACCCTTCAATTTTTGAAAAATTATAGTTTGATCTAAATTTAAAATTTTTGCAAATAGGTCCTTGAAAGTTTTTTACAATATAAAAGATGTGTTTAATCTCATGCTTTAACAAGGAATAACCTAATCCTCTTTCAAGGGAATTCAAGCATGCACTAAATAGGAGCTTATCTCATTCAATGGATTAAAAATTTTCACCAAACAATGTATTAAAATTTAATCCAATCTAATCTTTTCTAATTAGGTATGGCCTTAGAGTATAATTTGTAGTTGTTTAGTAGTATATCTTCCTATGGTAAAGGGGTTTAAGATATGAACTTGAAGGGTCATAAAGCCCACATGATGGCAATTTATTCATCTTGGTACAAAGGAATCGGTCCATCCCCCACTAACATATGGAACCAAATTTTGGACCATCTTATTTAGTGTGCGAAATGAGGACACTTGATTTGGCATGCGAGAAAGTCGTTGTACGTTATTATCATGATAGCGTGACTGACACTGATCATTTGTTAATATATACCAAAACCTAGCCGCCCTCCCTTCCGACCAACCAACCAACCCCAATATTTCTCTTTTCCATGCCTCTCGTACACAGGCACGTAACCATACAAAAATGAACATAGAATGGTTTTAAATTCTCTGTCTAATTTTAATATCTCAGATAATATCTAATCAATCATCTTATGATACATCATTTAAAAAGTTTAAAATAGTGTTTAATTGACTCTTACATGTTTCCCATTAAAATATATACATCGTAATAAGATTAGTTTAGCACTATTTGAGATAGAGGATTTAAGTCCCAAACATACTACCCAAGACATATATATGCTCAGAGACCTACATATAAAGGGTATTATTGAAATAAAAAATTATTCAATAGACTAGATGTACTACGTCATTATGCTTATGTGGTACACCCGTTGAATAAATGTTTGACATTTGACTATTTATTAACATTGTTTTATTTAGTCATTTTTCTTTCTCCTAATCACAACTATTATAAATACTCTACCAAAATCTCCTACACTAATTACTTACAATAATAGTATTCTTATAACTTTTTTTATACACTCATCGAAACTTGGCAAAAAAAAATGTTAACAATCATTTTAATTTATTTCAACGCACACATATGTACCATGTATAAAGGGCACCTGAGATATTGATTATAACATATGCATGTCGTAAAAACAAAAGAAAATATTTTGTATTTATAATATAGTGGCTTGTTTTCTTGTACCTGGCTTTGCCAATTTGTTTGGCAAATTGGCTTTGCCTTAACAAAGTTTACGTTCAGCAAAAAAAACAAAAAATTTGTTTACTTATGATAGAGGGATATATTGTATATTGGTTATTTGTTTTATAATCATGCGTTGTTTTTTTTAATATATATATATACACACACACACACACATTGTTTCTAGTATCGATTTTTATCATTATAGTGAAAATAATATTTTGGTAATGTGTTGTATTGAATGATATAGGATATATTGGTCATTTGGATTATACATATATGTGCATCGTTAGAGTGAAAGTAGTGTTTTTTAATGTGTTGTACAGTCAAATGAGTTTAGAAGATAGTACTTTATTAAAAAATATATTAACACTACAAGAAAAATTACATTTAACAACATATTATTTACGACATGTAGTTTTTGAATGTCGTTGAAAAGTACATACAACGACATCTCCAACAAACATGTCGTTAATAACATTTGAAACAATAATTAACGACATCTATATAGATGTTGTATTAAAGGTCTCCTTTTAACGACAACAGTTTAGTGTCGTTAAATTATTTAACGACAAGTAAGAGATGTCGTCAAAGTCTTGGAGATTCCACGACACCCCTTATAGACGACATCTTGACCAATGTTGTCTATAAGGGGTGTCGTGGAATCCCCAAGGTTTTGATGATATCTCCTACTTGTCGTTAAATAATTTAACGACACTAAACTATTGTCGTTAAAAGGAGACCTTTAATACGACATGTATATAGATGTCGTTAATTATTG
Source organism: Artocarpus heterophyllus (assembly GCA_025403435.1). Taxonomy (NCBI): domain Eukaryota; kingdom Viridiplantae; phylum Streptophyta; class Magnoliopsida; order Rosales; family Moraceae; genus Artocarpus; species Artocarpus heterophyllus. The sequence goes on from CM046343.1 coordinate 28,135,187, forward strand.
TTTCAAATGTCGTTAATGATATCGTTGTTAGAGATGTCGTTGTATGTACTTTTTAACGACATTCAAAAACTACATGTCGTAAATAATATGTCGTTAAATGTAGTTTTTCTTGTAGTGTAAGAACATTAATAATATTTGAAATTGATGAAAGAAAAAGATTTAGGTGGAGAGAGAAAGATAATTAGACAAAACAATAATAATAAATAGTCTAAATGTCAAACATTTATTAAACAGATGTACCATATAAATATAATGACGTAATCCGCCCGGTCTATTGAATAATTTTTCTATAGAAGTAATCATTCAATTTTAGCCTATTAGAAAAAGGATAAAATTTACCCGTTTTAAGTTTAACAACTTTTAACAGCCCATGAATTAGTGTAACAGTAAAGATATCTTTCTTTCTTTTCCTCTCAACATGGCTAGCCCTACCAGCGGTGCAGCATTAGGTACATTGTCGAGTTTTGCTTGGAACGTGGACTAATCGTCCGAGTAGATAGGCACATAGCAGAATTTTAATAAAATTTTATGGATATTTTTTAATTGAGTTTCTATAGGCACACGATAGTAATCCCACCTCAAAACTTTGTCAGAAATCGTCATACAAGATTCAAATTGCTCAATGGACATGGTTATAGCATTACATTTTTATGTACTACCGTCGTGCACACACAATATATATGTAGTCCATATAGAGATTATTGGATCTAACATTTATTCATTGATGATAAGTTCTTGACTTCTTGTCTTCTTGGTCACAATTGATGTACATTAATTATTTGCAAGGATTATTATCAAATTTTCACCTTGAACTTTGAGTATTGTAACAATAAGTCTTCTGTTCTTTAATTTTCAAATTATTTAATTTGAGTTGTTGTGTTAAAATTCCAGATTAAATTTACTCGCGATGTATACAAGTTTTCTTTTGGCCGAGGGAGAAGGATCTCTTTGTTGCGCTCGAAACGAGTCTAATGAATGATGAGATGTGTTGTAGGTCGAAATTTTCACAGAAGAGAAGATAAAATGGTGGCGAAAAGCTCAGATGGGATTGTCAACTTCAGCAAAATGAGTCACACACTAATAATTGTTTTGTTGTAAGCAACGACAAGATTTGAGACCATTGCAAGAAAGAACATCGATGTGACAATTTTAATTCATCAATTTCAACTCAAACATTACAAAACTCTTATATGTTACAACGGTAAGCAAATATATACTATAGCGTAAACCTCTTATGTGTTACAATACTTTCAGTTTAAACTCTCGGTATCAATTTACTTTCTTAACTCTCAGTTTTGGACATTGATTTTGTGTTTAAGTGTGACATCTTTCAACAAAATGGTTTGAAACCAATTTGGGAAAAGAGATGATTTATATGTTTCTACCCTAAATTTTTTCCCTTTCGGTTATTTACTCAATTCATTTTATTCACTTCTGGTCTCCGCCAGTTCCTCCACCTCCGCCTCCGCCTCCGCCGCCGCCCGCAGAAACGACAACAAGCCTCGCAAGAAATCCGTCGCTATCGTCCAATTTCGTCAGCTCTTATTTCTCTTCCATTTTTTGTCTTTACTCGTGTTCTCATGATAACATCGCTTTCGATTTGGACCGAATTACAAATAACAAAAAAAAAAAAAAAATCAAAACTTGAATCTTCTTGGCTATTCAACTTCTTGATTTGTGAAAAGGGCAAGACTTCTTTTTAAATATTTTTCCTTTTCTTTTTTGTTTTGTTTGTTCACTGTTCAGAATCAGAAAATATATAATTCAAAGAAGAAAATAAAATAACACAGTGATCGGACGGTGGGAATTGTTTATTCTTCTTGAAAAATCAGAAGTGGGCTTATTTTTATGGTTTTTTTTTTTTTCTTTTGACTTTGTGGTGGAGTTTTGGAGGATTTGTTTTTAATAATACTTTTTTTTGGAGTTGCCTTTAATCAAGGCTTATATTTTTAAACTTGGCTTGAAGTTTGAGATTTGGGCTTTTAATTTGATTATAAATAAAGTTAGAAAGGAACATGGTGAGGACTCGAGAGACTCTTATTGGGTGGGGTTTAGAACCATTTCAAAGGATTGGTTTTGGTGCTAATATAAAATTTTTGAAAATTACACAAAATAATACAATTTTAATTTTAATATAAACAAATAGCATACTCTTAAAAATATTTAAGTATATAGTATTTTTTACAATCATATGCTCTTTTTAAACATTTTAATTTTTAATTTTACCTTCTCTTTTTTTTTTTCATTTTCTTCTTCCCTTTCTTTTCATTTTTGTTTTTACGTATCTCATTGTTGCTTCATGTTTTTTTACGTCAGTATGTACAAAAATAAATTTTGTTCTAATTCAACTAGACTATTTATTAACATTGTTACATTTTAATTTGTTTATTTTTATTACCAATTAACGATGGTCTAATTTTCTGTTTCTCTCTATAATTTCGTATTATTTATGCCTCTTATCTTTAAAAATAAAAAGCATATTCTAAATCAAAATGCGAAATCTGTACGATGAACTCCTGTTAAATTTAGAATTCTAAAAGTTGGAGAATTATGAAAATTTATAATCCTCCATTGCACTAAGAAAATCGGTGGGGCTCAAAAGTTTCCACGTTATCCCAAAAAATTGACGAAAGCTAAGATATTTTTGTCTTTGTCTTTATGACAGCTGTGTGATGTAATTGGCACGTGAATTTTGCTTTCATTCTTTGAACTTGTGTTGGGTGAATTGGTCTCTGTTTGTTCCACTCTTGTGTGGTATCACTTCAAATTGGCATTCCTAATGCTGGAGATTTGGGATGGTTCAGTGGCACTGACGAAGAGTGCAGTGAAAAAATTTAGGTTAAAAAAAAAAAACCCTGTAAATGGCCAACAACAATTCATACAACATTTCATCTAATAATGCCAAAATCATTTACATCAAAAAAATGTAAAAAATTTCTAAAGTTACGTCCATCTCAACACTTGGTTACAATAGAGTGTTTGGCAGCTCAGACCGGCCTATAGTTTTGACCACTTTTTTATTATGAACAGTATAAAGCTTAAATATATTACAATAACAATAAAAAAATTACTACAATGTAAAATTTTCATATGCTACAATAAAAATAAATTTAATCAATAATTCTAACCATCTTGTCAAACACCCTATAAAGTTAAGCCGTCGTTCTCCAAGCATTGTTTATACAAAATTCGCCCTTAAATTGCCAGTGTCATTGCTCCTAAGTTGCAGCCTTGTCTGGTCAACTTAAACAGTCCACAGTCAATCCCAGGTTAAAGCATGATTTGCTCCTCAAATTAAAGAACAAGTGGCCCATAATTAGCATAATTTAATAACAAATTAAGCTATTAATACAAGGACACGTAGGCGGCAGATTCCTATCAAAGTCCCACATATATATGTATATATATATTTATTTATATATATAATGCGTGATCGAATTTACCGTCAGTTAAATCCAAACTCCAGGCCACCTAACTCTATTTCATTTTGACCTTACTGCTCATTACTTATAACTTTTCTACAATATTCAAAGGGCAGCAAATTCAGGAATATTATGTCCCTAGCTACGTTCCGGAATGAGTGATGCAATATTAGTGACACAAGAAATACTGGGTAAGCAAAGATTATCTTTTGTTTTTAGAGAGATATCGAATTTAACTGTCTTCATATTACCATTACGGCAAAGGAAAACTATTATTTTTAAAGGTTTTGGTGTTCTTTTATTTTTTATTTTTTATTTATTTTTTGGCTGATGCAGTCACTATTCAAGTCTCATATTATTGTCACTAAAGGAAAGATAAACGGAAAGCAAAGATGATGAAAAGGTTGGGAATGCTTATAATAAGACAGAGAGAGAGAGAGAGGATGGAGAATGCTTGCGTGTGTTTGCGTATGGCACTGGTAAGTATATAATTCACATGGCTGACAGCGAAAAAGAGCTAATAAACAAAAGAAACGAAGGACCACCAAAAAAGACAAAACTTGGAGTAGAAGGAAACCAAACATGAGACAGGAACTATACAAGGACTTCTTCGGTTAGACCTATCGGTTGCACAAGTTTTAAAATCGTTAGATTTGATCAAAAATTTTTTTGGTAAAATAAGATACCCATTGGTCGGTATGTTATTCAGTTCCTATAAGAGAAACTGCCAATTTTATATCCCAATCTTAATCCTTATCAAGTAAAACAAACATGGCCTTATCTTGCCTTTTTTTTTTTTTTTTTGTCTTAGCAATGATCTAAAAGGCCATGCACATGTACACGTAATGGAGGATGGTCCCGATGAATTGTGAAATTATAATGGAATTTGTTGGTATCACTTTCAATGGCAAAGACCTCTAAGACATGCGAACTTGACAAGCCACATGACCATTCATTTCATATGTGTGGGGGGGAATTGGACCATGCCCAAATTTTTATGATCTAGATTTTGTAGCGTGTTTTTCTTTAACATGGCTTTTGGGCCATGTTATGGTTTGCAAATAGGTGAAAAACAGAAATGGAAATTCCATTTGGCATGCCAGAAGGTCATTGTAGTATTTATTATCATTAGTGAGTCTACGTGACTCACATGTGTCTTTCCCCAATATCCCTCTTTGATCTTTCTCTCCTGTTTGACAAAGTTAGTTAGAACTAACTTTTTTGTTGAAGAATAGTGTAAAGCTCTCACATGCTACAGTAAAAGGTAAAAAGTTGCTACAATATAAAACTTTTATATACTACAGTATTTTAAACTAAGAAGATGGTTCTCACCAATTTTGCCAAACACTCTAGAGATGTAGACAAACACATTGATGAATGTGTTTTATTTCTATACATGGACATTGCTAAATGCTAATATATGGTGGCTACAGGAAAAAAAAAATTCTTCGATTTTTCTTTAAAAGTAAGATTATTCCTTTCCCCAAAAAAAAAAAGTAAGGTTAGTTTAGAAATTTAAGTTTGTACTAAATTTTCCCACAAAAAAAAAAAAAAGTTTCCCTGGAAAAAGTTTGTACTAGTTTTGTTTTTTTTTAAAAAAAAAAAATAGAAGTTTTGATATGTATTAGCTTTATTCAACAAAACTTTACGTCCACTACCCATCCTATATAACTTTTTTTCCTTTGACGAATTACACATCCTATATGTGTAGGGAAAGATTGTCGAAAAAAATTATGCCAAAATCAGTTTAGAATATTAGAAGTTCGTAAAAAGATAACAATTGTATACTTAACCTAGCGAATTCTACATCCACCTTAAAATCAAAGTCTAATTTTGTGAATTTTGTGTTATTTACTAAGAATTTTACTCTTCAAAAGTTGATATAGGATAAGAGAAAGTGAGTGCAAAACTCTTATATTATTTAATTAATAAATGGTTTAATTCTTTGTGTTCTTTTAACGAGGAGATTCGAGTAGATTTCCTATATAAAAAAGATCATTTCTCTAATTTTTTTCCTTGATAAAAAGCGTCTCATGTTTAATTGGTGTAGGTGAATAACTAGACTTTAAAAGCATGATTTGACAAATTAGTTGAAACCAATAATAATGTAAATCTCATAAGGCACAATTTAAAACAAAAAACTGTTTCAGTATAAAACTCTCATACTACCAATTTTTTTCAATTCAAACATTTTACTAAACATGCTATAAATGTATAACTTGCCTTATTTACACAAATAAATGATTAGCTAGGCTCACTTGGTGTTTTTGGGCCTTATTTTTCATTTTTCCCTCTTCACACTTCTCACTCGCCCATAATAATAATAATAATAATAATAATAACAATCATAATAATAATAATAATGAAAGAAGACCAAAAAGCTATGATCTCATAATCAAATACCATTTCTCCCAACTAAAAATATATAAATGCTCTTAAATAATACATATGTGCCTAACTTTAACCCATAATACTTAAAAACAATAATGTTTTTATATTTATTGAAAGTGATAGGTTTTAAATTTTCTCACAAAAATAGTAAAATTGAAAAACTATACCACAGAATTGAATTTCTCAAATTGACCCCAACTATGAGCTAAGATGTTTCAATAATTTGATTGTACGCTCATCCATGATGGTAATTTTTCCCTCCTATTGAAATACTAGTAAAATACATGGTTTGAGAGGCAGGCATTAGTCCTCAAGCTGTTAGAGAATAATGTATCGACAATGTAATAGTGTGTTTCATCGACATTAAAAACCCACAAAGAAAATAAATTGTAAGCAACAATAATACAACCAAACGAAAAGGGAAATATGTAATTTGTGTACAACTACTAGAATGTAGCTAATAATAGTATAATGCTCTCGTATGCTATATTGTGAAATAGATAACATTTATCTAGTACATACCTATTGTATGTTACCGTATTTAAACCAATTTTTTCAGCTCAAACTGATTGTCAAACACCCTATACTTTTTTTTAACTGTTTTGCTTTTGCATAAGGACTTCTTTTTAAGTTTTTTTAAAGCATTTACGAACATATGAACCCGAATTTACACCTAGTGATAGAATCACTTTGTACATGCTGATGAAAGGGAATCCACATATGCAACTGTAGAAGTGCTTGAGATCACGTAATTCTCGTTCACGATAAAAGAGTCAGGTATAGGATTGGGCAATACTTGACCGTTAAGTAACTCGGCCTGGCCCAACTTAGCATAAACATAGGGCCTGGCCTTCATTTATCGGCCCCACACATCGCGGGGTCAAATGGGGGACATTTATGGTAAATGCCGCCTAACTGGGCAATGGTTTGATTTATGCCACTTAACTAAAACTATTTATCCTAACCAAAGTACCCCAACTCAGACCTAGGGGTCTTTTTTTCTCTCTTTTCTTTCCCTTACTTTTCCCAACGTCTCTTCCCTTCTCCCTCTTCCCCAGCTTCTTCCACTGCTTCCCTCTCCTCTTTATCTCACTTCTTTATCCAAGCTGTGCAACGTCATTGACAAAGTTGACTTGGCCACGCGACCAGCACCAACCAGCCGCCTACCGTGACTTCGGGAGCCGCGCGACGAACACCCACCAGCCGGAGCAGTCTTTAGGAGCTGCGCAACTAGCATAGGGACTTCGAGAGCCGCGTGACAATCACTGCCTCTTTCAGGAGCAGCGCGACAGCCAGATCGTGTCTGTTCTTTTCCCGCGACAAATCCAACATCTCCTGTTGTAGATCCAACGTCTCTCGTAGTAGATTCGGCGCCACAGTCTGTCGGAGATTCGCGAAGTAGCTGCGGGAGATTCGCGAAGTCCACTGGGATTTGCAAAGTATCCGCTTGTTTTCTCACAGTTTTTTTTTTTCTATTTTGTATGTGATTATCTTTTCATTATTTTATTTGATTATTGCGTTTGTTAAGGGTATATTTAGTACTACAAACAAATAAAAAAGGATGCTGTGGCTTGATATGTTTTATAATTAGTTTTTTTGGTGGTATAAATCAATTCAAACCTCTTTTATTATGTATATGTAAAGATCCCTTAAATGTGTTGGCCCTATTCAGTCTGTTTAAATCGGGTTATATCAAAAGCATTTAGGGATATAGTTGGAACTGTAAGTTATAAAGCATCTAGGGACATAGTTGAAACTATAAGTTAAAACCAAAATACTGTAGCATATGAAACTATAAATTAAAATTAAAATATTATAATATATAAAAATTTTATACAATAATATATTTTTACTTTACAATATAACAGTTAAAAGTAACGAGTTTAAAGGGCCTTACTAAATACATTATCGTGGCTCTAATTAGGCTCTATATCACTTTTAAAATTAGTTCTTAAAAGGTGAATTTTAATTAATGTTATCATTTGAAATTAGTTTTTTATAAATGTTATAAATGTTTAAGTATAACATAATTTAAAACATATATTATAAGTGATAGTGTGCCACAATTTTTAAATATGATATGAATAAATATAATTTTTAAAAGTATGACATAACATGTAATTTTTCTCTTATTTGATAGCTCCACTTTAAACCAAAATTTAGGCAAAATTTTGTCTCAAAAATAATTGTTTGAAATCCAAACTTTTTAAAGTCGTATACGGATAAATTACCTTGTGTCGTGCCTGTACTACCTTGTTTATTATAAATGTGTCATGTCCAGTGGAGCACACTATATATTTTATCCATAGATAGTGCTTTTAATATACTCACGCTTACAATAATAATAATAAGAAAAAAAAAACATTAAACATAATATTAATTCTTAATAAAAAAAGGTATTGTTCAAAACCCTTCTAAGCAATACTCAATAAAATAAGATGTTGGCAAACAAAAGAGAGTTTTTGGGCGTTAAGAAAGTGTAGTTTGAACTAATTTTGATCAAAAAATTATAATATATAAGAGTTTTTATTGTAACTTTTTTTAAATATTATAGCATATAAGAGTTTTATATTATAGCAACTGAAAATTTAGTTGAAATTAAGGTTCTATTTGATAACTCTAATAATGAAATTAAAACAAAAATAAAAGAAGAATCTGCGATAGAACACGTTTTATATGCACTACCAATGGTGCTCATTTATGCAACATAGGATGAAAAGTTAACGGCATTGATCTCTCAAGGTATACCGGTGCAACATAGATTGGGTTGTACTTGATATTTATTTTTTAAAAAAAAAAAGTGAAAAGGCCCGAGTGAGAGAGAGAGAGAGAGAGAGAGAAAATCTGTCTGAAAAAAGGACAAAAGTTTTCTCAGACATCAGAGGGAGAGAGAGGAAAAAAAAAAAAACTAAACTCAGACTCGTGTTCTTTGGAAATCTTCGCATCCTTCATCCTCCAATTCTCTTTGTTTGTTACCAAGTCGAATCCAAGGAGCTGAACTTGTCTTTATTAATGAATATTGCATGTCCTGTTCCCATTAAATTGTTTCTTTTATTTTTATTACAGTGAAATTAAACTTTAAATTCGTTGCATTACATGTGATTAGCAATTTTTGGTGTAGGCTTCTTGTTCAACCATGTTTCTCTCAGGTTTCTCATGAGCCCATATACAAAACAAATAGAACATACAAAATCCATATCATAATTTGAAGCAATCATGTAGAAGATCTTAAATTTTTATCTTAGTTTCTTTATTACTTTCTTCAACATCAACGGGACTTGACCTATGGGTCATTAACAACTAATAACACAAACAAAGAAAGAGAAAAAGTAAAGAGATCGAGGGATTGAGTTGCTTCCTAGTTGAGAGATTGAGCCCTTTCCCCATCTAAGAATTAGTTGGTTTCCCGTCATGAGTTCGAGTTTCCCTCCCCCATCACAAAATCAAGATGCTTCCGCCCTTCAGGAGATCAAGGTTGGCCCCCACCACCTAGCCCACACCCTTTGTCAATCAGATACTGTCCCTGTTGGAAACAAAGTGCGCAGCGGAATTTTAAAATTTTTTCATTAGAGTAATTTCCAAAACACAAGTTTGACATGTTATATGTATAAATTAAACAGATCTTACTAACCTCAGTGTGCCGAAGAACCTCCGCGACCTGTGTAGAGAAGTAAAGTTCTAGAAGAGCCTCAACCAACTGGTCTTCTTTGCTATTCTCTATCCACAACCGGAGTGAGTGTGGGCTCACACGTACATCTCTTCCACCGGTGACTCTCCTTCCAACCAATAGAGAGAACCCAAAGCTAGTGTTCGTGATTTGTGAACAAAAACTCTCAGGGAGTTTTCAGATGCTCACTAGAAGAGTATCACTCTTAATCTCTCAAATTGATCTGAGTAAATCATTAGACTCACTCTCTTTTTATACTTATTGGTCCTTGGGGTCAGTCCATATCAGATTAGGTCTCAAAAATCGAAACAGAATCAAGTTCGGATCAATATCTGATAAGATAGGCGTGAAAAACGCGTAATCTTAACTGTCGTGGTCGGCATGCCGAACTGTGTGATAGGTAGGCCGAACTGGCCAGTTCGGCAGGCCGAACTTTCTGATAGGCAGGCCGAACTGTCGAGAAAAAATCTCCGCGAATCTTTTATTTTCCACCCGAGATTCTAAAGGATAAAGTCTCAGTTTTGATTCAAATAGCCCAATAGAAAAGATATCTGATCAAAACAAACTTTATCAAGATAATCTCTAAGAAAATAAATCAATTCACAATAATTCTACAAGTTTATCTTGTTCTAATTGTCCAAAATTAAAACAACCGATAAACAGACAAGAATTATCCGAACGCCATAATTCAACAAGTTCATCTTGAACTAATTTCTTACATAATTAATTCAACCGATAAACAGACATGAATTATTTGATTCTTATAAATTTTAAACCAATCTGATAAATCCGACATCAGTCACCAATTATTGGAAAAGCACGCCATGTCGTTACAGGATTTTGTGAGCTAGCAAAGGGGACCAAAATGGACCTATAAAGTTCAAGCTCATGATAATTATGAAACCCAATATCCCAGATATACATTTCACAATTATCAACTCCAACGCTACTCCACTAAAAGCTTGGAGCTGCACTCTCGAACTTTATAGAATTACGAAGCTCGTGTAGCTAAGTCTCCATGACATATCATAGTGTATCGCATCCCCATATGATCATCCATAATCGGCTTAGGGACAAATTCTGTCTTACCTTCCCGATTATTTTTATCTTACGTTCCATTGTCTCACATTAGAAAACTTACCATCCAAAGATAGTATACCATTCGGTTACACCTATGTATCCAAATGGTTGAGCGCTCCAGTTTTTCAATTACAGGACAACGCATATAAGAGGATATCATTACTCCTAAAGAGGAGCTATGGATTCCATATCTATGAATAACAAGTCTACGCTACCAAGAGTCATGCCTCCAACGTACCGGCATGCATGCCACTATAGAGATGTGGGAGTCACCCATTGGTACATCAAAAGACACAAGTCGAGACAACGGGCTCATTATTCATCTCAGGATTAAGATACAATACAAATAATTGTCTAAAGTGAATCGATTTGCCAAGACAGAATTATTAATCCAAATCAATTCACTTTATGTCCCGATCCAATACATCGTCACCTATGACAACGCGCCAATGTTTCTATTCACGGAGTCCAACTCCGATGGCCAAGACAAACCATCTCCCAAAAGGGATATAGACAACATAACAATCTTTACATGAATAAAGCGCCCAACTTTATTCCCTCGATTGCGGATCATATATTTTAGACCATCACCTTAAGAGTCGTGTCTACCGCATAATCATCCCATCATATGCCCAACTCTTAAGGTTTAGTCTGACAGTCTCAGACTACTGTTTGCTTATCATACATTCAACAAATATGAACGTAAAGAGGACAATATTTGGTATATATAAATGAATAAATTCTTTATTGATAAAAATGTCTCCAAAAACGTATTACATTTTTACTCCTTAGAGCATACATGTCTAACAATCTCCCACTTGCACTAAGTGAGTAAATACTACAAATTTCGCATCCCCATAGCTTCCACATGCCTTTCGAAGACTCTCCCAGAAAGTGTCTTCGTAAATGGATCAGCTAAATTGTCCTCTGACGCGATCTTGCACACCGTGACATGCCCGCTCTCAACGAAGTCCTTTATCACATGATACTTCCGATCAATATGCTTACTCTTCTTGTGAAATCTTGGTTCCTTAGCATTAGCTACCGCCGCACTGTTATCACAGTACAGTGATACCGCTTTATCCACACCAGGAACTACCTCAAGATCCCCAAGGAACTTGCGGAGCCACACTGCTTCTTTCGAAGCATCACTAGCCGCCACATACTCGGCCTCCATCGTTGAATCCGAAGTGCAATTTTGCTTCGCACTTCTCCAACTGATGGCACCGCCACCCAGAGTAAACACAAACCCCGATGTCGATTTCCTAGAATCCAGGCAGGATTGAAAATCTGAATCAGTGTATCCTAGAGGAGTTAAATCCTCACCCGAATACACAAGCATATACCCTCGAGTCCTTCTTAGGTACTTGAAAATATGCTTTACCGCAGCCCAATGGTTCGGTCCTGGATCCGCCTGAAATCGACTCACAATCAATCCCGACCGCATAGCTAATATCCGGTCGAGTGCAAAGCATGGCATACATGAGACTACCCACTGCCGAAGCATAAGGTACCTTCTTCATGTATTCTCTTTCTTCATAAGACTTTGGAGAGTCTTTCTTAGAAAGAGTAATTCCAGACCTAGATGGTTGCCCACCTTTCTTGGAATCCTGCATTGCAAATCTCCTGAGAATTTTATCTATGTAGCCGGCCTGTGACAAAGCTATCATTTTGTTCTTCCTATCCCGAAAGATCTGGATACCGAGAACAAAATTAGCCTCACCTAAGTCATTCATGTCAAACTGCTTGGTCAACCATAATTTGACCGATGACAATGCCCCAACGTCATTGCCAATTAGCAGAATGTCATCTACATAGAGTAGTAGAAAAACCACCTTCCCATTCTTAATGTGTTTGTAAACACATGGTTCATCCACATTTTGTGAGAACCCATAAGTCTTGATCACATGATCAAATCTTATGTTCCAAGAACGAGAAGCCTGCTTAAGTCCATAAATAGACTTTAGCAACTTACAAACCTTACCCTCTTGACCCGTGACCTTGAACCCGTCTGGTTGTTCCATATAAATGGACTCATCAAGATAGCCATTCAGAAAAGCCGTCTTGACATCCATCTGCCAAATCTCGTAGTCGAGAGCGGCAGCTATGGACAAGAGAATCCGGATGGACTTAAGCATGGCTACAGGCGAAAAGGTTTCCTCATAATCGATTCCTTCCTTTTGCGTATAACCCTTAGCTACCAGTCTAGCCTTAAAGGTTTCGACCTTTCCATCCAGTCCTCTTTTTCTCTTGTAGATCCACTTACTCCCTATGGGTTTTACCCCTTCGGGAAGATCCACAAGCTCTCAGACCCGATTAGTCTCCATAGACTTCATCTCAATGTTCATGGCCTCTGTCCAGAGTCTTGAATCAACATTCTCCATAGCTTCTGCGTAAGTATAAGGATCCCTGTCATGTTCATCCGGTTCAGCCAAAAAGACCTCCCCATTGAACATATACCTCTCAGGTTGACGCCCGATCCTCCCACTACGCCGAAGCCCCTGAGGTTGTTGTTCAGGTTTGTTTGGTTTTTCTACACCGATCGGAATGGTTTCGTTCGGAACCTCCGGAGTAAACGGATTACCCCTCAACTCCTCAAGCACCACTTTGCTTTGAGGTTTAAAGTCGTTCATGTAACTCTCCTCAAGGAAAGTTGCATTAGTTGAAACCACGACTTTATTTTCCTTTGGGTTATAAAAATAACCCCCTTTAGTCCCTTTTGGATATCCTACAAACACGCAAACTTCTGAACGTGCTTCCAACTTATTCGGATCCTTAAACAGGACATAAGCTGGACATCCCCATATATGAATATGGTTTAAGGATGTCTTCCGTCTTGTCCACAATTCGTGAGGAGTTTTAGGGACCGATTTTGAAGGCACATTGTTCAAAAGATAACATGCGGTTTGTAGTGCATATCCCCAAAAGGATAAAGGCAATGATGAATAACTCATCATGGACCGAATCATGTCCAACAAAGTCTTATTCCTTCTCTCTGCTACGCCATTCTGCTGCGGAGTGCCCGGCGCAGTCAAATGGGATAAAATCCCATTCTCTAACAAGTGTCCCAAGAACTCATCAGAAAGGTATTCCCCACCTCGATCAGATCGAAGTGCCTTTATGGGTCTACCCAATTGCTTTTCCACTTCAACCCGAAACTCCCTGAACCTATCATAAGTTTCGCTCTTGTGGTGCATTAGGTACACATACCCATATCTTGAGTAATCGTCAATAAAAGTAACGAAGTACTCATACCCTCCTCGTGCTCGGATGTTCATCGGTCCACAAACATCACTATGCACAAGTTCTAGAACCCCTTCGGCCCTATTGCCCTTAGACCCGTATGGTCTTTTGGTCATTTTACCCTCCAAACAAAACTCACATTGAGGTATAGATTCCACCTTTAAGTGACTTAAAGGTCCATCCCTTACCAACCTTTGAATCCTATTTAGGTTAATATGGCCAAGGCGCAAATGCCAAAGATAAGTCTTATTAGAGTGAGAAGTTTTAAGTCTTTTTGAGTCATTATCATTTATCTCAGCATTAAGCAATAGGTCCATCTTAGGTTTGATAAAATATAGATTATTTTGCATCCATCCAGAACAGATAAAAGATTTGTTTTTACGAATCACCACTTTTTCATTATAAGATACCACGTAGGAGTCTTTAAATAAAGAAGATACAGAAATTAAATTCCTTTTAAATTTAGGAACATAAAAACAATCTCGCAAAATTAAACTCCTATAATTATCAAAATAAAGATGGACATCTCCCACTGCTTCCGCTGAGATCAAGGATCCATCGCTCATCCGAAGCGTTAAGTCTTCACGAAGTAGACTTCTCGTTTCTTTGAATCCTTGCAGAGAAACACAAACATGATTAGTTGCACCGGAATCTATGACCCATATGTCACTGGATTCCTCAACCAAACAAGTTTCTAAATATAGAAGATCACACCTACCTCCCTTGGAAAGGAAGTCCTTGCAATGCTTCTTTATATGCCCGACCTTACCACAAAAGAAGCACTTAAGCTTCTTTGGGTTCTTCTTCTTCTTCTTCTTGCTCTTGGTAGCAATAGGAATAGAAGACTTCCCACTTTTGGCCCGTTGCTTCTTTCCATTCCCAGAGTTAGGATTGGAACCAGAATCAGCTACCATATTGGCCTCTCCACCAGCAGGAGACTCCCTGATCAGCAGTTCAAACTCTTGTAACTGTTTCATCAGTTCTGTCAAGGTCATATCCCGTCTATTGCTTAGATTAAAAGTAGCTCTAAACGGAATAAATTCCTTAGACAGAGTCTCAAAGACCATAGTCATCTGAGTTTCAGCATCGATGTCGGCTCCATTGGTTTGAGCCTCAGCGAGGTAATCCATGACCAACATCATGTGCTCCTTTACAGATGTCCCCGGTCTCTGTCTACAGTTTAAGAGTTTCCGAAGCGCCCCTTGCCGCTTTGTTATGGCCTGGCCTCCAAACATGTCCTCAAGATTATCCAAGATCTGCTTCGCAGTCTCATAATCCTGATGTTGAGCCTGCAGCACGTTATTCATGCTAGCCATAACATAGCAGCGGGCCTGATCATTAGCATCTTTCCAGCAGTCGTACGCTTGGAATTGCTCATTACTTGAGTCTCCCGTAGGCTCGGGAGGACAAGGAGTTGTCAGAACATATTTCAGTTTCTCAAAGGAAAGGACGATGTCCAGGTTTCGTTTCCAATCATTATAGTTCTCACCGGTTAATTGGTTTTTGTCAAGTATCGATGATAAAGCGTTTTTAGACATTTTCAATCTACAATAAAGAATCATATACCAAACATAAGCAAACATATATAATAATTTAGTAAGATAACACAATCATGTAAAATCATACAAATGTGTTTATGTGTCAAAACCTTGAAAATATCACAACCTTACAACGATAATTCCCAACTCAGAATTTAACAAGCTCCTAGGGGAGTCATGTCAAATTCAATCAGGAACACGGATCCCCTCCTGATTAATATATGCCATCCAGGACCCGTATGATCCAGCATATACTAATAATCATTTCTTTGGCCATTAATTTTATTAACAGAGCTCCTAGGGGAGGTTAATAATAAAATTAACGTGAGTGTATAACCACCGTTTTAATATTTTATCCATGATTTATAATCACCACCTAGGGGTGTGCAACCATAAATCATACTAAAATACCTTATCCTTTCAGAGATCCAATCTGGTACATGATAGAAATCCCTTCCTAGGGGTTGGGACCATCATGTTCTTCCTATGGACCAACGATGGAGGCCTTAGGTTCTCTCTTCGAAAACCTTCTCCCACTCAATCTTTTGAAGTCAAGGTTTTATTTTGAAATTATGCATGAACAAATTTAATATGAGCGGCACTCCCTATTCTATATGACATGTTATCAATATACATGGTAAATCATATTATAATGCAGACAAGCAACGCAATCAAGCAAAGCTACAAGCATAATAATAATAATAATCGTAATATTATGGTTCCACCCTAGAAAATAGAAAAACTAAGATTACAAGAGAATAATCGAGACATTTATCGATTCTTCATCCTTGAATCCTCAAGCTGTATCCTTCTTCATGTAATATCCATCTTCAAGTCCTCAATCCCGTATGAATCGAACACTTCATATTTTCGGTCATATCCAAATTTAATGTTTCTCAGAATCGTCCCAAAAATAAAATTAAAACTGCACTGGAAAAATCGCACCTTTTCTGGACACCTGGCAGCTCTCGGTCGGTAGGCCGATCTGGGTGATCGGTCTGCCGATCATGGTGGTTCGGCCTGCCGAACATGAAGGTTCGGCCTGCCGGCAGAGCACCAAAATTTTTGCCCCACTGTCGGCCTGCCGGACCGTACGTCCGGCCTGCCGATCTGTGACCTTCGGCCTGCCGAACTGTGAGGTCCGGCATGCCGACCGAGCAGAAAACCCTTAATCCAGAAAATACAATTTTAATGCAATTCATCAATTTTATTTTCAACAATTCAAAAACATAAAATTAGAGACTCAGGAAATACCTAGAGGCGCCATCATCAATCTTTAAGTTCCGACTTCTCGTTCCGTCTTCTCCGAATAATTATTTAATTACAAAATTCTTATAAATTAAAAATTAAATAATAATTCCTAGACGGAGATGATAGTCCGCCATCTAATTACATGAAAAACCTAGATACACATTCTAACCTCTAAGGAACCATAACCGGTATTAATTAATTAATAAATAATTAAACAACAATTTAATCAACCATAATTAATTAATAAACATTCACCATATAATCCATGACAACATATATATTATATAGAAACCTAGAGTGCCATCTCTCTATAAAATTTAATTCAAGCATTGGAGAGATTAAGATCACAAAATTTATGCATATAACATGATCACAAACTTGCAAATTTATGTAAAAACCTCGGCTCTGATACCAATTGTTGGAAACAAAGTGCACAGCGGAATTTTAAAATTTTTTCATCAGAGTAATTTCCAAAACACAAGTTTGACATGTTATATGTATAAATTAAACAGATCTTACTAACCTCAGTGTGCCGAAGAACCTCCGCGACATGTGTAGAGAAGTAACGTTCCGGAAGAGCCTCAACCAACTAGTATTCTTTGCTATTCTCTATCCACAACTGGAG
This sequence comes from Artocarpus heterophyllus, assembly GCA_025403435.1. Taxonomy (NCBI): domain Eukaryota; kingdom Viridiplantae; phylum Streptophyta; class Magnoliopsida; order Rosales; family Moraceae; genus Artocarpus; species Artocarpus heterophyllus. The sequence goes on from CM046343.1 coordinate 28,152,404, forward strand.
TGAGTGTGGGCTCACACGTACAGCTCTTCCACCGGTGACTCTCCTTCCAACCAATAGAGAGAACCCAAAGCTAGTGTTCGTGATTTGTGAACAAAAGCTCTCAGGGAGTTTTTAGATGCTCACTAGAAGAGTATCACTCTTAATCTCTCAAATTGATCTGAGTAAATCATTAGACTCACTCCCTTTTTATACCTATTGGTCCTTGGGGTCAGTCCATATCAGATTAGGTCTCAAAAATCGAAACAGAATCAAGTTCGGATCAATATCTGATAAGATACGCGTGAAAAACGCGTAATCTTAACTGTCGCGGTCGGCATGCCGAACTGTGTGATAGGCAGGCCGAACTTTCTGATAGGCAGGCCGAACTGTCGAGAAAAAACTCCGCGAATCTTTTATTTTTCACCCGAGATTCTAAAGGATAAAGTCTCAGTTTTGATTCAAATAGCCCAATAGAAAAGATATCTGATCAAAACAAACTTTATCCAGATAATCTCTAAGAAAATAAATCAATTCACAATAATTCTACAAGTTTATCTTGTTCTAATTGTCCAAAATTAAAACAACCGATAAACAGACAAGAATTATCCGAACGCCATAATTCAACAAGTTCATCTTGAACTAATTTCTTACATAATTAATTCAACCGATAAACAGACATGAATTATTTGATTCTTATAAATTTTAAACCAATCTGATAAATCCGACATCAGTCACCAATTATTGGAAAAGCACGCCGTGTCGTTACAGGATTTTGTGAGCTAGCAAAGGGGACCAAAATGGACCTATAAAGTTCAAGCTCATGATAATTATGAAACCCAATATCCCAGATATACATTTCACAATTATCAACTCCAACGCTACTCCACTAAAAGCTTGGAGCTGCACTCTCGAACTTTATAGAATTACGAAGCTCGTGTAGCTAAGTCTCCATGACATATCATAGTGTATCGCATCCCCATATGATCATCCATAACCGGCTTAAGGACAAGTTCTGTCTTACCTTCCCGATTATTTTTATCTTACGTTCCATTGTCTCACCATTAGAAAACTTACCATCCAAAGATAGTATACCATTCGGTTACACCTATGTATCCAAATGGTTGAGCGCTCCAGTTTTTCAATTACAGGACAACGCATATAAGAGGATATCATTACTCCTAAAGAGGAGCTATGGATTCCATATCTATGAATAACAAGTCTACGCTACCAATAGTCATGCCTCCAACGTACCGGCATGCATGCCACTATAGAGATGTGGGAGTCACCCATTGGTACATCAAAAGACACAAGTCGAGACAATGGGCCCATTATTCATCTCAGGATTAAGATACAATACAAATGATTGTCTAAAGTGAATCGATTTGCCAAGACAGAATTATTAATCCAAATCAATTCACTTTATGTCCCGATCCAACACATCGTCACCTATGACAACGCGCCAATGTTTCTATTCACGGAGTCCAACTCCGATGGCCAAGACAAACCATCTCCCAAAAGGGATATAGACAACATAACAATCTTTACATGAATAAAGCGCCCAACTTTATTCCCTCGATTGCGGATCATATATTTTAGACCATCACCTTAAGAGTCGTGTCTACCGCATAATCATCCCATCATATGCCCAACTCTTAAGGTTTACTCTGATAGTCTCAGACTACTGTTTGCTTATCATACATTCAACAAATATGAACGTAAAGAGGACAATATTTGGTATATATAAATGAATAAATTCTTTATTGATAAAAATGTCTCCAAAAACGTATTACATTTTCACTCCTTAGAGCATACATGTCTAACAGTCCCTTCTCGCCGTCACAATCTTTTTTGTTAGAGCCCCTCTCTATTTTGTGTAATTTGTCCTTTTTCTTTTTTTCTTTTTTTTTTTAAGATCAGTTCACTTATTTCTTGTTTTGTATTACTTTGATAGTTTTTCTTATATTTGTTTTTATGTTTTTATTTAAATATTTATTAAAAGAGCAATGACATGTTTTTTATCCCATAAAAACATAATACTCATGATGCAATCTCTATTGCCTGCTTAGAAATCAATAGTAGTAATATATATAAAGCGTGTCCTACCTCATACTCTCCCATAAATAACTACAAACAACAGAGCAAACTCAATTAGGTAGATTATTTTTCTTTTGATGTGCCTGTTATAATGCTTGTGCTCATCTCAAACATTAACTTGTTACGTTCTTCGTGTGTTTCGTGTCTAAATTCGCTTTAAGTTAATGCATTTATAAGGTGTTTAAAATAATAGTTCAAACTATTAATTTAAACTGTAAACAATACAAAACTCTCACATGTTATACTAAAAAGTTACCATGTAAAGTCTCTCATATGTTACAGTTTTCAAACCTAAACTGATGGTTTAAACTACTTTCCTAAATACCTAAATATGTGGCAAGAGTGTGTGGTTTTTTTTTCCCTTGAACTTTGTCGTTTATTTATGAATTTGAAGAATTTGGCCCCTTCAATAAAAAATTGAATATATGGTCCAACTTTTATTTTTTGCAAGTTAAAATACAGTTCAATTTAACGTTATACAAACGGCAAGTAATTACTAATTCTTCGGTAATACATTTTTTCACGTCCTCCGTTCCTTCCGTATAAAAAATTCATACGAAAGCCACTTTTTTTTGTTAAATTTAATGTTATTTGGTAAAAATAATCTCAACCTTTTTTATGATTTCAACCATTTTTGTTGAAATATTTGACAAATATAGTTTCAACATTTTTTTTATGATTTCAATTAATTTTACTGTAATATTTTCACTTATAAAATTTAGACAAAAAAATAATTCAAGACTATAAAAACCGGTTGGAAGCGTTCTTATAAACGGATGCTTAGCCTAATATTTTAGCAAAAACGTCCCAATTGTACACATGGAAAGTTCAAAGTTTACAAGAATAAGAGACCTTTAAATTGATGCTAACATCAAAGCGAATAAGAGAAATAATAATAATGATAATAATATTGCAAACCTTATCATTATTACTCTATACTTTTGCTAAATTTTCAGGCTAAAGGGCACTCACAAAAGGTGACATATAAACACACATTTCAACTAACGAAAGGTCGCTCATAACTTCTAGAGCAACTTTAAGAATCAACAAAGAATTGAATAACGAAGAGAGTTCCAAAAACTTCAAAGGTTAATTAACTTAGCAAACAACATGATTATTGTTAATCTTCAACTAATATGTAGCAGAATAATCGCATAACTATACCTCCTAGTTCTTATTATTTCTTAATTTGTCTCCCTGTTTTTAAAAACTACAAAGATATTCTTTGAATTTGAAAAACTTGCTTCAATTTTATTCCTCGTAAACTTTTTTGACTTAAAAATATTGAGATAAAATAAAACTACTTTAGACTAAATCTAATTTGTTTATGAAATATATGTTTCTTCTCAAAAAAAAATAAAAAAAACTAAAATTTAAAAAGCATTAAAACTTAAGATTCTTTTTTGAAATTTGATGTTTTGTTTTAGGATTTTTTTATGTTTTTAAGATATAAAATATTTATTATAACTATTTAAGGGTAGTCATGTCGTTTTGTTTATTTTTTTTATTTATGAAAATAAAATTGAAATAAGTTTTTAAAATTTTAAAGATATTATTGTAATTTTTAAAAATAAAAAAATAAAAAGTAATTAAAATTATAAAGTATAATTATATAATTAACTTATGTATGGTTTATGCTTGATCTTACAAGTACAAAAGGAAAAGGAGACGGAGAACAAAATTACATATAAATGTGACCACGTGATCTTTTCACTAGTCAAAAGAATAATAATTATGCCTGTGCCAATCCTTTTTTTAGCATTAATAAAAACAATTGTATATATATTTTGTAAATAACACTACTTTTTTTTTAAAGGAAATAACACTAGTTTTAATTATGTTTTTATATGTCATGTCTGTAACTACCATAAATAATTATTACAATTATTGAAAAAGTTGTACAATGTACCATCATAACTGTTTGTAATTACTATGTTTAGTTAAAGAATCTAGCGTTGCAATTATAAAATAGAAAATTAAAACCAATACACTTTAAAATAGTTTTTTATTAGTACTATAAGAAGATTAAGTCTTGATGCAAATCTAATTTTGTTCCACAAATTATAAAATGAAAAACTTATGAAAACCAACAACCCAAATAATAATAATAATAATAATTTTGTTGTTGTTGTAAAAGATTTGAGGATAAATGGTTGTTTTTTAGCTTTTTTAAAATAAATAGTCGAAGTATTTAAAAATTAAGAAATAATTTTTTTTTGTATATTAATAATATACTAATATTAATTAATATATCATTGATAAACTACAATACATCAATGATATATTAATTTATTGTTGATTATTGATAAACTTTATAGTTTATTCACTTAATAATTTATCAACATCTCGATTATAAATCGTTAGTAAATTATGATAAACAAATTTATTAATAATAAACTATACTTAATAAATAATATATTAATATTAATTAATAACATACTAATGTTTATCACTCACATACTATTTAAAAAAAAAAGGTCATTTCATTAATTTTTAAAATATCCAGCTATTTATTGAAGAAGCTAGTAAAAAATAACTCATTTGTCTAATACTAATAATAATAAAACACGGCCGAACTACGTGACGGTAAGAACCAAAAATAAAGTACATCGGCAATGCTACACTTGTCCTGTTAAAAGGTGAACAGTTTGAATTTATATGTGCTAACTTAAAAAAATAAATAAATAAACTAAAAAAAAAAAAACAGCCTTCCGAAACACGGCCGTAACGTCCACGTCTCCAGATCGTTCTTTCTCCCGCCATCTGTCTGATCGTCCATAAAGAAAAGAAAGGACGGTACTGGATAATTTTACGTGGACCCCACGAAAGTTCCAAAGAAGTTGCCACTTGTCTGCAAGTCCTTTTCCCTCTGCTCTTAAAAGAGCGCCATTTGCCTCTCCTCTCATTTGAAATAAACTCCACCCTTTCTTACTTCTCCCCTCCTGCAAAAACCCAAAAACCCTAACTTTGTTTTTGTTTTTTCCTTCATCGTATGCGATAAATCCCATCTCTTCTTACCATGCATCCCCACTCCTACGCCGTCGATTCCCTCTCCAAATCCGAAGACCTCGCCGCCGCAATCCTCTCCTCCTCCACCCCCGCCCAGATCTCCTCCGCCTGCTCCTCCGTCGACTCCTTCCTCCACTCCCACTCCCCCGACCAGTCCCGCCACTTCTTCTCCCTCACCTTCCCAATCCTAATCTGCAAGCTCTTCGGCTTCGACGACGCCGTTTCATCATCATCATCGCCATCGCCGCCGTCGCCGCCGCAGTCATCGTCAGCACCGTCGTCGTCGTGCAACGGTTGGATCGAAACTGTCCTCGCATCCAACGATCCCGATTTGGCCAACAAGGTCTTTGCTCTGCTCGCCCCCGATGGTGTCCTCTTGAGCTCAATCTCCGCCGTCGACCGCCTCTCCCTTGTCAAGTACGTGTTCCCGAATGAGCGGTTGCCGGAGTGGGCCCGGTTCGTCCTCTCCTCGGAGAAAGATTCCCGGGTAATATCTGAGCTTTGCCCAATTTTTAAAGGCAGGTTTGAGGAAGATTCGATTAAGGGCTCTGTTTATCAAGTTCAGCTTAATGTGTTTGAGTATTACATGTTTTGGTTCGCTTATTGCCTTGTTTGTAGAGGAAACGATGAAAATTCCGATAATAATTCGGTAGTGAAGAGGAAAAGGAGGTTCAAATTGGAGAATTGGGTTTCTTCCATTTCCGGGTTTTCGAGTAGTAGACGTAGTTTGGAGCATAAGACCGAGTGCAAACTATATGTTAGGCTTCTCTGCGGGTATCTTCGCGCATTTGTGCCCGTGAGTGATTTGAATTCGCACCAACGTTGTCGGAGCTCGCTTCTTCATTACTTGCCGAGCTACGACGCTTCGGTTTTTATGCAAGCCGAGTTCCTTGTCTATGCGTTTATTCATTTTTGGATGGTTGACAATGATTTTTCGCCCTTACCAGTTGATTTGTGCAAGTCGTTCGGTGTGACATTTCCGTTCCGGTCTGTTTTGGGCGAGACTCCGCCGACTGCTGGGCTGGGGGAGGTGGTGAAGCTGTTTGTTAAGTATTTGAACTTGAGTTCTGTACTGCAGACGGATGGAAATGAGAATGTTGAATATGGCAATGGGAGTCCGCGGTGGAGGACACCGGGTTCTTTTGATGCTTCAAATTCAAGGAATATTAGTGTTTTGGTGCCATCGCCTTTTGTGCGTTCTGTCGGATCTTGGAACTTGACAAAACAGAGGCCACTGTATAGGTTTATATTGAGAACATTCCTGTTTTGCCCTATGGGCACTTCGATCAAAAATGCATCTGAGGTGTTTTCAGTTTGGATTTCTTATATAGAACCTTGGAGGATCAGCTTGGATGACTTTCTGGATCTGGATTCCAATGTTGATGGATCAACTAAGATCGGGCCAAAGGAGGATTCTTCTTCCCAAGATTGTGGATATTCGCCTTCCTGGCATGGTTATGTGTTGTCCAACTACTTGTACTATAGTTCCTTGGTTATGCATTTTATTGGGTTCGCACACAAGTTTCTTCATGCTGATGTGGAACTTATAGTCCAGATGGTCTTGAAGGTTTGCTTCTTAACCATTTTTTTTCCCCTTCAGAAGCCAATTTTGTGCCATAGATTTTTGATTGAGACATAGGTTGAGAATTCGATCGCTAGGTCTTTTTTATTGTTGCTTTAAGAGCTTAAGATGTTAAAAGTATATAACGGTGCAATAAATTGGTAATATGTACAAACCTGGACAAAAAGCTCCAAACTAGGACTGTATTTAGCTAACTTTTGTTACATTTATTTGAATTCAAGTAGTTAAATCTTGGAACGTTGTGGAAATGGGCAACTTTAAGCAGATATCATATGTGGTGCACTTTGGTATCAGCTTGTTTAGGTTTGGCTTCTTTATTATTGATAAATTTAAAGCTTAAATTTCAAGCTTCCAGCTGACTTTGGGCTTGTGGTTGCTGCATCTCAGAGGTCATGAGGTCAGCCTAAAGAACCTAGTTCTTGGGATAAACATGCTCACTTTGCGAAGAAGATGATTGTAATTTCATACAGTTTGGACATGATGAATGTTTGGCAACACTTTTACGATATTGTTAGTTTCATGCTAAACAGTCTCTCCTACTGATCCCTTTAAGTGAATTACGTAAGTTTTCTTTGTTGTTACATTTACGTTACTAAAAAGCTAGTGGTCATTTTGTTAGTTTGATGCTTTTTTACTGAAGTCTATACAATTCTTGTACTATGATAATAATGCTTTTGCATGAAGACTTGAGAATTGATTGTGTTGGCTGGAACTTCTTGAAAATCATTTTCTTCTAAACTTCTGTTTTTATGTGTTGTCGTTACAGGTTATAAGCACATTGACACAATCCAAAGAGTTAATTGACCTTATAAAGATGGTAGACTGTGTTTTCCATTCAAAACAAGCTGGGACAGGAAAGCCAATGCTTAATAGCTTGTATAGATATGTACCTTCAATCCGTGAACAGCTGCAGGTATATTTAATTTTGCCTCCTTTAATTTTCTTTTTAGCGAAATAATGTAGCATTTGAAATGCTCCACATGGCCACTTTTTCAGCCTTTTTTTTCTGAAAAATATCATTGGTTATTCATCTGAAGCAGAAAACACGCCCTCGAATATCATTGGTTAGTTTGATGTCAAATGCTTTCTATGATGGTGTTCGATAAGTCGTTGTATGATGATGTTGCTGTCCTTATCATGCCTTCTATTCACACATATTTGAGGGCATGATTATTTTTGCACCAACTGATATCACCAACTAATTCTATGCTATTTATTGGTTATGCTAGGACTGGGAGGATGGATTATCCGAGACAGATGCTGATGGATCTTTCCTGCATGAGAATTGGAACAAAGATTTGCGCCTCTTTAGTGATGGAGAGGATGGGGGCCAGCAGCTACTTCAGGTTTTTCAAGTTCACTATTCTTCTCTCCTTTTTGCCCAAAAAAAATCATACATTTGAATTTGCTTTTACAGTATTATGACATACATTAAACTGACCTGTCCTTTGTTCATGATTCTGTTGTTACAGTTGTTCATACTGCGAGCAGAAGCCGAATTGCAAGCCATTTCTGGTGACAATCTTGGTCAGAATCTTCAGTTCATAGATTCACTGAAAACGCAAGTGAGCTGCTTATTTGGTAGCCACGCGGTGAAGCCAGTTTCATTTTCTCTGGAACCAAAACAGCATCAGCAGGCCCGCGATGACATATTCAAGCCCAGAAGAGTTGGCAGTCGTACATTGGTGAATGTCAAATACAAGGGTGACTGGATGAAGCGCCCCATCTCGGATGATGAGGTTGCATGGCTTGCAAAACTCTCTGTCTGGTTGTCAGATTGGCTGAATGAAAATCTCGGAATCAATCAGCCGGAGAATGGCCAGGTAGGCCCTACATGGTCTTACGTAGAGGTTTCAAGGGATGATGTGGACAATGTATGTGGATCCACAGAGACGGTAAAGGCAGTTTTTTTGGCTCTTGGGTCTTGGATTCTTATGTTGGGTACGACAGTGGTGAAGCTAATGAGAAAACATGGTCTAAGGGTGAACCTTAGGATCTTAGCATCAAAGAAGGTCATCATGGTTTTGCTTTTGTATGCTGTATTTAGCATACTGAGGAGAGTTTTTGGACATTTTCGCAGGGTGTAGATAAGAGTGGAAAAGGAATTTTGAAAAAGGAAAGAAAAGGAAAAGATGGTTTATATGGTATTGGGATTTGGGGAATACGTTTATTTTTTTACATCTTCATGGAGTTTTGTTTGCCAACTTGTAAGTAACTGTGATATGTGCAGCATGAAAAGGTGTACAAGTTTTTTTTGTTTCTTAATACATGTTTTTGGTAATTTTCCTCCCTGGTATTATCATTTATGTACGTCCGTTTTCTTTTTGAAAAATGTTGTGGAGTAATGACTGGTATTTTGCAGCAATAAGCTTGATGAGTTCAAATTGAAAACATTGAAAAGGGCGAAAAGAAAAATATTGCGGGAAGACTAATCAAATGTGTGTGCACTGAGGGCATGTTGAGCCACCCAAAGACTAATCAAGTACCGTACTCGCAGGCGCAAATATTTACTTTTGAGATCCTTAAAATTATTTATTCAACGTTTAAACATTTAACTACAGACTCGCCATAATAGTCTATTATCGGTACCCCACTCACTAGCGGGAAAATTATCAGTTGAATCAACGTGATGGGTTTTTTTATTCCATTTGTTGCTAGTAATAGGTTGGCATATAATTCCCAAGCTTGGTCAAACAAAAACTCTGAAAGATCTTTCGGATAATTGAAATGTTTCGAGGACGGTCCAAGTTTATCATACTTTTCTGTAGGGACCAGGATGGTTCAAGGAAGAATGCTTCCCCTTCAGACCCGAGAGAGAGAGACAGAGAGAGAGAGAGAAGCAAGCGTGCTTCATTTCACAGTGTCCTCGGCCACTTTTCCCCACCAATAAAGAAAGCTTACCCTCCCATCTATTTCTCCACGTGTCCAACCCAATTCCTAAGGTCCAAGCTAAATGATATAATTTCATTTGCACTTGAGTTTACGTTAACAAATAGAACAATCTGCCTTGTAAATCCTGTTTCTGCTCAAAACTATTCAACCCTTTGGATTTACTTTAGATGTGGCTATCGAGTCCTGACAACATGGAAGCTCGAAATTTTCTTTTAATAGAAGTAGCTTACATCCTAAGTTTGACTCACACACGTTAATTATTCAACACACATTTTGAAAAGAATACAGGTTTAGATCTAAAGGGCATACACAAGTTAGTTAAAAAAAAAAACATGCACCCGACCACATTTGTGTAAAATATGAGGTTGATAGACACGTATCTTGCTTGAGTATAAGTTAGCTAGAAAGAGAATTCTCTGTTGTCTTTTCTATTGAACTCCGAAAACTTGACCTATTTTGATCCCCTGAAAAAAAAAAGCATGGAATGAGAGAAAGATTAGTTATGCTGAAGTTAGATTGCAACAAACATTAACAAAAACAGATCACAACATCCTCTAAAAACAAGAACCAAATATAAATGATACAGCCTACGAGGAAAGAGAAATAGATTACAAAATACAAGGTACGAGGAAAGAACAATACGCCCTACATAAAGCATGAGTTTGGCTATAAGCTTTTTCTTTAGAACTAACATCAATACATGTTTTCACTAAATAATGGGTGTTCGTAGTTGATGATGAGGTATCAGTTAAAATAAATTTATGAGCTTTCATGACAAGACAGATGCTACCTTGAGTTCCAAACAATGCAAAACCTCTTAGCTAGATGTACTTCGATTTTGTCAGGATATTCAAGATGTGGGGTCTAATTTACTGTGCTGAACAATTTTTTTTAAATGCTTACTCAGAAGAAGCAAAACCAATCATTAGTAGTGAACAGAGACGGAAAATATTTTCCACCAAAAAGAAAATCGAAATATGGTGGCGCAAAAGCACAGTCATAAACATGCCAGTAGAACATAATTTGCATAACAATAAAGTGAGTCATTAACTGTTATACCTGCAACACGACTTCTCACACTGAAGGCACCAATCTTCAATCGATTTTAAATCACATATTGGGTTGAGCGTTTGGGTCAGTGAACACGAAACCAGGTTTAATGCAATAACTGCTATGTTGAATTCCTCTATTTGTAGTAACATCATGAGCCACTCGATCCGGTGCTGTGGAAGCAAAGTGATAAGCTCCTCGCTAGTCGGTACTTGTGGTTATCGAAAACTCTGTGGAAACTTGGTGATGTGTATCTTGATAATCTACTACAACTCTGAGATTTGAATCTGGTTTAACCTGTTAAACCAGATGGAATGTAGAATCATGTGGAAAAGATCATGCTTTATTGGTCTTGGGTTCCAAAGAAAATGCTTCTGCACCATCTTCACATTAGTTTGCATATTAAGATATCTTCTCAATGGAATAGCCAATAAGATCTCCTTCAATTTGGGAATGTCCTTCTCAGCCACAAGCACGGAAAAAGAGCTCCAATCTAGCACCTCACTAAGAGGAAGGACAAAGTTGTCTGCAATAATCACCGGAACGCATTCATAATAGATGGCCTCAGTGATCCTGGGGCTGTTGACTTCATATCCCATTGGGCATATACAATATTTACTTGATTTCATGTGTTGAATGTAAGACATCTTCCGGGCAACTCGAGCAGGTAAAGGACCATAAATTTTCATGTCTTCATCTTTGTCATGCCAATGCTTGAGTAGCGTTGGACGTACTCTGCCGTGCATGTTACCAGCAAAAAAAGCGAGGATAGGGCGCTGTGACACTCTCTTCCCACCAACATTTCTAAGTGGCCTCCTTGGAGTCCTTATAGTAGTTTCTGGCAGGGAAACATCCTTTCCAAGAACAAAGATCCCTTCCGAAAGATCAGCATTGCATAGAGCCTTTATGGTGTTTTTACTTAGTTCCTTGTGCCCATTTACTGTGTAAGGGCCCTGCAAAACGTTAAATTAATAAAGATAAAAAGAATCTACTAATCTATCGTGAAGGATTCATTATCATTCTTGACTTCATAACTAAATCAACGGAAGCTTATATGCAGCAGGTACACCGAACACAAATCTTATTTATCAGGATCATTCACACTCGTGCACTGACTTCTAACTCTTGTACGTAACTTGAACCCCAATCCATAGAGAACCACAATGTCACATGTTTCAAGGACAAGGTCTAAGGTATCACATTTGCAACTAAGGTATGAAATTACTACTGCATATTCAGCAAGGCTTCTTCCATCTTGAAGCTTGCAACTGGCTTCTTTACGCCAGGTGCTCGTGGTGTTTAAAGAACAGATATTGAGTTCCCTGAAATATTTTGCAGATGGGCATCTCCAAAAGCAGATATTTTCAATGAAAAAAAGATATTGATGAAATTTTACAATAAAATAATCTTCTTCCTTCTCCTTGCCCACACAAATCTTGATTGACAATTCAAATTATGTACCGCTAAAATCTTTAGCATTAAAGTAACATATACAGTAGCCTAAGGGCTCTCAGGAATTTTATGAACGTTGCAATAATTTTTCTGACATCCTCTAACATCACACATATTTGCTCTACATGTTTAAAAGAGTGAACACATTATGGTTGCTCTTCACTGTAAAGCAACTACACGGTGTAACCGAAATTTCTTTGCAAAGTGGAGGACAAAAAACTTAACAGAATGCCAATAAATTAAAACTAAAAACAATTTAATATTTTCCTAGTGTACATATCTAAGGGACTAAATAGTATCAAGAAAACTCTGAAATGCAACTGTATTCCAAGTGCTTTAAGTTTATCGACAAAAAAATTTAACCAGCATAACAGACAACAACTACTGATACAAAAAAATTAAACGTACCCAGTCATGACAAGCAACAAGAAAGTGATCCAACCCATGCGTGCGATTCCAGAAAGGATATTTTGCAGCAATGTTGTTCACATAGTTCCTTAGGAAAACTGATAATGGATTCAGATTGTGTGAGTCAGGCTTATAAAGAGCCAGTTCCAGTTGGCGTGCACTGTATGGCAGATAAAATAAGTGAGCCTTTTCAGGGTCCCTGGTGACAAACTGCCTGTTTCCCTCTATCAACCTCATAAACCACCCTTCAGAAGCATAGATTCCACGGAGTTGTGGTTGGTGAAAAATGGGCCTCGCTCCATCAGGATAAATATAAACTTTAAGTATCATCTCCATCAATTCGTAGCTCCTAAATTTAGGAAAGATACGGCTTTAAGTTGCAGAGAATAATTCCGTTGGAAAATGGCAAAAATATCCTGTATGCATATCAGGTGTCTTTGTCGTAATTAATGTGGTATACGGCGGAGTTTTATGTGTTTGTAATTTGAATGCAATGATTATAAATTAGGTGTTCTATACTGTCTGTCTTTCTCCACCTACAGATGGATCAACAATAAGAATTTAACTCCAAAGAAACCACCTTCCGATAATGTCCAAAGGATGGGTGTGAACGTAAAATTCCACAGCTATCTTTCTCATTGCACAAGGTTCACTTCACACCAATAGATTCTACTAGTGGTGAACTACAGTTTTCATAGATCTACCTATTTTAGAAGTATTTGATGGATGGCAAGGTCGGAACCATAAGAACACAAAAATAAGACGTATCTAAAAGAATCCCATCTTAATTTTCATATAATTTCTAAATGGGGTGGGGACTAAATTAATTTAAAAATATGGAACATCAGATTTTTTTTTTTAAATGTTAAAGCCGTTGACATCATCTTATGTTTCTGATATATGCATGACAACCCCAGGAAAATAGCCTCAAATCAAAAAAGCACATCCATTTCTTCCTGAGACTTCATACATCCTACATTTAAACATCTTATTTTTTTACCTTAAAGGATATATATTAACTTTTAGAATGAGTCACAAATGGAATAAAATTTATGACACTTATGTAGAGTAAATAACATTGGTTAAGTAACTCACCTTTTGAACATGGAAACATTCCGAAATAAGGGGGGGTATAATTCTGGATCATCAGTAACCAGTGGGGCATGCACGATCTCCTTTTTTGCATACTCGAGTGCCTCATTAGGTTTCAAGGACCAAATGAATTTCTGTGATATATGTTAGAAACCAGACACACTATTGAAATAGCTTCCTTTATCCTACTTCCAAGGGAAACAATATAATCTTTTTTTTTTTTTTGAAGAAGAAGAATTATTCTTGATTTGTACCTGCAAGTGATAAGGTACACTTCTTCTACTAGGAGGAGGAGGAGTTGCGGTTGTCTTGGCATTTACTTTAATGTCTTTCCTCCTCCTTCTAGATACAGATTTTCTCCTCTCGGTAACTGTAAGATTCTCAGCTGGCTCTACTGGCACCGATAGGCTTAACTCAGGATGAGAACTCGGCAAAACATTGGTGACGATTGACTTGGTGACTCTCTCACTCAACCCCATTTCACCATTCAAAGGTTCATCCCATGAAATTACAGGCTGAGAGATGAACCACATCCTTGTGAACATTTGCAGCATGACACCAGCTACAGTCATTATGGCCCCAGCAAAGAAAAGTTTTCCCCAATCGATTCTGTACCCGGCACAATGCCGGAAGAGTTGTTTCATCATGATGGTAGCACGGTGCCATCGCAATACCATTTTTCATGTCATTGTGGTGGAAGATCCTAAAGCTCAATAGCGTTTAAGACCATATCATCACGACCATATTTTGATCTGGACGTCTACACTATGGTGTCTAATTTAAAAATTATTTTGGTTGCATAACAAGTCCACCTGAATTCATAAATTGAAGAATCAAGAAATGAAAAGACGACTTCCAGCTTCAATGATGAATTAAAAATATTGAGACAAGAGACTTCAAGATGGTTAAATAAAAATTAGGTCAAGCTTGTTCAATTGTCAAAGACGTATTCATTGTCATTTATTATACTTCTCAATATGAAGGCCTAAATACCAATTCATACGCTTCTAGGTGCAAGTACTTTAATATTGCATTAATTTAAGATTGCCTTCAGTGGTCATCCGTACAGGTATAACTAATCCAAATAATGACACAATACATCCAAATTACTGTATAACACAAATAATTCTAAATATTTGCCTTCCGATACATTCTAGCATACAACTTAGCTGAACCATCTTTTTTTTTTTTTTGGCTAATAGAAAACGAAGATAATAACATTAAATCTTATTAACTATTCAATCATTTTCCAAAACTCAGATTCAATCTGCTGAAGCAAACTATCAAAGTCAACAGCTCAGCATTAGTTACTTGATCCAAGTGATCTTTCTGACCATCTAACCAAATATGAAATAGATCTATAATCGAAATCAGTGTCATTAATTAAGTCTAATGATATTAACTTCTGAAAGTAAATAATCCAGTTCTGGTGCCAATTATTGGTATTACACGGATTCCGTACCATTTCTGACTGCGAAGCCATATATACATACATATATATATATATGCATGTATGTATGCATAACTAAAGCTATATATACTTGAATTGATTCAGTTTATGATCTATATGGATCCAAGCAAAATCTGATCGCCAAATTCTCAAACTATTCCTAATCCTATCGTTGAGATTTACATTCTTTCTACTCTGGGTCAAAAAATCCAAATTTTACAATATCGCCAACACAAATTTTCAATTTCTATTTTTGAAATTCGGATCTGAGAACCAGAGGTTGTGAAAGAAACGCAGATAGAAAAATATATCGAAACAGTTAATACTATCAACAACCAACAACGAACAAGAACAATATTCAATCAAGTGAAAAAACAAAAATAAGAAAAAAGTTGAGAGAAATTGAAAACGAAGTGGTCGTACCTTGATGGATCGAGAATTGTGAATGGAAAAGAGCAGAAACGAGCTAGAATTGGCTGAGACTGAAAAAAGAATGAAGAAAAAGGCTCTGAATCTGGGAATGGAATTATATGAAAAGGAGAAAAAGTGAAGGTGAAGACGAAGGAGCCTCGGCAAGCCAAAAAAAAAAAATAGAGAGAGATAGAGAGAGAGGTGTTGGATGGAGGGAAACAGAGGGACTGGCGAGACGGACCGTGACGGTTCTTGTACGTAAGGAAATGCGTGTAGTCTGTACATGGGCATTTCTTGTTTGCTCTTTCCCATTGACTATAATAATTTGATTCTTTTTTTAATTTTTAATTTTAGAGACAAATCTCTGTTTTTTTTACGTAAATAGTAGGTTTTTAAAAAATATAATGAATAATGAATACAAAATTAATTTGGTAAATTATGTTTTTACTTGCAATAAATAGATTTTTTATTTAATAAAATTTGTATTACCATTTATGGCAAGTATTTTTAAAACTTATTATTTACTTTTAATTAATTTTTAAAAAAGTGTTATTACTACAATTCTTAGACTGTAGACTTATCCAAATAATGTGTCATTGTAAACAAATGCATCATATTATTCAACGATCGACAAAACAGCAGGAGATAACAAAACAATCCTACTCCACATGTCAAAGAAATTGAGAAGAAAAAAGAGCAGTAAATATGCTCTAAATTCATAATTAAGATTAAAAAAATGCTAAACAACTCAACTTAGACAAGATCGAAAGTAGGTTTTTTAGGTTACAATAGTTTATTTTTCCTCAAAAAGGTTGACCAATCCAAAAATATAGTTTATTGACTTCTCTATTAATATGGTCACATTTTGATTGAAAACAAAAATAAGCAAATATCATTTTTGAAGCCCATTTTTATTATGACATCTTACAATTTAAAAACATCTAAACTATAATTAAAATTAATTCAAACCACCTAAAATAACTTGTTTTTTAAATATTATATAACAAGCATGTTCTTAAAGCAAATTTAATTTTTATAATATTTTTTCTCTATGTACTTTATTCTCTTCAATGGTCTTTTTTTTTACCTTAGGTGTTTTTTCTCTTATGTAGAGGCTTGTATTTTTCTTGATTTCCCAATCCATTATTTGTAATGTTTACAAAATGTCACATCCAACTTCAAATCTCAAATATATTTAGGGCAGTTCTATATAGGTGGGACCCACTTGGTGGGGCACCAAGAGGACTGGGCTGTAACCTGGTCGAAAAAAAAAGTTTTTCATATATTTATGGATCTCTCCACAATCCATAACTGTACTTGATATGCATCACGGATGGTATTCTTACTTGTATCGGTACCTGCCCCTAATAGAGCAAGTATAGGAATACGATATGGGGGTAAGGGTGGGGGTGAGGGCCGGTACGGGTATAGGTGTTAGAATGAACCCCCGAATCGGATGTAGGGTAAAGGGTGGGGGAAGCTCCCCCGCCCCGCCCTCGGTTATATGTACTTTTATTAATTTTTTACATGTATATATGTATTTGTGTGTATATATACATATTTATATAGTAATAAAGTTGACACCAAACTATGAAGAAAATATATAAAGAAAAGGAACATTGTTGTTAATATTTTAATGTTTTAAATTATCTTATAAATTTAATTTTTGGGTTGATGGAGTTTGAATCTTGTTTATGATCTGTTTTTATAATATATAAATGGTTATGTTGCTACATTTTACAATTTATTTAATAACTTATGATTTGTTTTTATAAGACATAAATGGTTATGTTGTTAAATTTTACAATTTATTTAATGACATTTGATTCAAATTTAATAATGTTACAAAAATTTCAAAACTCTTAATGGGTAAATTAGTAGGGTATAGGGGATAGCTCCCCCGATGAGGATTCCTCAAACCCAACTCCGCTTTAAATTAGCTAGGTATGAAGGCAAAATAACAACAGGGTATGGGAGTAGGACTTGTCCCCCGCTCCGTTGCCATCCCTAATCTACACAATGCAAATTGAAGTGAGTGGCTATGACTAGAGAAGGGATATGGAGTTAAAAGGTAACTTGTATTAGTTGTATATCTAATTATTATACTAACTACAGTGTCAAGCTATTCCAACTTAGTTTCCAAACACTCTCTTGTCTATTGGTGCTATAATGACTAAGGGAAATTCATTAACAAAAATTCAATATTTAATTAGATTTAATTAATAAATTTACCCTCATAAATCATATTTCTTGTAAAATTATGATAATATATGATGATTACTGTTGACAGAAAATTTTACTATGAAGTTGATGCGATGTTGGATATGGTTAAATACAGATTTTTGAGCTTAAATGCTCGAAAACTTGTAAATAATATCTATAAAACAAATTTTATATCACAATTAATTATAATATTGTGATATAAATTAATAGGTGATTAAGGTAGAAATAAGGTAGAAAAACATGCCAAAACCCTAAAATAGTGTAAAAAGGCTATAATGCGGTGTAAGTACACTGCTAAGGTAAAAACACAGATGCAAGAAATACTGTGTTTTGACTCCAAAAGTGACTAAAGAATATGTAAGATATTTTATACAGTACAAGAATATGCTTTTCAACAGTTTCACTCCAACAATATAAGAAAAATACCGTGTGGTAAAAAATTATACTGTATAAAGTTTGGAGGGACCTACTAAGGGGACACCTTATGATTTTTGATTAGGCCACCATATCTACTAATGTGGCCCAATCATAAAAGGCCACCTTATGCCTTAATTATGGTTTAGAGTGATGACTCACCATAATTTAAAAAAAAAAAAAAGGAAGTTGGATAAGTCTTTAATTAAAGACTTAAAGTAGCAAAATTTTTAGCAAAATTTTTCATTTCTTCTCCACCCATATTGAGCAGCCTAAGACTCACCCTCCCAAAATTTTGTTCAAAGCAATCCCTCACAAAACACTTCCCTAATCAAGTTTCAAGCTTCAACTTGAAGGTTTTACAAACTTTTCAAGGTAAAGAAATTAAACTTTTGTTTAAGTTTTCTTAGGGTTTTTCTTGGTTAAGGAGAATTTGACCCAAGATTCTCTCATATGAAACATGCCTAGGAATATTGCAAAGAAGTTCTTAGAAAGCCTAGGAACACTTATTATCCTTGGTAAGTTCAAATTCTCAACTTTAAAGTTTAAATGGGTTGCTTTGATTTTGATTATTTCAAAAGGTATATGGATATTCAAGCAAATTTGTGGGTTGATTCCTTGAGTATGTGATTTATGATGTGGTTGTGTTGTCGAAATAGAGGTTTAAATGTGAAAATTATCATTTGGTGTAAAAATAGAATAATTTTGTAAACTTTGATGTTAGTTTTTAAAGAGTTGTGATTTAGCATGAAATTGTTTGAGAAGGTCCTAAATCTGTGTAAACAGTGGGTTGTATGCTGTTCTAAAACCGGGTTTTGCAAAAATGACCCTAGAGACTAAATTGCAAAAAAAAAAAATCTTATTCTCGATAGATTTAAAAAAGGGCCAAAACTCTCCTGTACAGTAGGAACTTTGAAAAAGTTAAAACATGAAAGTTGTAGATCTCAACGAAACTGTTAGGAATGGCAAACGGTTCATTGAAAATCACCATTGTTTGTGAGTTATGAATTTTACAAAATTTGTTAAAATTAGAAAAAATTTTGAAGGGGCAAAAATGTCTTTTCACAAAAGGAATTTGAGTAAGGTACTTTGAGAAAATTTGATCCTCTTGCAAAATGGGGACTAATGGTTTAAAAAGAATATTTTTAGCCCCGGGGATAAAATTGTCAAAACTTTCAAATAAGGGATGAAATTGTAAAGTTTTGATAAACTTGGGTTTTTATTTCAAGGAAGCAACCCGATGTCTTGAACCCTTGTTTCTACACTAATAAGTGATGTTTTATGTCGAATTAGCCAAAACAGACTTAGGAATTCAAAGTGGCCCATCGAGGGCAAAAATGTCATTTTTTATAAAATGGTCGATACGGACCCCGAAACGTATAAGATAGAGAAAAATGATCTGACAAAGGATTTCTCTCTTTTCGTTAGAAGTTATGAGATAAGATGAAACAAGAGGACGGTCGAACTTTAAGTAACCAGAATAGTATTCTGAAATAGTAATCGATAAGTATCCCTTATTAAAGTATAGCTAAATAGTGATGATTTGGCTAATAATGATATAAATGGCCAAACAGGTCCTTACATGAGTAACAAAGGAAACCCGAGGATAGTTTTAATAGCAGCAAAAACAAGTAAGTTTCAAACCCATTTACGGTATGAAATAGTAGGTTAAGAGTATAGTACGTTCATGAGTATAAATACTTGTGCATATTATGCAATTGAAAAATGTATTTGATACATTTGTATGTAAATGTATTGTCATGCATGGTATGATAACCAAAATAACTAGACTGGTAAATGAATCACCTGAAGGAAAGATAAGTGTCGTACCAGCTCCCGACACAAAAAAGGGAGTTTAAAGTTAAGGTATGGTCTCGGTGTTATGAAGACCTATGTGTGCATATGGTACGAGCACTTGGGCCATAGTAAAAGATAAGATAAAATAAGAATAAGGGATGTTCATAAGAAAACATAAATGGATCATGCATATTAGTATAAGATACATGTGGGCTATGTTTGGACTTACTAAGCATAAGCTCACCTAGTTATTTCATGCTGTAGGAATTTCCAACAAGAGGTCAGAATAAATGTCCTGGTGAGCTGGCGGTGGAGTATAAGCAATATGCAGAACAGGGTGTGGATACCACCACAATGAAGTATATGTTGCTATGCAAATATAGTTATTTTAGAACTAGTTATATAAAAGATATAGTATGGTTAAGTGAGACAAAATCACTTTTTGACATACTAAATATATGAAGTTGTAAAGAAGAGAAGTTGTTTATGTAAATATATATATATATATATATATATATAAATAGAAGAAGTTTAACTATGAATGTGCAATATATTTATGTTATTTTTGTAGTTTGAAAAAAAAAGTAAATCCAAGATTTTCAAAAATACATAAGTATATATGGTATTTCATGCTGTAGGAATTACTAAGCATATATGTTTGTGTTGGAAAAAACAATATGAGGTGCGCAACGGGAATTTTAAAATTTTTAACATCAGAGTATTTTTTCAAAACACAAGTTTGACATGCTATATGTATAAATTAAACAGATCTTACTAACCTTTGTGTATCGAAGAACCTCCGTAACCTGTGAAGAGAGGTAACGTTCCAGAAGAGCCTCAACCAACTGGTCTTCTTTACTATTCTCTATCCACGATCGGAGTGAGTGTAGGCTCACACGTACAGCTCTTCCATCGGTGACTCTCCTTCCAACCAATCGAGAGAACCCAAAGCTAATGTTCGTGATTTGTGAACAAAAGCTCTCAGGGAGTTTTCAGATGCTCACCAGAAGAGTATCACTCTTAATCTCTCAATTGATCTGAGTAACTCATGAGACTTACTCCCTTTATATAGCGATTGGTCCTAGGGTCTGTCCTTATCAGATTAGGTCTCAAAAACTCGAAACAGAATCAAATTTGGATCAATATCTGATAAGATCTGCGTGAAAACGTGCAATCTTATCTCTCGTTGATTGGCAGGCCTAACAGCCTGATCGGCAGGCCGAACAGGCCCCATCGGTAGGCCTAGCACGTAGATCGACAAGTCAAACTGCCGCGTAAATATCTCCACGAATCTTTTATTTTTCACCCAAGATTCTATAGGATAAAGTCTTAGTTTTGATTCAAATAACCCAATAGAGAAGTTATCTGATCAAAACAAACTTTATCAAGATAATCTCTAAGAAAATAAATCAATTCACAATAATTCTACAAGTTTATCTTGATTTAATTTATCCAATTAAATCAACCGATAAACAGATAAGAATTATCCGATCCCAATAATTCAACAAGTTTATCTTAAATTAATTTTATTACAAAATTAATTCAACCAATAAACAGACATGAATTATTTGATTCTTTCAAATTTTAAACCAATCCGATAAATCCGACATAAGTCACCAATTATTAAAAAAAGCACGCCGTATCGTTACAGGATTTTGTGAGCTAGTAAAGGGGACCAAAATGGACCTATAAAGTTCAAGCTCACGATAATTATGAAACCCAATATCCCAGATATACATTTCACAATTATCAACTTCAACGCTACTCCACTAAAAACTTGGAGCTGTACTCTCAAACTTTATAGAATTACGAACCCGTATAGCTAAGTCTCCATGACATATCATATTATATCGTATCCCCATATGATAATCCATAATCGGCTTAAGGACAAGTTCTGTTTTACCTTCTCGATTTTTTTTATCTTACATTCCATTATCTCACCATTAGAAAACTTACCATCCAAATATAGTATACCATTTGGTTACACCTATGTATTCAAATGGTTGAGCGCTCCAGTTTTTCAATTACAGGATAACGCATATAAGAGGATATCATTACTCCTAAAGAGGAGCTATGGATTCCATATCTATGAATAACAAGTCTACGCTATCAAGAGTCATGCCTCCAACGTACCGGCATGCATACCACTATTGAGATGTGGGAGTCACCCTTTGGTACATCAAAAGACACAAGTCGAGACAACAGGCCCACTATCCATCTCAAGATTAAGATACAATATAAATGATTGTCTAAAGTGAATCAATTTACCAAGACAGAATTATTAATCCAAATCAATTCACTTTGTGTCCCGATCCAACACATTATCACCTATGACAACATGCCAATGTTTCTATTCACAGAGTCCAACTCCGATGGTCCAGACAAACCATCTCCCAATAGTGATATAGACAACATAACAATCTTTGCATGAATAAAGCGCCCAACTTTATTCTCTCGATTGCAGATCATATGTTTTAGACCGCCACCTTAAGAATCGTGTCTTCCGCATAATCAATCCATCATATGCCCAATTCTTAAAGGTTTAGACCGACAGTCTCAGACTACTGTTTGCTTAACATACATTCAACAAATATGAACGTAAAGAGGACAAGATTTGGTATATATAAATGAATAAATTCTTTATTGATAAAACTGTCTCAAAAAACGTATTACATTTTTACTCCTTAGGGCATACATGTCTAACAGTTTGGACTTACTAAGCATAAGCTCACCTAGTTATTTCATGCTGTAGGAATTTCCAACAAGAGGTCAGAATAAATGTACTGGTGAGCTGGCGGTGGAGTTTGAGCAATGTGCAGAACAGAGTATGGATACCACTACAATGAAGTTTCCGTTGCTATGCAAATATAGTTATTTTAGAACTAGTTATATAAAAGATATAGTATGGTTAAATGAGACAAAATCACTTTTTGATATACTAAGTATATGAAGTTGTAAAGAAGAGAAGTTGTTTATGTAAATATATATATACATAAAAACAGAAGAAGTTTAAGTATGAATGTGCGATATATTTATGTTATTTTTGTAGGCCCGTAAAAAAACAGGTTGTGACAGGTGCTACCAATTTGTGAAATTTGTATGAAGTTATATTGGTTTTCAAAAATGTTTATAGAGAAAATATGAGAAGACATGGTAAAGGTGCAGAACATATATAACAAAATTTAAGAAATGACTACTGTGATATTTTCATCCATCAATTACGAGCCACCCAATTTAGATCATTAGATTTAATTTGATAGTCTAAAAAAAATTCTATAAAAATACATGCAATCTTAGCATACCCAATCTTCTATATCTTTCTTCATTTCCTCCATCCACGAGCTTGACTTTCCTAAATTTCAACTTTGATTAGGAAAGAAACACGTTGTTCTTGTTTTTCATTTTAAGTGCCTTCATGAAGTACACACCTTATTATATAAATACGTAATTATCTTGAATATATTAATTATTTCCTTATTTTTCGATCATGTGGATGGGACAAAAGAAACATCTTATATATATATATATTCATTTCAAGCAAAAGTTCTGTTTGTAAATCTTTCTCCATAATTCGCGTCAATGTGAATAATTTTGATATGAAATCAAATTGAGAAACTATAAGGTGGCCTAAATTCCTCCATTTTCATTTTTATTTAAGATTGTTGTATTTGGCAAACTTCTGAAATTAGTCCAAAATCCCATAATTTGCGAGATTGTTTTCGAAAACTTGTGATGGATAAAGTCTATTAAAAAAAGTTGTTTGGGTCCCTAAAGCCATTCCGTTTTATCCTTATTACACCAACATTTTGAGACTAGAACATGATTTTAGAAGCTCTTAAACCTATAGGAACAAAGCTTCGATTCGGACTGCATTAGCAACATCAATGGCTGGAGATACATGCTAATCATATGATTTCGTACTTACGATCTTATATGTATATCTTTTTTTTTTCATATATTCAAACCGTATATTAACTCTAACAGTTGATATCAGAGCCTTAAGTTTGCCTCTGTCTTGATATCATGCAATATGTACATGTGACTTTTTTTGTTGAATATTCCCAAATGAAACTTTGGTTTTGAGAGTTTAATTTTTGGAATTTTTTGATAAAAATAAGGTTAGAAATTATTAAAAAATTGATTTTTTAACATTTTTGTGATTTGAAACATTGTTTTTGATGTCCAAAAGGCCATGGCAACCAAGTCAAAAGACCCATATGAAGATTGAAGATGTCGTTTTAGCATTTTAGCCAGTCAAACAACATGTCGTTTGAACTCTCACTGTAGTCGTTTTGTTATAAACAAAACGACATGTCATTTTGGACAAGTTAACCAGTTCAAAAAATTAAAAAAATCTAAAAATTATAAAAAAATTATGGGTATTTTTTAGAAATCACAGTTTTAATATTTTATGAAATTTTCATAAAAATTTACAGTTTAAATATTTTTATGACATTTTCATAAAATTCATATTTTAATATTTTTATGAAATTTTCATAAATTCAGTATTCTTTTTGAAAATTTCATAATTTTGAATACTCATAATTTTTAGTATTTATTATGAATATTATATATTTGTGTGGATTTAATTTTGTATCATTATGTGCTAAAATTATTTTAATTTTGCATGTATAATTTTTGTTTTGTTTATGTAGACAATTTCTATAAAATATTTTAGTGCATAATTTTTGAATCTTGCTCGTATTTATTTATGTTGCTTATTGTTACACGCAATTTTGTATATGAACAATTTTTAGAATAACTTTAAATATCAAGTGATTTATATAATTTTAATTAATTAGAGTTTAGTCACAGTACTTTTAATTATTAAAATTTAGCCACAGTACCTTTAATAATGCAAAATTATATATTAAGTGATTTAGGATCACATACAAAAAAATGGCATTTATTATAATTAATCATATTTGATATAATAAATTTTATCCCACAAGAATTTTTATTTTATTTGTATGATTAATTAGGATAGTATACCATATTGTATTTCTTAATTTACCCACAAGAATTAAAAAAAGGAACATAATTTGATAGTTTTATTATGAAATTAGATGAATATAATTGAATTAGAACTTTAGCCTACAAATAAGTTTTATGTCACTGGATTCATAATTTTGGAACATGATTTACATTGGTAAAAGACGATATATATTTGTTGGTCTCAAATTTATGTGAATTATAAGCATGTATGCTTAATTTCTATGTAGCTATACAACCTGTGAATCTTTTTGATATTAAGTGTGAAATTTTTGAACTAAATGGGGACGACTATAAGATATGGAAGGAGATAATTCTCCTTCATTTGAGGTGAATGGACATTGATTATGCTATTAGGAAAGACAAATTGGTTATTGCTACAACCAGCATTCTAGAATAAAAGGCTCTTTATGAACAACGGGAGCAATCTAATCGCCTTAGTATGATGTACATAAAGACCAAAATTTTTGTTGGTGTACGAGGTTCTGTCAATTAGCATGATAATGTCATGGCATTGCTAAAGGCTATTAATGAACAATTTGTAACTTTAGATAAGGCATTTGCCAACACCCTAATAATGAAGTTTTCATACTTAAGGCTTACTAGTGTGAGAGGTGTCCGTTAGCACATTATGTAGATGAGGGACACTACGACTCAGCTGAAAACACTTGAGATTGATATGTCTAAATCCTTCCTTGTGTACTACATATTGAACACTCTTCCACAACAATATGGGCCTTTAAAATTTTCTTAGGTGGTGTTTGGAAGGTGGTGGGAACCACTTTTACTGTAGCATGTGAAAGCTTTACACTGTAACAGTTTTTTTTTATTATTACTGTAGCATGTGAGAGCTTTACACTGTTTATAACTGAGTTTGTGGTGGGAACCGTGGTTCCCACTACTATGCCAAACAGGGGGTTATAATACATATAAGGATAAATGGTCAATTAATGAACTTATGTCCATGTGTGTTTAAGAGAAAGGAAGGCTGGTGATGAAAATGGGTGAAAGTACATTACTGGCAACTTAAGACAAGGACCAGAACAAAGGAAAGAATTAGAGCCAAGCCAAGAAAAAGGGGAAAGATAAAATAACACCCAAAGGTGGAATCAAAAAGGAATCCAAGTGCTTTTTCTGTAAAAGGGAAGGACGCATAAAGAAGAATTACACTAAAATTCAATAATGGCTTGAAAAAAAGGTAAACCAATCTCATTTGTTTGTTATGAATCTAATATGGTTGATATTAATCATAATACACAGTGGATTGATTCTGGTGCTATGATCCATATTTTGAATACCTTGTAAGGTATACAAAACCTAAGGAAGCCAGTGGGATGTGAGCAAAACATCTTATTAAGAAACCAGATAAGTTCACATGTGGAGGGTATCGGAACATGTAGTTTAGTTCTAAATAATGGCTATGTTTTAGATTTAGAAAAGACATTATATATTCCAAGTTTTTCTAGAAATTTGATTTCAGTTTTCAAACTTGTACCTTTGGGATATTCCTTAATTTTTTAGATACAACTTTCAATTTGTTTTACAAATCTAAACTTATTGGGAATGGTATTTTGTCTGGTTGTCTTTTCTCTATTAATCTACCATATAATACTACGATGCATGTTCACGTTAGTAATAAACGATGTATTATGAATGAAGATTGCTATATATTATGGCATCGGAGATTGGGACACATCTCTACAGATATGATAAAGAGATTAGTAAATGATAGAGTGCCCAGTGCTTTGGATTTTACTGATTTTCACACTTGTGTTAGTTGCATTATGGGAAAGTAGACCAATAAGTCCAAGAAAGATGCCAACAGAAGTACAGACATCTTTGAGATCATAGATTTAGATATTTATTGTCCAAACATAAATACTCATGGTCCAAAATACTTCATCTCTTTTATAGATGATTACTCATAATATATGTATCTTTACTTGCTTCATAATGAGAATGAAGCATTAGATACCTTTAAGGTTTTGAAGGTTAAAGTAGAGAAACAATGCAGAAAACAAATTAAAATCGTGAGAATCGATAGAGGTGGAGAATATTATGATAGATAAACTGAGAATGGACTAGCATCTAGTCTATTTACAAAGTTTCTTTAGAAGCATGGGATAGTTTCCCAATACACCATGCCTGGCTCTTTAGACCAGAATGGTGTAGTAGAAAAAAGAAACCGAATATTAATGGACATGGTTCGGAGTATGTGTAGTAACTCCAAGTTTCTTGAATCCTTCTGGACTGAAGCTCTTAAAACAACAGTGTATATATTGAACAAAGTTTCAACTAAGGTTGTCCCAAAGATGCCATTTGAACTATGAAAAATTTGGAAATCGAGTTTGCAACATATAATTTGAACTATGAAAAGGTTGGAAACTGAGTTTGCGATATATATGAGTTTGGGAGTAAGAGTTTACAAACCATAAGAAAAGAAACTAGACCCAAGAACCATTAATGGGTATTTTATTGGATATGCTGAAAAGTTTAAAGGATACAAATTCTATTGTCTATCTCACTGCACTAAGACTGTGGAATAGAGGAATGCAAAGTTTCTTAACAATGGCTTTATTAGTGGGAGTGATCAATTATAGAGCACAATTTCTGAAAGAGATCAACCTTCCACCTCAAGTGAAAGATTGGTTGTCATTCACAATACTCCTCAAGTGAAAACGGGTGATGTACAATTGATTGTTGAAGTTCTATAAGCTGTCGACAATAATTTAGCAGATCAAGTTGTTTAAGAAATGCCAAAAATTGTTGAACAACCAGTTGAACAACATGAACATCAGGAAAATGTTGAACTAACATTAAGAAGATCTATAAGAGAAAGAAAGTCAGCAATTTAAGATGACTATGTTATGTACCTACAAGAATTGAACTATAATATTAGAGACGAAAATGATCTTAAAACGTTTTCATAAGCCATGAGTTGTAAAGAATCCAATTTATGATACATGCTATGAAAGATGCGATGAATTTTATGGCAAGTAATCGAGTTTGGGATCTTATTGAGTTGCCCAATGGTATAAAAACCATATGATGCAAATGGGTCTTTAAGACAAAAAAAAAAAAAAAGATTCATTTGGCAACATTGAGAGATATAAAGCAAGACTCGTTGCTAAATGATTCACTCAAAAAGAATGAATCAACTACAAGGAGACTTTTTCTCCTATATCCAAGAAAGATTCTCTTCGTGTCATTTTGGCATTAGTTGCACATTTTGACTTAGAGTTGCAACAAATGGATATGAAAATGGCTTTTTTCAATGGAGATCTAAAGGAAGAGGTGTATATGAAACAACCATAAGGATTCTCCTTTAATGATGGTGAGCACTTGGTATGCAAGCTCAAGAAATCTATATATGGACTGAAATAAGCCTCCCATCAGTGTATTTGAAATTCCATGATGTTATCTCTTCATTTGGCTTCGTAGAGAATATCATAGATCAATGTATATACCATAAGGTCAATTGGAGCAAAATTTGTTTCTGATTCTATATGTGGATGATACTTTGCTCGTGACCAATGATAAAGCGTTTGCTACATGAGGTGAAATAATTTATCTTCGAAAATTTTAACGTAAAGGATATGGATGATGCATCTTATGTCATTGGCATTAAGATCTATAGAGAGAGATTTAGAGGTATTTTTGGTCTGTCACAAGAAACCTTTACCAATAAGGTTTTAGAGAGATTTCGAATTAAAGATTGTTCACCCAGTATAGCTCCCATTGTGAAGGGTGATAAATTCAATTTGAACTAGTGTTTGAAAAAGTTTAGAGTTTTGACTCCCCTAAATTTTTAATACTCGGATATCTTTGCTACGGTAAAAACTGAAATTCTCTCTCCTATATTGAGGAAAAAAATCATAACTTCTTCATTTGATATCCAATTGATATGATTTTTTTTCATTATGTTCCTAATGAAGACATGAATAAATTAAAATCCATATTTCATATTTTTTAGGATCATTAACATTATGATTTTGTTATATTTATTAATAAATTAAAAACTATTTTCATTATTTCTCCAAACACAAATTCAATGTTATTCCATGCTTAAATTAAACTTAAATGCCATCCAAACGTTAATTCAGATAACAATTCAAATCACAAACTCAAATCCTAATTCAAATTACACTAACTCAAATCAAATCATTAATTCGATCCATGCACCAAACAGACTATAAGAATTGTAATATGTGTGAGTTTTACATTGTAGCAACTTTTAGCTTTTTATTGTACTACGAAAAGCTTTACAATGTTTGCAATTGTAATTGATAAGTTAAAATTGAAGTTTCAAATATCCTTTGTATAGTAACACTGACGGATGAAAAAAAACACAGGGACCTAAATGTAACACAAAGATTAAACTAGAAGCAACAATGCAAATAAGCCAAAAAAAAAAGATGGGACAGCCGAAAGGACTGACTTACATTTGACACGTCTTCATTTCATTCTCTAACCAATGAAAATCTGCCACGTCAAAAATATGCCGACCTGTACTCGGTTCCGCCAGCGAAGGGGGCGGTGTAGATGAGATTCCATTCGAATTGACTAAAATGCTACCACCTAATCGGCGATCTCTATGGCAAGCTAGCACCCTGGACAAGGTTGTTTAAGTAATTTCGTTCATCTTCATTTCCTCTAGGACCTGCGAAAGTTCGTTGTTGTTCCAAAATCCTCCAAAATTTGTCTTGTAAATGCAGAGAAATGAAAACCTTTATCTGATCAGTGATCAAAACATGGCCTGAGGAAAATCTTCGAAATTCGATTACAGATTTTTGTTATTCTTGGTCATTCCGGTTGATTCAGAGCTTCTTCTCTGCGTTTTTCGCCATGGCTGCTCCTTTTTTCTCCACTCCTTTTCAGCCCTATGTTTATCAGGTACTCTCTCTCTACGATTTCATCTTCTTCTTTCTTTTTCTCTTTTTCTTTAATTTTAGGTTTGGTATTAGGTCTGTTGCTTGAAGAAATTTGATTTACACTCCCGCTATTTGCATCAAATTTTCTTAAATTGGAAAAATAGATTTTTCCTGGGTGAATTTAGGGTTTTAGCTCAGTTTTAGGCCTCACATTCGTCTTAGGATGATCGCTTATTCGTTAACGAATCTTGATCCGTGCTTTTATAAAGTTGGGAATTTAATTATGAGGATAAACTAGGATTTTCTTTTACACATTCAATCCGTTTTTCAGAAAAGGGAATTCTAATTAAGGTTCTTGGAAATAGATGGTTTTTAAGTGGAGTTCATCGTTGTTTATTAAAGTGTAAGTGGGTTTTTGTAAATTTAATGCTCATTTATATACCCAAGTCCGGTTTGATTTAGTTGAATTTCGAAACTCTATATTTTAGTTTTATTTATTTATTTATTTATTTTCTTCTTAACAATTGGCAAATGTCTTGTAGAGTCCACAAGATGCCATGATACCTTTCCAAATATTGGGTGGTGAAGCTCAGGTGGTTCAGGTATATGCTCAAACATTGCCGAAATTTGTTTTATGATCTTTATTTTCTCTCCTTCTCTATTGTTTCTTGCCCTTTTGTGTTAAAGTTTGTCGCTTTTTCATGCGTCTTTCAGATAATGTTGAAGCCTGAAGAAAAGGTTGTTGCAAGACCTGGTAAGTTTCCTTCAGAATGTTTCATTATTTTTGACCATCAGATTCTTTGTTGGTTTATATACCCCCTTCTTTTTGCCCCTAGAGATGGTGGCTTATCATTTTTCTTCCTACTGATTAGCTAATGCAATTCTGCATAACATATCTCTGAGTGCATGATATATTTAGTTTAGTGCTTGGGTAGTCGTGCATTCCAAATCCCTTTTGATTGTTTATTGCCAACGAGATGTAGTGAAAACATCAGCTCTGAATTGATGGTTGATTGTTGAGATTTATATGTAATTTAAGACAGAATAATATGCTGGTTTTTGGTCTGCAACTGTCTTTTGAATGTTTTGCTTAGGTTGACCAGTGCCTTTGTAGTCGACTGTTGTAGTGCTTGTGAAATGGAGTAAGCGCTTGGAATCTGTAGTTAGATCCTTCTAATATATGGTCACCTCAATTTTTTCCCTTGTTCCTTATTGCGGTTTCTGGTTGTTATGGCGGTTGATTTGTCCCTTTTCTGGTTTTATTTTGATTTTTTTTGGATAGCACTTAATTTCATTGCCGCACACAAAATTATTGACGGATTAGTTTGCAGGTTCAATGTGCTTCATGTCTGGATCGGTTGAAATGGAAAACGTTTTGCTTCCTGAAAATGAAGTGGGTGTGTGGCATTGGCTTTTTGGAAAGAGCATCACTAGCATAGTTTTTCGTAATTCTGGTCCAAGTGATGGATTTGTTGGCATTGCTGCTCCATCTCTAGCCAGAATTCTTCCGGTTTGTGCGTTTGAATTGTTCATCCTCTAATTTCTATTATTTTGGGCCTTGTTGGCCTAGTTATGTTGTTTTCAAATTGTAGTTGTATATAGTCGTCTCTTATATTTATGTTGCTTTTTAGATTGATTTGGCAATGTTTGGTGGAGAAATTTTGTGCCAGGTAATTCTATCTTATTCATAGATTATGATTGTTATTATTATTATTATTATTATTTTCTGTTCTATTGAGTCACTATATTAGGTCTGCTTCTTGTATCTTACGATTATTTACTTTATTTTTTTCCCTTTTTCATCTTAGTTTCTTTAGCTAAAATTTTATGATTCTTTCATTTTAATTTTGTAGCCAGATGCATTTCTTTGCTCCATCAATGATGTCAAAGTCAGCAATACAGTTGATCATAGGGCACGTAATGTCATTGCTGGTGTAGAGGTGAGCTCTTAAGGAGCTTCATAGCCCCTTCTTTGCTTGTTTTGCTTTATACGGTTCCTCCATTGATTTATTTCATTTTTTAATACTCTCTTTTATTTTGTTCACGAAGTTGCTGAATTTTCATATTATCTATCTCACATATATGCCATTATTATCTAGGTCTTTCTAAGACAAAAACTATCTGGCCAAGGGCTTGCATTTATACTTGCTGGTGGATCTGGTATGCACTTCTTCGCCCTATGTATGTATATTTTGTGAATCGTAGAAAGTAACTTTTATGAAGTTAGGCCCACCATGCATTGTTTAGGGAATGCTAGTGTAACTTTTTTTTTTTTTTTTTTTATAAATGAAACATTAAAGGGTTAAAATTCTGTTTAAAGTGAATATTTATCTGTATGATTTTTTGGACAGCAGACATATTGGATTTAAATCCTCTCCATTCTCTTCCTTTTCCACCTCTTTGATTTTGCATGAACTTTTGATAGGTATTTCTTGATAATAAAGGAATTTGGGCTAGGCATTGCTTCCTGGAGCCCTTAGTTTGTATAAGTGGATATAAGTTGTAACCGAGTTGAGTTTATCATCTTCTCTGATACTTAGGGAATGCCGTTTCTTTCTACTAGTTGTACAGAAAAATCTTGAGGTTGGTGAGGTACTAGCTGTTGACGTTTCTTGCATTGTTGCTTTGACTGCCTCAGTCAATGTCCAAATCAAATACAATGGTCCCATGAGAAAAGCAATGTTTGGGGTAAGATATTCAAAATTCAAATAGTTTCCATTCCCATTTTAGTTGCTGTCTGATTTATTATTTTCATGTTCTACGATAATTTTCAAACTTAGTAATTGGTACATATATGTTTTATTGGCTTTCTCACATGTGATATCAGTTGTAATTCACCTTTTGCTCTCATATGTAAAAAGATAGACACATCACTTGTTATTTTGTCAAATAGAATTGCAAACAGTCATGTGAGCTATAGTGTAAAGCTCTTATATGTTACAGTAGTTTGAACTAATTAGTTCAAGCCAATGCAC
Organism: Artocarpus heterophyllus; assembly: GCA_025403435.1. Lineage (NCBI taxonomy): Eukaryota > Viridiplantae > Streptophyta > Magnoliopsida > Rosales > Moraceae > Artocarpus > Artocarpus heterophyllus. Next base: position 28,185,095 of record CM046343.1, read on the forward strand.
CCAAACACTAGTTATGTTTGGCACCGACAGATTGTAGACTGGCCAAGACAACTGGGTCTATTTATTTTTGTAGCATGTTGTGCAAGTATTATTGCAGTTTTGTTCCTTGCTTAGTCTTGTTGTATGACCCTGAGCCATCCCCAAAGAAGAAACTCTCCTTTTTTAACATCACTTCTGTGCATGGAAAATGACCGTTTCGGTCTTTCCACTCATTGCCACAAGCCATAGGCCCATCACCTTTTCCCATGGCAAGTGACCCCTTCAGTCTGTCAACTCATTCTATACAGGATTTTTGGGGTTCTCAGATACCACAACGCCATTTTAGTTATTCAGCTTGTATAAGAATCATGTTTTTCCCAACTCTTCTTCAAATGCAGGGCGAAAATCTAGTAACAGCCATTCTAACAGGTCCGGGTATCGTCTTCATCCAGAGTTTACCCTTTCACCGACTTTCCCAGCGCATTGCTAGGTACAGTTAAACTTTTTTGAGTTTTTACTGAATGTATGTATAGTGTTTTTACCTTTACTTATATTTTATGCATTTTTGTTTTATTTGTAGCTTTTAACCGGTGAATGGTTGTTTGGTTTGCAGGGCAGTAACCTCCCCAAATATGAGGGAAAATCCGAAGTTTTTCCTTCAGATAGCCATTTTCTTTTTCCTGGCATATGTTGTGATTGTATCTTCTTTGATTTTAACCGATGTGTAAATCTCAATTCAGTCTTCAATTTTTTTTTTCCCTTTTTTCCCCATACATATAGCCAGCATCATATCCTTTTTCTGGCGGTTGGTTCAACTGTAGTTTTATTCAATTTTAATATTAATATATTACCATAACGGAAGCAAAAGTTTTTTTTTTTGTTTGGTTGGTAAACGTTTTCAGATAGATCCCTCACCATTACTGCTATGTGTTGTTATAAGAAAGCTTGAATGTTAGCCCTTTTTTAAAATTCTTTTGGTTGTATAATTCCGGACTACGTTTAACGGCGAATCTTATTTCAGTGATCAATCCAACGGCAAATATTGATTGCAGCAGGGGAAAAAAACAATCCAACGGCTAATACTGCATTTTCCATCATGCACGATTGAGTTGGGGGAATAAAGAGGGGTGATACAACATCTACGTGTGCTGATTTTTTATATGAAAGTTGCACCAACTAAATATGAAATAATTGAACAAACTAATTTGACCCTGAGTGAAGTTCGAAATGAAGCCGAATATTCTTTTTTATCAGATTATTTTGTGGCTGACCAAACAAGATGCAAGAAGACAATTTTGTAACCAAACAAAACTATCTTATTGAGGGAAAAGAGGGGGAAAAAGGGAACTTTTCATGATATGGGAGGATAGGTGATTTTTCTGATTGTCATGTGAAATATTAGTAAATTTCAATTTTTTGATACTTGCAGCCTTAATTCCAGCCTTTAATGAGGTCTTGCGTCGATTTTATCCATTGGAAATTTTCTGAGCTTTATTGTGTGACAGTTGTGAGTGTTCTTTTTCAACAGTTCAGATCATTTTTCCTTCGTTCTTTCTTTCTTTCTAACCGTTCAATGATTGAAATTTGAAAAATGAGGAGAAGTAATGCATAAGAGTCTGTCAGCACATTGGGGATGAGACTTGAAACCCACCAAGTCAATGTCTAAAAGTAACATTAAATAGGATAGTTCATAATAGATTTCTATAGTAGGCTTTTAAAAATGATAACTATTATTTTTGTACCTTATATTTTAGAAAAACATCACATTGATGTCTTGTTGTATAGAAAATATCAAAACGGTATTTTGTAGTTCTTAAAAATATTATTTTTGTATCTTGAGTTATTATTTTGTGAAGTAAAATTTTTTTTTTACCTTTTTATTAATAGACCCTAAATTGATTTTGTAAAACTATAATGAAAAACCAAAACAAATGACTAAACAAAACTCATCCAAAAAAAACATTATATATAGATTTCTTTTATAGTTTAACAATATAATTTGGGGTTTATTAATAAAAAGAGTAAACTAAAAATTTCATGTCATAAAATAAGAGCTCAGGATACCATAATGATATTTTTAAAAATTACAGGATACTATTTTGATATTATAAACAACAATATACTAATATAATGTTTTATTGAAATATACAGTATCAAACTAATAAAAGAAAACCCTTTAATAAAAAACACACCATAGATAAGGTTTACGTTTTTTTTAGCCATAGGTCTCTAACAAAATAATATCCTCTGCATATTTTTTATTTTAATGTGATTTTATTCAAATCTATAAAAACCTACATTATTTATGTAAGGCTTTGCAGTAGAAAGATCCTCTTCAGACCCTTTTTTTTTATTGCATGAGAAAACTGTGAATCATACAATCACTTTTTTCTGTTGCAAGTTGAATTCAACCCTTCCTTTCCTTTATTCAATTTTGTAATACCAATATCTGCAGTCTAAATGCCACAATCTTGTTTGGCAAGTATGGTTCTATCAATATTTTATTATTTCTAACTATTTTTTTCAGTTTTATTTAAAAATTATTGTTCCACCCAATTTCAACTTTTTTTCTTTTTTTTTTTTTCTTTTGAGGAGAGTTTCAACTGTCTTTTTAGCTCCTTTTTTTTTTTGTTTAAATCAATTAAAACCAACGTTTTGACAAACTTATTAAATATAAGTTCTAAGTAAAAATTATAGTTCTAACTTTTTTTTTAGTTTTAATTAATTGGTTCCAACCGGTATTTCTTGTGAGAGTTACACCAATAAGAACACAGAGCGCAGCCTCTTGAGTAGAGCATTAGAGTTTTCTTTTTGACTTCATCAATTTATCTATCATTTGAAGAAGACATACTTTGGCTTTGTTTGACATCTTGATTAAAACTGTTGATTTGAATTAACAGACAAGGTAAAGCTTTTAATAGCTACAGTAAAGAACAAAAAGTTGTTATAATATATAAAATTTATATGCTACAGTTTTTAAACTTATATTTTCACTTCTAACCGTTTTTTCAAACATGCTATTAGATTTTAAAAAGGAAAAAAAAAGTAAAAAAAGAAACCCTATTAGATTCTAAAAAGAGAAAAAAGTAAAAAAAAAAAAGAGAAAAAAAGAAGAAGCTAAAAACAAAAGGAGATGACCTCTTTAGTCTAATCTACTTCACAATTTAAAATGAAGATGTCAGAACTTCCTTAAATTCCTAAAAAAAAAAAAAAATTTCTTGTATTTCTTTTATTCTACAAAAAAAAACAAAAATACAAAAAGAAAAAGGAAACGGAAACAATTGTTAGCTTACTAATTTGGTTTATTCAAAAAAATTATGGACCACACATTTCTTTTTTTTAAAAAATAAAAAACCGGGATTATCTGGTCTAATATAGTTAACAAAAAAAACGGCGCCAAAAAACAAAAAGGAAAGCCGGTGCGACGAGCTTCCAAAAACGCGAAGACATTACTGTCGTTCGTGCCACAAAAGGAAATTATTCCGACCACTATAAATACGTACATTTCAGGGACGCTATTTCAGCATCGCTAGGAAGATTTTCCGAAAAATCCAATCCTCGAATACTCTCTCGCCACGAAAAGTTTCGAAACCCTAACCCTAGTTCTCCTACACCATGCTCTTCGACCTCTGTAATCGTCCCCGGGCTTGAAAATCAGCGGAGGAATTTCCGTGATTACATCAATTTCTTGGGATTTCGCCGGAAGATTTCGATTTCTTTCTGTTTTTGGGTCTGCCAGACGCGTTTCGAGTTCGCGATTCTTTTCCGAAGCTGAATATTGGTAGGCCATGCGAGGATTTCGGCGCGAAGATCTGATCCTGGATTGATGTGTTGTTGGCTCATCGGATCAATTTCTGAATCTAGGGTTTCGTGATCCTGGAATTCTTTTTTCCGTGAAAGAGATATGCGTTTGCTTTTCCCCGTTTGAGTATAAGAATTGGGTTCATCTTCCTCTGGGACGGTGAAGTTTGGTTTGCATCGGCGATGATTGGCAGTGGATGAAGCCCTTCGCGCTTTGGTTGTTATAGATTCTTTTCTCGTTGGATGAAGCCCTTGGCCAACTTTCTGGATAATTGGATGCTCAAATTCTTCGTATTCCAGATTCAGACATAGCTTCCATGTGAGAAAGATCTCGAACTCAGCTGAAGAAGATTTTGGACGCGCTTCGACGTGGCGGTTCGATATTCCTTATTGAGTATTTGAAGAAAAAGAAAAAGAAAAAAAAGAGCTTGAATTTTTGTACCGTTCAATTTTTGTTTTTATTTTAATATAAGGCCCTTATATATTTTTTTTTTGAGGCCTTTGAATTTTGGTTATCTTTGCTTCAGGGATTTTGTTTGTTCATGTTTTGATATAATATTCTTATTTTGGAAGACATTAAAGAAAAGAATTTACCATGGCGGTGTATTATAAATTTAAGAGTGCAAGAGATTATGATTCAATTCCTATGGACGGTCCTTTCATCTCAGTTGGTACTTTGAAAGAAAAAATATTTGAATCAAAGCATTTGGGAAGGGGTACTGATTTCGACCTTGTGGTCACCAACGCCCAGACCAATGAAGGTTGGTTTAGATTTAGATGGTATAGTTTATTCTCTTTAAAAGCAGTGTTAACGTAATCCAAAATTCGGCTTTTAGGTGGTTGGATAATTTGGTCTTAAGGGTAAATCTTAATGACTTGGTTTTCATTGATTATGATGATTAATAATATAGATGTTGTTGGACGAGGGGAGGGGTCGTTGAATGGTTAATTTCAATTGACATTTTGTGTCATTATACTGATCATGTGCTTTTAGTCTTATATACTAGTAGCTGTATATGGGTGTGCTAAAATTACTAGCGTAAGATACAAAATCTTGCTCCACAAAACTCGTGGTATATTAGCGGAATTTAAGAGGAAAGACCTCGTGAGAACGATATTGGGGTGTGTGTGTTGGGGGGTGGTGGTCGTATTCTGGTAATTTTTTTTCTTTCAATTAATGTCTTTGCAGTGTTTATCGACTTGTGTTCTCTGTTTCGAATTTCAGAATATCTTGATGAAGCTATGGTGATACCAAAAAATACCTCAGTTTTAATTCGTCGCGTTCCAGGACGGCCTCGTTTGCCCATTGTTACTGATCCATAGTACTATCTCAAAACCTTTTAAGCTGTTAATTACTTGGTTGAATTTCTTAAGTTTAGCTGTCAATGTGCTACCGACTATGAACGCATTTAGCAGCATGAGTTGTGTAGCTTTCACAATCCACTGTGGTTGTACAGTTGTTTTCAGCATAGAATGGATTTAAGTAGTGGCTTGTTTAAGGTGACATAACAGCTTGCTGCCACTGTGTGACTTTTTAGTTGCAAGACAAATATAATCCTTGTGGTTTGACCTATGTTTTGGTTGCAGTCCAAAGGTGGAAGATAAGGTGGAAAACACTGAACCAGAAACGACTAGCCTCCCCGTAGCTGATTCATCTATCATGAAATATGTAAGCTTTAGTCTCCCTCGTATTAATCTTTTAACAACTAATATGGGATTCTTACATCATGTTGCTTCATCATTGGTATATCTACGTGTGAATTCTTACATGCTTGATCTTGACTTCATAGCCTGACGACTCTGAATGGGATGATCTTGGGGGTGATTTGTATGAAATTCCTGAAGCTGTGCCAGTTCAGTCGAGCAATATAATTCCAGAAGCTCCCCCTGCAAATAAAGCTGATGAGGATAGCAAGATTAAGGCTTTAATTGAAACTCCAGCCTTGGATTGGCAACGGTTAATTTCTTTTTCTATTTTTTTTGGATTGTTTAATTAATAAGGTAATTTTCAATTGAATTTTATATAGCCGCTTTAGACTGAACAGTGTGCTTATGTTTTTTGTATTTGAAATGCAGTCAAGGTTCTGATGGGTTTGGTCCTGGTAGAGGTTTTGGCCGGGGTGTGGGTAGAAGAATGATGGGTGGACGTGGTTTTGGTAAATCTCTTATTCTTACGCTTATCTTTTTTTCTTTTTTCTTTTTTTTTTCACTTACCAATTTAATCGTCTGTTACTCTGTACATGTGATAAGACTGAACAAATTTTTTATTGATTTGAGGTCGAGTAGGGTTGGAGAGGAAAACACCTCCACAGGGCTATGTATGTCACAGGTGCAAGGTGGCTGGTACGTTTATGTTCTATAATGTGGCATCAGCAAATATTTGTTTCATTTGAGTTTATCGTTGAGGCGAAAATGGGCTCATTGTTTTGGAATTTTGTTGTAGGACATTTTATTCAGCACTGCCCTACTAATGGTGATCCCAATTTTGACATCAAAAGAGTAAGGCCTCCCACTGGCATTCCAAAGTCCATGCTGATGGCAACCCCAGATGGCTCATATGCGTTGCCAAGTGGTGCAGTCGCTGTCTTGAAACCAAATGAGTAAGTTGAGAAGATCTTACCATCAATATTGTTATTTTTACCCTTAGTCCTTGTGACAAAAGAAGGGTACTGAATACTTTTTTCTGTTAAACAGGGCTGCTTTTGAGAAGGAAATTGAAGGGTTACCATCTACTACACGGTCTGTTGGTGATCTACCGCCTGAGTTACACTGCCCACTTTGCAAGGAAGTTATGAAAGATGCAGTCTTGACAAGCAAGTGCTGCTTTAAGAGCTTCTGTGATAAATGTAACTTACGGTGCTCCCTGTTCTTTTTTTTTTTTTTTTCCTTTTTAATATCATTTCTCTTTTTTTAGTTCATTTTGTCTTCCTCTTTGGAGTTGTAAGTTATAGGATATCCTTAGAGCTTTGCCACTACTTGCTCGTATGTCAGGCAATGTAGTATCAGTCACCAAAATGCAATTGTTAGCTGATGTGAATAAAATTTTACCTCAGGTATCAGGGACTATATTCTCTCAAAGTCAATGTGCGTCTGTGGGGCTACAAATATGCTAGCTGATGATCTTTTGCCTAACAAGACACTTAGGGATACTATCAATCGAATTTTGGAATCTGGTAATAGTAGTGCTGAAAATGCTGGGAGTATATTTCATGTTCAAGGTATGCGTTTCTGTGATTAGGCGTCTATGTTGCTACAACTTGATGTACTTTTTTCAACAAATTTCAATCTGATTTGTAATTTTTTAGACATGGAGTCTGCACGCTGCCCACAGCCCAAGATTCCATCCCCAACTATGTCTGCTGCATCTAAGGGAGAACAAAATCCATCACCTTGTAATGAAGAAACTCCAAAAGTACAGGAAACTGCAGTTGTGGCGAAGCCTGTGGTTGCCACGCAACCGCTGGTGGAGAAGGTGAGGCCTGTCAAAGTAGCTGATGTATGTGAAGCCACCCATGAGTCAATTAGTGTGAAGGAACCAGCATCACAAGGCAGTGCTCCACTGGTTGAGGAAGAAGTGCAGCAGAAGCTGGCTTCTGGGGAGGCAGGTAATGTATACTTTAACCACTTCTCTTATTTTCCTGGTTATATTGGTTCGGCCATGATTGCTGCGTATTCACTTTTGAATTATGGTGTTGTGAGTGATGTTACATTTCAAGTTGTATGTGTTGGAAACCATTTGAGACTAAGATAGTAAAGGGGCAGGGTGAAAAGGGGAATTAAATCTGTGACAGAATAAAGCAATGCAAACATATCTGAATATTTCTTCTTTGAGGCATCATCATAATAATGTAGCTGAAATCTATATATTTTCTTTATTTCAGGAAGGAAGAAGAAGAAGAAGAAAGTTCGCATGCCTGCTAATGGTATTATCTTTCATGCTTCTTCTGATCTATATTCGCCTTTCATGCTTCTTCTGATCTATATTTTCGTTCTTACAAATATGTTGGTTTCACATGCTTGTTGTATGTTGTTGAGATTATGCATTTTTATTTGACATATTTCTATTTATTCCATGTTAAATTCCTTGTAGATTTGCAATGGAAAACCCCTCAAGATCTTCCAGTTGATAATTATGTGATGCCTATGGTGCCTTCAACTTATAATCCATACTGGTCAGGAATGCAACCTGGTATGGACGGATATATGGCACCATTTCCTGGACCTATGCCCTATATGGGTTATGGTCTAGGACCCCTAGACATGCCATTTACAGGTTTCGTTCCACAGGATCCTTATGCTGCTCAAGGTTGTATGTTCCCTCCTGTTCCACCTCAGAGGTAAGTGAATGTTAGCGGGCAAGATCGTCTGGTTTTTTATTGTGTGCTTTGCAAATGCAGATCAATGCTGTGTTGAAAGTATATGAACCTATAGGCAACTCACTACTGGGATAACTTTTTTTTTATACAGGGATCTTGCGGATTTCAGTATGGGCATGAATCGAGCACCACCTCCTGTCATGAGTAGAGAGGAATTTGAGGCTCGGCAAGCTGACTTGAGAAGGAAGCGTGAGATGGAGAGACGAGGGGTTGAAAGGTAAAATTGAAAATTTTATTTTCACTTATGATTTGTCTTGCATCTAGATCAATTGGTAAACTGTGGATGTCATGCGGTAGTCTGTATAATTTTGTGGGTGTGTTTTGTAGTTTAGCAGGTGAATTTGAATACAGAGAGCCTCGTATTCTAATGGCCATTATTAGCATTAATCTTTCGGAAGGTTTAAAATTTTCTTAAGTTATAAAACCTGGTTTTGAAGTCTTAGATGATTTTCCTTCGAGTTGAAAAGCTCCTACCTCTTGTATTGAACTTTGTTAGTTTGCTGTTTTTATTGAGTCAATTCTAGGTTTTAAGTTTTGCAGTAAAAAGCACTTGATTTGATAGTTAAATAACACCCGAGGCGTCGTCAATTGTGTTAATCTATGGACTTCTCATTTATTATGACATCTGGTGGCTTATTGCTGTAAAACTGAAATTTCAAGTGCCATGTGCTTAACCAAGTTTACCGTCTCGTCTTTCAGCAGGGAGTTTGCAAAAGATCGGGATTTTGGCAGAGAAGTGAGCAGCAGTGGTGACATCCCTATGATGAGACCAAAATCTGTATGTCCCTTTTATTGTCCTAATTTTTCTCCTCCCATTTTTTTACTGCAGTAGCAGATATCTTTCTGGTTTTTAGCAAGATTTTCGCAAGAGCTCTCCTAATCGGCAAGAAATGCGCTTTTCTACTTTTTCTTGCTAACAGGGAGAGAGTTTCTTTTGCCGCAGTTAGGATCAACATATAGTAGAAGCTTTTGCTTTGTTTCGTTTTTTAAATCTTACTATTTATTTCACCCAAGGTTTTTCGTCTTATTTTTTTAAATTATATTTTTTATTTCCGGAGAAACTAAAATCTAGTTAAAAGGAGGCAAACCACCAAAAATCTTATCCAAGTGGATCAAAAAACTAGAATCTGCATGTGCAGGGTGCCTTGACACCATTTTCCCATTTCTTCCAATATTGCTGCCAAGACTTGCCATTTCAGAATGGTTTTCGGTTCTCATGAGTGATTAACTTGGCGTTTTATATTTTTGATTTTGTTCGCTTTGGTTGGTGCGCGGAGGGTTCTTTGCTACCTTCTAATGGAGGAATGGGGCGGACTAAATTTTTGCTTGTCCCATTAATTTCCTTTTTCAAAAAATAGAAACTGATTTTTTTAAAAAATAGGTTTCTTTTTTTGTTTTTGTTTTTTGACTTATGTTCTTTGGTTTTAGCCCAAGTTGGATATAAGTTGAACATTGGGCGTCGGTGCTAGCACTGCATTTACTTGTTTACACCCACAATTGACAATAAAAGCAACTATTTTTTTTTCAACGAAGTCTAATTTAACTTTTTGCATTGAAATAATAATTCTCATTAACGTAATAATATTAAATAAAATAAACGTGATCATGGAAACAATATTCTCTGCAATTGCCATGGTTCTTGTCAATCAGGTTGTCCTTCAAAGGTTATCACACTAAAGCCTGGTTTAACTATTTTATTTTACGTAATCGGCAAAATTAAAATTTACATTTAGTTGGGGATATGCTTTTAAAAGACAAAAGGAAAAATTATTCTTTCGTAATAAGGAGAAAATTCCTAAAATATGCGCGCCTAATGGCCCGTGAGCGACCAGCGCCAATTATTTTAGTGCCATAGAGTTTTTTTGGGAAGAAAAATAGGATATTTTCTTTAATATACTTATTATTATTATTTATTTATTTTTTGAGAAAATACTTATTATTTAATCAATATATTCTTGTCTTCCTTTCTTTATTTATTTATCCTTTAAAAAGTTGTGTTATTATTTAATCAATTCTTTTATACGTTTTGCGCAGAAACCAGTGGAGCGATCATCAAGCCCTGACTACCAGCGGCGTCACAGATTGGAGAGATCCTCCATTGAAAGACCTTCGCGAGATCTCGAACCTCCCCGACCTCCCAAGAGAAAGTCCGACCACCACCAACACCACCACAACGATCGCGAATACGACTTCGACTACGATCGCCACCACGACCGCGACGACAGCGACCACCACCACCATCACCGTCGCCATCGCGCCGATTCCTCCGAAACGTCCGCCAAACCCTCCGCCGCCTCTGCTTCGGAGTTGGCGGCGGCGGCGGCGTTGGATCGCAAGCAGAAGGCGAGCGTCTTCTCTCGCATAAGCTTCCCGGAGGGCGAAGCCCCCAGCAAGAAGCGCAAGGTCTCGTCCTCTTCATCTGCTCCTTCCTCGGTGACGATGGAGGCTGCCGGCGGCGGAGCTTCCGCGTCTACGACGGCTCATCATCACAAGGCGACGGCGAATGGATACTACGACGATCACCACAAGTCGTCGTCGGCGGCGACAAAGGCAGCGGCTACGGCGTCGGTGACGAGCGGGGGAGGGAGGAAGTTGCGGTCGGTGGAGTACGAGTCGAGCGACGATGACCGGCATTTCAAGAGGAAACCGTCGAGGTACGAGCCGTCGTCGCCTCCGCCGCCTGTTGAGGTGGAAGAGCGAAAGCACTCGAGAGGATCCAGGGAACGGGAAAGGAGCAAGCACAGATAGAGTGGGCTACTGCATTCTCTCTCTCTCTCTCTCTCTCTTCTGCTGATGATAGAGAGAGAATGGAATCTGCGATCTGGAAGGGAATTAGAGGGGAGAGATTGAGTGGATCATTATTCTGATATTCATATGATCCAAAGCTTTTTGCTTTTTTTTGGGGGGGGGGTTTATGGTGGGGGGATAATACTGAAACGAGTAATGATTCTCTCCTCCGCCTTCTGTGGGAAGGCTGGAGCTTTTTTTGTTGGGGTTGTACGTACTCGTTTTACTAAAAATTTTTATAATAAGAATTATTTTTCAACAATAAGATTTTATTTCTCTATTTCTTTTTACACCTTAAAAATTTCCCCTTTTTTATGATTATTGTTGATTCATTTCAGTTATTAATTCTTTTATAAAAAGCTTCTTGGTGGTTGGTGGTTTTTTTAACTCTCTTCTCGGTTGGTGGTTGTTTGCTTAACGCATCAAGGACTTCACAAGAAATATTTCTAACCTGTAATTTCTATGGAAAATTTAAGCTTAATTTTTGTATTGGAAGTGACATGGATGAATAATTCGACGTCATTATCTTTATTCTTTTAGTTAGATGGTTCAAATATTTGGAACCACAGAAACCTATCAACAATTATTGTCACAATTATTTTGTAGTTTAATAATATTACCAAAATTCTTTTCACAATTATTGTTTTTTTTTTTTTTTTTATAGTTTAACAATATTTTACGTTTAAGACCAATTTAACCGAATATGCATGGCTTGGTTAGATTTCTCTTAAAACTTTTGAACCGCTCAAACCGACCAAAACTTGATTTAACAAATTTTATTTGTTGATAGTTTTTCCCTTCAAACCGACCATGAACACTCTAGTGCCACAAATCTTATTACTGTTCGTCGTCTTAATCTCAAATGCAACGTGCAGTTGTCAAGACGCGAATTTCTCGAAGATTTATGTATTAGCAACATGTATTTTATTTCTTTTCTTTTGAAAATCGACAATTAGTTCTGAGTTTCTAAACACGAATTAGCCTAATCTTTTTAGTAATTCAAAAACTAACCCCTGATGTACTTCAAAAGGCATAAATCATCTGTAAACCAACTTCTTTTTTTCGTTTCCTTTTTCATTTCAAACAAACCCATAAACAAGCTAAAATCACTGATGGTTCTAATTACCGTGAAAATAACAACATGAGATACAACTGAGTTTACACTCTAGTAATGAAGCAGGTCGAGATAATTGTTTATTCTAACATCCAAGGAACATGAAGATGGAATAAAAGCTTTTGAGAATTTTTTATACTATTCATAGCCTCTCGCAACTCCTACGCCACGACGAAAAACCCTGCAATCTTCTTCTTTTTTTTTTTTTTTTTTTTTTAAAGAAACAGAAAAAATAAATTTGCATTCAGTCCAAGCAATGTGCTAAAAAAAAAAAAAAATCATCTCTACATATGTTGCTTAAAGAAAAATTTACCTTTGATCAACCTAAAAACGTAATGAGATAGCAGCACAATATCATTAAATATGGTATTTGAAGCAGAAAATGACTACTGCAGTTCAAATTACACTCCTAAAATAATCATATCTGATGATTGTTTAATTGCTTGTCGACCAAAGCTAACTACACTAGAGTAATCTGGACATTTTACTTGTTTATTAAGTGCATATTCTTTGGCTCATCCGATTAAAAAATGGCTGATATCAAACTCAATTGTATATTGTGGTGCAATCTGATGACGTTTTGGGTATTTGCATTGAAACCAAATGGCTGCACAAACCTGAGAAAGAAAAAGGGAGCAGTAGATTAAGGTCTTAGGTGTAACGACCGAGAAAAATCTAAAAATTAATAATCGTGATTAATTAAGGATTTTTTTAAAATTATTTTGTTAAGTACTTGAAATGTTATGATAGTACTTTAAAATAGTTATTTTTAATATGTTAAACTAAAAGTTTATGATTCATTAATTTCATTTATGAGCCATAGTAGTGGCAATTATAAGAATCTCAATTTAAAATATTTAAATTGAGATTATGTGATAAAAGTGAAATTTCTCAACTTATCATGATTATGTGGAAATTTTTGTATGATATTAGTTCAGTAAGAGTACAGTTAAATGTACAGTTATGGTTACGGATCAAGATTTCATCAATCCAACGTGATACAAAATTAGACTGTGTAGATCACAAAATTGTTTATAAAAGTGAAAAAAATAAGAAAATGTCGAAAAAAAAAATCAAAATTCTCTCTCTACATTCTTTCTCTCTCTATATTTTCTCTCTCTCTTCTCAAATCTCGGTCAAGATTTCGACGTCCGTTTTCGACACCTACGACACCTACGACACCAATGGAAAGCTCTTGACAAGCTGAGTCCAATGAGGTACCGTGCAGCCCAAAAGCCGCCGGAGGAAGCCACATGCGCCACCCAAAGTGGAAGAGAAACCCAAACTTTTCGATGAGATATCTTTGCCGTCCAACATCCGATCAACGTGATTCTTGTTCCCACACTACCATCGTGATGAGGGTAATAAAACCCACCCATGGTTGCACCTTAACAGCCGCCGGATTGCTCCGCCCACCTACCACCGTCGCACGCAACCGTGGTGATGTCGGAACCATCGTTCCATGAGATGTTGAGGAGCCCAACCATAGGGGAAACACTCAGAGAAGGATGGGTAGCAAAAGCCTTCAGCCAATTTCGGGTTTCCACATCAATGTCGAGCTCCGACCTGCTACAGAATTAGGTGAAATTGACACCGCCATTGGACTCAGAAGGGTAGATTTAGGGGGGTAGGCCCGAGCTCAGCTGCCAATGGAGTCCGGTCAATGTCGGTCAACGGTGACTTTGGGATTTTATGATCTGGACCTCCGATCGAAGATCCGAGATAGCCTCCCGACTCGTTTCGACGCTCTGAACGCGATGGTAACCTCCGTTAGAGCTAATTTCACTCTGATGAAAATCATATGGTACCAACTGCATGCGGATCGAGGAGATTCAAACTACAGTAACAGAGTCCAGAATGACATTTCAAGTAATGTATGATCTCTAGGAAGCATTCCTAGCCATTCATGGTTGCTCGAGGAGCACTGTAGAGGATGCTTCGCATACTGTAGATACAACGAGGTACAACTATACTCGCTTAGCTTAGAGTCCAAGTAAGTATGAATCTCGCCTACAGTATGAATAGTTTTAAAATAAAATGTTTTAAACGTGTTCATAAAAAGTTATGAAATTGCATGAATGGTGAATTGTTATGCTATGTATGTTATGATGTGCTGTTATGTTATGATAATTTGAATTATTATGTTATGATGTGCCATGTTATGTGTTGATAAGATCATGAAAAGTGATGAATGCAGTATGGGTTTGCAATATATTTGCAATAATTATGTTTAAAGTATGTTTGCATTTTATTAATGCATAAAGTTTTATGGCTTAAGTTATGAGTTTAAAATTGCATTTGTTATACAATAAGTTTTAGAGTACAAGTTATGATTTGCAATTGATTTTGCATATAATGTGATAGCATTTAATATGCTCACTAAGATTAAAAAGAAGGTAAAACAAAGATAAAAAAGAAATGTCTTACCAGCCTCCTTGTTGTGAGGTACTAAAAGTAAAGTTAAAGTTATGACCCCCTAGATGTGAGGTACACAAATAAAGTTAAAGTAAGACCTCGGTGTTCGATGGTCTTAAGTCTTCCACAAGGGAAGCATCATGTTAAAGATCTCATGATTAATGTAGCTGGTATGAATACTAAAGGTTACAAGATAAGGAAAGTTAAGTAAAAAGATAAGTCATGGTTCAAATGATTAAGTATAAAACAAGTTGATCAGCCAGCATAAAAGGTTCATGCATATTTTTATTAATATGATTTTAACTGCATATTTTATTAAAATAATTTTTAATTATGTTTTGCGGGACTGATTTCCTACTTACTAAGCGAAAGCTCATTTAAGTATGTTCATGTTGTAGGTAAGAAAACCTGTCAGCGACATTGATGGGCAGTGATGAGCGGCAGACGAATGATGGAGAAGGGTATGGACACCGCCCATGCAAAGTAATATTTCCACATTATTAATTTATGAATTTATGCATGTTTTTGTTTTACGTTAAATGTTTATGAAAACATTTTTATGTTTTCAAGGAAAGGTTTATGAAGGACATTTTATGAAAAACGTATTTGAAATGTTTAACGAAAAATGTTTAAAAAAATGTTTTAAAAGAAAGAACTTTATGAATATGATTTATGAATTTATTAATTAAAGTTTATACGATTATGCTTTGAGAAATTATTATGATAGTTTTAAGGAAGTTTTAAAAAGTATTTAGTATGATTTTATTCCATCATTTAAATTAAAATTCTTTTAAATAGTTTTATTTACATGAACAAATGCTTTAAAGAAAGTGGTTTTTAAAATAATTATTCTTATGTTCAAAGAGAATGTTTCAAGAAAATTATTATGATTATGTTTTAAGAAAATTGATGTTGTGAAGTATGCAAAAGTTAAGTTTTTACGAATTATGATTACGTTAAATCGTAATGATTATTATGTGATTTCTTTTCATATTTGAGAAATTAATGTTACTATGTTAGTTTACGAAATTATGTTTTGAAAAATGAATAATATTTCTTTCAAGATTATATGTTACGAATTCTTTATTATCAAGAATTCATTTGAAATAATTATGGTTAAAGTACTTTTGCATTTTGTTAATGCATAATGATTTACTGTTTAAGGTATAAGTTTTAAGTTGCATTTGTTATGCAATAAGTTTTAAAGAAAACAAGTTATGACTTGCAATATGTTTGCAAATGTGTTTGCAATTACTGCGCAAGTTGATTTAAAAGTTTGTTTGTTTTTGTTATGCAAAAAGTTTTACAGTTTAAATCAAGATTTGCAATGTATTTGCAACTATTATGTTAAAGCATGATTGCATTTGATGTGCATAAAGTTTTAAAAGATCAAGTAAAGGTTTGCAATGTATTTGAAAGGAAAATTTTTATTTCATAAATTTCAATACTTTATGTTAAGGTATATTGAGATTACGATTATCTTCAAGTTAAATAACGGTCACGTAGGCGGGTCGTTATAGTTGGTATCAGAGCAGGTATCCTGCCATCCTACTCCACATCGTCACATGCTTGCTTCGCCACAGTCCAAGTAAGTTATGTTGATTAAATGTTAAGTTAAGTTACGTTAAATGATAGGTGTCGATTTTTCGTATAACGACTATCAAGTTATCAACATGCAAGCATGATTTTATATGTACTTTTAAGGACCAATGTCAAGCCCAGCTGCCATAACACGTCGAATCACAGGAAGCTGTATTCGGTGCTCACTTCCTAAGTCAGTTAAAAAAAATGTAGAATCATGTGGATGCTTGTACCAATGCTTCAAGATAATCGACATTCAGATTACGAATTTGGGTGAGAGAATGCTTGGAGCTATAACTACAGCAAAGGTCGATTGACCAATCGATAGAGGATCTAGAGAGCTACGATCTGGGTAGCTAACCTCGGAAAAGAAACGAAGCTCACGGATCTTTTTCAATTTCATTACTAACCTATTGATGAAGCCGCTCCTCATGCATACAAGCGGATCCTCACTAAAAGATGATTCTATTAGTGGATACACAAGGAAGTGGATACACAGGAAGTCACAGTTAGCATACACAAGGGAGGAGAGAATGAAATCTTCTTCAAAGAATCATCCCCAAAGTGTAACGCCCCCTTACGGACGTCGCAGATGTTGTTACATTCATTCTTTTTACCATTATTTAAGATAAACTATTTGATTGAAATATAATTTGAAAACATACCCTAGGATCCATTCATTTTTTTTTAAAAAAATCAATATTAATAAATTACTTGATTATAAACATTCTTTAAATAGTTTATCACACCAAATAATAAAACCATAATTTAAATAAAAACAACACAACATTTAAAAATCTGTTTGCATAGTTTGGTAGGCTGAACTTTAGACTTCAGCAGGCCGAACTTGATCGGTAGTCCAAACTTTAACCGCCGGCAGGCCGCCTGAGGCTCTACAAATCAGGGTTTAACAATTGCTAAGATCAGCAAGCCGACACAGGGTAATCGGCAAGCCGAACATTGCATCGGCAAACCGACCAATAATGTTCGGTAGGTCGATCTGTTGTTAAAACAAAATTTTTAATTTAAAACAAGTCTCAATATTTCAAAATACAGAAGACAAATAATATTCCTATAAAGTTATACACCATAGTTCAAATCTTTAAGACTATTCAAATAAACATATTCAGATGATTAAACATACTCAGTAAAACAAAACACAGTATATAACTTTTGGAAACTTCTTTGGCGTGTTTCATTTTCAATCCATCGTTCTTTGCTTATCTCACACCCCTGTCCTTGCCCTCCACCTAATCCATGATCTTCTTACCCTTATCTGCAACATGATGTATAACTGAGTAAGTAAAGCTTAGTAAGTACATTTCATATCTATATCTCACAACGTAAAACAATTTATGAACTTCATTATGAACCATCATTACCATAAGCATCATCATAATATTGCGTTAGGCATAGTTTCATATAGAACATATCTTTCATTTCATTACCCATTTTAAAACTTTGTTCGTTTTATCTTTAAGGGCTCAAGTGTTGCACCATTATTATCATCATAGGCGTGCCGTCAAGAAAGGAGAGGGGTAGCAAATCTTAAACCAAACATGATATTATAATCATAAACATAACATAACATAGGATGTGCAACACTTATTTAGGTGATACATATATACATATATATATATGCTTTTATACTTTTGAATATGTCATTATCAAAGCATGCATAACTTTTGTACTTTAAACTTTCATAACAATAATTCATTAAATAAAACCGTCATAGATTCATCATGAGCATAAAAATTCAAACTTTTTTTTTGTTTACAAACCATATCATGTTGCAATTGAGAATGTACTTACCTATTTGGCTTCCTCAACCTTAATTTAGGTGACGTTGCCACGGTCTTGATATGCTCACTCCTTAGTGTGTTCATGTCATACATTCATTTAAAATAAAATTAACATTCATTTGCAAGAAATCATTCAATACCACATGACATCATCCAATACCATATTACATCACACATACATTCTTCTCTTGAAAACATTAATTCATAACACGTTTCATTAGCCTTTAAATCATTAGAACAAAACTGTCAATAAAATTGTTGTCTGACCCTAATGAATTCACGGCCCAAAATCCCAAAACTCACACACAATTTAAACACCGAACTTGGCAGGGACAAAGTTAACATATAAAGATATTACCATGATTTTTCATTGGTCATAAAAATTTCATTTAACAATTTAAATAAGTCACAATTTCATGTCACAAAATCTGCCAGCAATAACAAAACAGTGAGCAGTCCATACTTACATTCATAAAATAAATTATCTATATCCTAAAATAATTTCATAAAAATACTACATATAATAGACACTTAAAATTACAACATAGCCAAAAATAACCTTTAAATAAATTCAAAATAGCCCAAAATGTGCATTGGAAGACAGGAACAAAAATAACTTCCGACATATTAGGCAGTGAGTTAGATGAAATCATCATTCTCAAACAATTAAAATAAATCAATTTAGACCCTAAAATCCTTATGACATCTTATTAACATATAAATATAGAAGCATAAAAAGTCTCATTACCAAATAAATTCATTTAATTATACAAAACGTCACACATCACAAGTCCGAACAATTTACTGACAAAGCAGTCTCATAACCTAGTCCAATTGAAAATTCCATAACACATAAAATATTCATCATTTCACCGTGAGACATTCCAGTTCAATGCTTAATATATACATGAACCTTTTTTCCAAACTTCGTGCTAAATAACATTCATTTGCATTAATAACAAAAACCTATATTTTTGTGAAACACAACCAATCAACAACAATTTTTTGTGAGTGGCAGAGAGAAGAAAATTCATATCTCAATGTAGAGAAATCCAATGAACGCGAAATTTGAAGGAACATCACATAACACATACATGAATAACATATTAAAATTTCAGAGCAAACGAAAATTCCTAGAAGAAGTTATAGCAGTCAGATTACAAGGGAACAATACATTTTAGAAACATCGAGAACGAGTTCTTACCTTAAAACAAATTCTTCTCAATTTCCCTTCAAATTCGCCCAAGGAAAACCCAATATTTCTTCCTATTGTTTGTAAGAGAACAATGGAGAGAGGAAGGAGACGAAAACGTGGAGAAGGGAAAAGAAAAAGTCTAAGAGAATATTTCTGAGAGAGAGAGAGAGCGTGTAATAGAGAGAGTGAAATTATCAAGAAAAAAAATGAGAATGGCATAAAAGGAGAAGTTATACTTCTCTATAATATCAGAAATTTTCTGACTAAATTTAGAGTAAATTCGTGTGGGAATGGAGAGAAATAGGGGAAAGTCAAATTGATTAAGCTCCACTTACCATATTTGAACCTTTAAAAATAGGAAACCATATCAAATCATTCAATCATCTATAAAAGTCAAACATTTTATTACCAAAATTAAGGAAACAGGCCACAAATATCCTAATCAATCACAATTTATCATCCAATTATATCCAATCATAAATGTCAAAATTTTGAGAGATTTCTACTGATTGATCGTTAGCTGACTTCGGCTTGCCGACTGCTCAGTTCGGCCTGCCGATTAATTTCATCGGCCTACCGTTCCGTGGGTACAATTCGGCCTGCCGAACTTGAAGGATCGGCCTGCCAAACTGCCATAAACATTAAAACATAACAAACACTAATTATTAATTAAATAATTCTTAAACATACAACATAAATGACATGAACATCTTGAACACATTAATTTCACGTGACCGTCAACTGCTATAATACTTAGAATAAAATAGTTAGTAACATTATATCATATATCAATACATAAATTACTAATGTTATTATTTATTTGACATAATCTGTTACATGAAAATTTGATAGGTGTTACAATTCTCCCCACCTTATAGGAGTTTCGTAATTGAAACTCAGAATAGTTGCGGATATTTTATTCTCATGTCATCTTCACGTTCACATGTAGCTTCTTCCACTTGGTGATTTCGCCATAAAACCTTGACCAAAGGAATTTCTTCATTCCTCAAGGTCTTGGTTTTCTGATCTAGAATCTCCATTGGCTTTTCTTCATAACTAAGGTCATCTCGTATTTCGGTCACCTGTGGCTTAATCACGTGCGTAGGGTTTGGGACATATCTCTTGAGCATCGAAACATGGAACACGTCGTGTATAGCTGACATTTCTGATGGCAATCTCAACTGATAAGCTACATTGTCTATCCGCTTCATGATTTCATAAGGTCTGATAAATCTTGGGCTCAACTTGCCTTTCTTCCCGAACCTCATTACTCCTGTCATTGGTGCAACCTTTAAGAAAACTGAGTCGCCTTCAACGAATTCTAAGGGCCTTCTTCTTTTATCAACATAACTTTTCTATCGGTTTTGAGCGGTCTCTATTCTTCTTCTTATCAACTTTATCATCTCGGAGGTTTCCTTAACAAAATCGGTCCTTTCATTGTCAACGCTTCTGATCAACTTCTTTTCACCAGCTTCATGCCAATATATAGGCGACCTACATTTTCGCCCATACAAGGCCTCATAAGGTGCCATTCCGATCGTCGTCTGGTAGCTGTTGTTATAAGCAAACTCCACTAATGGTAACATTTTACACCAACTGGTCTTGAAGTCAAGGGTATAGGCCCGAAGCATATCTTTTAAGATCAAATTCATCCTTTCTGTTTGGCCGTCTGTCTAAGGATGAAAGGCTATGATGAAGTGAAACTTTGTTCCCATTGCAATCTGTACACTTTTCCAGAACTTGGACATAAACCTACCGTCACGATCAATTCCATGAAGTCACACAATTTCCCTAACATAGAGTTCCGCTAACCGCTCTATAGAGCAAATGATCTTGACGGGAATGAAATGCGTCGTCTACGTCAGTCAATCAACAACAACCCAAATAGCATCATAACCATTCATAGTCCTGGGCAAACCGGTAATAAAAACCATGGCAATATCTTCCCATTTTCATTCTAGTATCTGAATCGAATGTAAATCACCGCCAGGTCTTTGGTGTTCTGCTTTAACTTGCTGGCATGTCAAGCATTTCTTTACATACATTGCAACGTCACGTTTCATTCCAAACCACCAAAAGCTGTCCCTTAGATCGTTGTACATCTTTGTTGCACCTAGATGAATTGAATATGGAGTATCATGTATTTTTGCTAAGATTCTTTCCCTTAAGCCATCAACGTTGAGAACACATAAGCGGTCGTTAGGGTACAGAGTTCCATCATCAACAATTCAAAACTCTTTACATTTCCCTTCCTTTATTTCCTGCTTAATCCTTGTGAGGCTTACATCCTCGTCTTGCTTACTCTAAATCTCATCATGCAACATTGGAGCAAGAGTAAGTGCTGATAGCTGGCCTATTATGAGTTTCAAACCGAAGTCCAGAATTTCTCTCCTTAAAGGTTGGGGCATTGCTTGTAACGACATCAACGGGGCAATAGTCTTCCTATTCAGAGCATCAGCCACCCGATTAGCCTTTCTTGGATGATAAAGGATTTCACATTCATAATCCTTCACCAGTTCTAACCATCTTCGTTGTCTCATGTTCAGGTCCTTCTGTGTGAAAAAGTACTTTAAACTTTGATGATCAGTGAAGATCTTGCATTGGACCCCATACAAATAATGTCTCTATATCTTCAATGCAAAAATAACGCCTGCTAACTTGATGTCATGAGTAGGATAGTTCTTCTCATAATCCTTTCGTTGTCATGATGCGTAAGCGATCACTCTGTCATTCTGTATCAGAACAGCACCAAGGCCCATCTTAGAAGCATCACTGTAAATTACAAATCCGTCGCTCCCTTCAGGAATGGCCAATACTAGAGCTTTAGTTAACCTTTATTCAGTTCTTGGAAACTTTTCTCGCATGCATATGTCCATTCAAACTTTTTTTCTTTGCGGGTTAGATTTGTGAGAGGCGCTGCTATCTTAGAGAACTCTTCCACGAACCTTTGGTAATAACCAGCTAGGCCCAAGAAGCTCCTTATCTCACTTGCATTCGTCTGTTGTTTCCAGTTGAGAACAGCATCTAGTTTAGCAGGATCTACCATTATCCCTTCCTTTGATACTACATGCCCTAGAAAAGATACTCTGTCGAGCCAAAACTTTGGAGAATTTTGCATACAACTTGTGTCTCCTTAATGTCTCCAGCACAATTCTCAAATGCTCAGCGTGTTCTTTTCGACTCTTCGAATAAACAAGGATATCGTCGATAAACACAACGATAAATTTATCGAGGAAATCCTTGAATACTCGATTCATTGGGTCCATGAAGGCTGTAGGTGTATTTGTTAGACCGAAAGGCATAACCACAAATTCATAGTGACCATACCTCGATCTAAAGACTGTTTTTAGGATGTCTCCTTCTTTAATCTTCAATTGGTGATATCCCGACCGTAGGTCAATCTTTGAGAACACATATGCACCTTTTAGTTGGTCAAACAAATCATCAATTCAAGGCAACGTGTACTTGTTCTTGATCGTCACCTTGTTCAGCTCTCTATAGTCGATGCAAAGTCTCATAGATCCATCATTCTTCTTGACAGACAATACTGGGGCTCCCCAAGGTGAGTGACTAGGCCTGATGAAGCCTTTGTCAAGCAGTTTCTTTAATTGAGAATGAAACTCCTTCAACTCTGCTGGGGCCATTTTGTAAGGTGCCTTTGAAATCGGGTCGGTGCTTGGAGCGAGCTCAATCTCGAATTTAATTTCTCTATCAGGGGTTAAGCTTGATAGATCATCAGGAAACAGCTCTAGAAATTCTCGTACAACTGCCACATCCTCAATCCTTGTCTTTTCTTATTGACTTTTGTCCACAACATTTGCCAAGTAACCCATGCAGCCATTTGCTAACAATTTCCTTGCTTTCACGGCTGACAAAAACATGCTTGGTTTCTTTCTGGACTCGCCCACATACACGAACTTTTGTTCACCTTTAGATGGAAGATCACCTTCGTTTCTGGCATTCAATAGAAGCATTGTACTTGTTTAGAAAATCCATCCCAAGAATCATATCATAATCATACAAGTCGATCATAATAAGGTCGATGAAGAGTTCCCTTTCGAAAATCCATAGAGGAACAGTATGCAAACAGTGCGTAGATATCATTACTTCCTAGGAGGGTAGTGCTGTAGTGATCCCCTGTCTCATTGGTTCTAAATGAACCCCTAACTTTTTAGCAAAGGATGATGATACAAAGGAATGTGTAGCACCCGTATCAAGGAGAACATGTGCATTAATAAAGAGACTTGAAATCTGACCTGTGACCACATTAGAAACTTCAACAGCCATCTGTTCTTTCGTCATTGCATAGATACGGGCATTAGTAGGTGGGGTTTCAAGTCTTCCTTGGTTGATTAACGACCTTTCTAAGTTAGCTTGCATCCGATGGAGTTGGGCTTGAGCATTCGTCGGATTGGGGCTGTTCTTAGCAAAATGGTCTTCACGTCCACAGATAAAACATTGGTTTGTTCTCAAACGACATTCTCCAGGATGTTTCTTCCCACATTTAGCGCATGACTGGATCTATCTGTTATTGTTGTTGGATTGGCCACCATTATGCCTCTTATTACCTTGACTCTGTTGGTTCTAAGATTTCCATTCCTTTTGTTGTTCCTCCAGTATTGGCTGTTGTTGTTGTTGTTGTTGTTCCTGTTTTGGGGGCAGTTTTGGGTGCTTGCATTATTTGTTGGCTGACCTGACTGAGGCTGATTTCTTCTTAGCTTCGACAGGTGAAATTCAGCACGTTGGGCCCTAAAAATAAAAACAACACAACGTTTAAAAATTTGCTTGCACAGTGGCCAAACTTCAGACTTCGGCAGGCCAAACTTCAACCACTGACAGGCCACCTGAGGCTCTGCAAATTAGGGTTTAAAAATCGTTAAGATCGGCAGGCCGACATAGGGTAATCGGTAAACCAAACATTGCATCAACAAACCGACCAATAATGTTTGGCAGGCCGATCTGTTGTTAAACAAAATTTTTAATTTAAAACAAGTCTCAATATTTCAAAATGCGGAAGACAAATAATATTCCAATAAGTTATACACTATAGTTCAAATCTTTAAGACTATTCAAATAAACATACTCAGATGATTAAACATACTTAGTAAAACAAAACATAGTCTATAACTTTTTGAAACTTCTTTGGTGTGTTCCGTTTTCAATCCATCGTTCTTTGCTTATCTCACACGCCTATCATCACCCTCCACTTAATCCATGATCTTCTTACCCTTATCTGCAACATGATGTATAACTGAGTAAGCAAAAGCTTCGTAAGTACATTTCATATCTATATCTCACAACGTAAGACAATTTATGAACTTCATTATGAACCATCATTACCATAAGCATCATCATAATATTGCGCCAGGCATAGTTTCATATAGAACATATCTTTCATTTCATTACCTATTTTAAAACTTTGTTCATTTTTATCTTTAAGGACCCAAGTGTTGCAAAATTATTATCATCATAGTCGCGCCGTCATGAAAGGAGAGAGGTAGCTAATCCCAAACCAAACATATCTTCTAAGATCAAATTCATCCATTCTGTTTGGTCGTCTGTCTGAGGATGAAAGGCTGTACTGAAGTGTAACTTTGTTCCTATTGCAGTCTGTATACTTTTCCAGAACCTGGACGTGAACCTATTGTCACGATCAGAAATGATAGACTTAGGAATTCCATTAACTCACACAATTTCCCTGATATAGAGTTTTGCTAATCGCTCCATAGAGTAAATGATCTTGATGGGAATGAAATGCGCCATCTTCGTCAATCGACCGACAACAACCCAAAAAGCATCATAACCATTCATAGTCCTGGGCAAACCGGTAATAAAATCCACGGCAATATCCTCCCATTTTCATTCCGGTATCTGAATTGAATGTAAATCACCGTCAGGTCTTTGGTGTTCTGCTTTAACTTGTTGGCATATTAAGCATTTCTTTACATACATTGCAATGTCACGTTTCATTCCAAACCATCAAAAGTTATCCCTTAGATCGTTGTACATCTTTGTTGCACCTGGATGAATTGAGTATGGAGTATCATGTATTTCTGCTAAGATTCTTTCCCTTAAGCTATCAACGTTGGGAACACATAAGCGGTCCTTGAAGTACAGAGTTCCATCATTAGCAATTCGAAACTCTTCACATTTCCCTTCTTTTATTTCCTGCTTAATCCTTGCGAGGCTTACATCCTCGTCTTGCTTACTCCGAATCTCATCATGCAACGTTGGAGCAAGAGTAAGTACTAATAGCTGGCCTATTATGAGTTCCAAACCGAAGTCCAGAATTTCTCTCCTTAAAGGTTGAGGCATTGCTTGTAACGACATCAGCGTGGCAATAGTCTTCCTACTCAGAGCATCAGCCACCCGATTAGCCTTTCTTGGATGATAAAAGATTTCACATTCATAATCCTTGACCAGTTCTAACCATCTTCGTTGTCTCATGTTCAGGTCCTTCTGTGTGAAGAAGTACTTTAAACTTTAATGATCAGTGAAGATCTTGCATTGGACCCCATACAAATAATGTCTCTATATCTTCAATGCAAAAATAACGCCTGCTAACTCGAGGTCGTGAGTAGGATAGTTCTTCTCATAATCCTTTAGTTGTCTTGATGCATAAGCGATCACTCTACCATTCTGCATCAGAACAGCACCAAGGCCCATCTTGGAAGCATCACTGTAAATTACAAATCCGTCTCTCCCTTTAGGAATGGCCAATATTGAAGTTGTAGTTAACCTTTTCTTCAATTCTTGAAAACTTTTATCGCATGCATCTGTCCATTCAAACTTGTTTCCTTTGCGGGTTAGATTTGTGAGAGGCGTTGCTATCTTGGAGAAGTCTTCCACGAACCTTCGGTAATAACCAGCTAGGCCCAAGAAGCTCCTTATCTCACTTACATTCGTCGGCTGTTTTCAGTTGAGAACAACCTCTACTTTAGTAGGATCTACCATTATACATTCCTTTGATATTACATGCCCAAGAAAAGACACTCTGTCAAGCTAGAACTCACACTTGGAGAATTTTGCATACAACTTGTGTCTCCTTAATGTCTCCAGCACAATTCTCAAATGCTCAGCGTGTTCTTCTCGACTCTTCGAATAAACAAGGATATCGTCGATAAACACAACGACAAATTCATCGAGGAAATCCTTGAATACTCGATTCATCAAGTCCATGAAGGCTGTAGGTGTATTCGTTAGACCGAAAGGCATAAACACAAATTCATAGTGACTATACCTCGATCTAAAGGCTGTTTTTAGGATGTCTCCTTCTTTAATCTCCAACTGGTGATATCCTGACCATAGGTCAATCTTTGAGAACACAGATGCACCTTTTAGTTGGTCAAACAAATCATCAATTCGAGGCAACGAGTACTTGTTCTTGATCGTCACCTTGTTCAGCTCTCTATAGTCGATGCAGAGTCTCATGAATCCATCCTTCTTCTTGACAAACAATACTGGGGCTCCCCAAGGTGAGTGACTAGGCCTGATGAAGCCTTTGTCAAGCAGTTTCTTTAATTGAGAATGAAGCTCCTTCAACTCTGCTGGGGCCATTCTGTAAGGTGCCTTTGAAATCGGGTCGGTGCCTAGAGCGAGCTCGATCTCGAATTTAATTTCTCCCTTAGGGGATAAGCTTGATAGATCATCAGGAAACACCTCTGAAAATTCTCGTACCACTGTCACATCCTCAATCCTTGTCTTTTCTTCTTGACTTTTGTCTACAACGTTTGCCAAGTAACCCATGCAACCGCTTGCTAACAATTTCCTTACTTTCATGGCTGACAAAAAGATGTTTGGTTTCTTTCTGGATTCGCCCACATACACGAACTTTTGTTCACCTTTAGAATGGAAGATCACCTTTCGTTTTTGGCATTCAATAAAAGCATTGTACTTGTTCAAAAAATCCATCCCGAGAATCATGTCATAATCATACATGTTGATCACAATAAGGTCGACGAAGATTTCCCTTTCGAAAATCCATAGAGTAGCAGTACACAAACAGTGCACAAATATCATTACTTCCCCGGAGGGTAGTGCTATAGTGAACCCCTGTCTCATTGGTTCTAAATGAACCACTAGCTTCTTAGCAAAGGACGATGATACAAAGGAATATGTAGCACCCGTATCAAATAGAACATGTGCATTAATAGAGAAACTTGAAATATGACCTGTGACCACATTAGAAGCTTCAGCAGCCACATGTTCTTTCGTCATTGCATAGATGCGGGAATTAGTAGTGGGGCTTCAAGTCTTCCCTAGCTGATTAACAACCCTTCTACGGTAGCTTGCATCTGATGGACTTGGGCTTGAGGAGCTCTCTATTAAGCTCGAGCATTCGTCTGATTGGAGCAGTTCTTAGCAAAATGGTCTTCACATCCACGGATAAAACATTGGTTCGTTCTCAAACGACATTCTCCAGGATGTTTCTTTCCACATTTAGCGCATAGCTGGATCTGTCTGTTATTGTTGTTGGACTGGCCACCATTATCCCTCTTATTACCTTGACTCTGTTGGTTCTGATAATTGCCCTTCCTTTTGTTGTTCCTCCTGTGTTGGCTGTTGTTGTTATTCTTGTTTTGAGGACAGTTCTAGGTGTTTGCATTATTTGTTGGCTGACCTAATTGAGGCTGATTTCTTCTTAGCTTCGACAGGTGAAATTCAGCACGTTGGGCCCTTAAAATAAAAACAATACAACATTTAAAAATCTGCTTGCACAGTTCAGTAGGCCAAACTTTAGACTTCAACAGGTCGAACTAGGAACTTTGACAGGCCAAACTTCAACCACCGATTGGCCGTCTGAGGCTCTACAAATCAGGGTTTAAAAATCGCTAAGATCTATAGGCCGACACAAGTTAATCGGCAAGCCGAACATTGCATCGGCAAACCGACCAATAATATTCGACAGGCTGATTGTTGTTAAAACAAAATTTTTAATTTATAACAAGTTTCAATATTTCAAAATGCAGAAGAAAAATAATATTCTTACAAAGTTATACACCATAGTTCAAATCTTCAAACAAACATACTCAAATAATTAAACATACTCAGTAAAATAAAACATAGTCTATAACTTTTTAAAACTTCTTTGGCGTGTTCTGTTTTTAATACATCTTTCTTTGCTTTTCTCAAACGCTTATTCTCGCCCTCCACCTAATCCATGATCTTCTTATCTTTATCTGCAACATGATATATAACTGAGTAAGCAAATGCTTAGTAAGTACAACGTAAAACAATTTATGAACTTCATTATGAACCAACATTACCATAAGCATCATCATGATATTGCACTAGGCATAGTTTCATATAAAACATATCTTTCATTTCATTACCCATTTTAAAACTTTGTTCGTTTTATCTTTAAGAGCCCAAGTGTTGCACCATTATTATCATCATAGGCGCGCCGTCATGAAAGGAGAGAGGTAGCCAATCCCAAACAAAGCATGACATCATAAACATAAACATAACATAACATAAAGCGTGCGACACTTATTTAGGTGATACATATATACTTTTATACTTTTGAATGCGTCATTATCAAAGCATGCATAACATTTCTACTTTAAACTTTCATAATAATAATTCATTAAATAAAACCGTCATAGAATCATCATTAAACCATAATGAGCATAAAAATTCAAACTTTTTTTTTTTTTTTACAAACCACATCATATTACAGGTGGAAATGTACTTACCTATTTAACTTACTCAACCTTAATTGTAGGTGACGTCGTCGCGGTCTTGATGTGCTCACTCCTTAGTGTGTTCATGTCATACATTCATTTAAAATAAAATTAAGATTCATTTTCAAGAAATCATTCAATACCACATGACATCATCCAATACCATATTACATCACACATACATTCTTCTCTTGAAAACATTAATTCATAACACGTTTCATTAGCATTTAAATCATTAGAACAAAACTGTCAATAAATTTGTTGTCTGACCCTAATGAATTTACGGTCCAAAATCACATAACTCACACACAATTTAAACACTGAACTTGACAGGGACAAAGTTAACATATAAACATATTACCATGATTTTTCATTGGTCATAAAAACTTCATTTAACAATTTAAATAAGTCACAATTTCATGTCACAAAATCTGCCAGCAATAACAAAACAGTGAGCAGTCCATACTTACATTCATAAAATAAATTATCTATATCCTAAAATAATTTTATAAAAATACTACATATAATAGATATTTAAAATTACAACATAGCCAAAAATTACCTTTAAATAAATTCAAAATAACCCAAAATGTGCATTGGAAGACAGGAACAAAAATAACTTCCAACATATTAGGCAGTGAATCATATGAAATCATCATTCTCAAACAATTAAAATAAATTTATTTAGACCCTAAAATCCTTATCACATCTTATTAACATATAAATATATAAGCATAAAAAATCTCATCACCAAATAAATTCATTTAATTATACAAAACGTCACACATCACAAGTCCGAACAATTTACAGACAAAGCAGTCTCATAACCTAGTCCTATTGAAAATTCCATAATACATAAAATATTCATCATTTCACCGTGAAACTTTTCAGTTCAATGCTTAATATATATGAACATTTATGCTAAACTTCGTGCTAAATAACATTCATTTGCATTGAGAACAAAAACCTATATTTTTGTACAACACAACCAATCAGCAACAATTTTCTGTGAGTTGTAGAGGGAAGAAAACTCATATATCAACGTAGAAAAATCCAATGAACGTGAAATTTGGAGGACATCACATAACACATACATAAATAACATATTAAAATTTCAGAGCAAACGAAAATTCCTAGAAGAAGTTATAGCAGTCGGATTACAAGGGAACAATACATTTCAGAAACACCGAGAATGAGTTCTTACCTTAAAACAAATTCTTCTCAATTTTCCTTCGAATTCGCCCAAGGAAAACCCAATATTTCTTCCTATTGTTTGTAGGAGAATAATGGAGAGAGGAAGGAGAAGAAAACGTGGAGAAGGAAAAAGAAAAAGTCTGAGAGAATATTTATGAGAGAGAGAGAGCGTGTAATAGAGAGAGTGAAATTATTGTGAAAAAAAATAAGAATGGCATAAAAGGAGAAGTTATACTTCTCTATAATATCAGAAATTTTCTGACTAAATTTAGGATAAATTCGTGTGGGAATGGAGAGAAATAGGGGAAAGTCAAATTGATTAAGCTCCACTTACCATATTTCAACCTTTAAAAATAAGAAACCATATCAAATAATTCAATCACCTATAAAAGTCAAACATTTTATTACCAAAATTAAGAAAACATGCCATAAATATGCTAATCAATCACAATTTATCATCCAATTATATCCAATCATACATGTCGAAATTTTGAGAGATTTCTGCTGATTGCTCATCAACTGACTTCGGCCTGCCGAAGACATGAGCTCCGGCCTGTCGATTAATTTCGTCGGCCTGCTGTTCCGTAAGGTACAATTCAGCCTGCCGAACTTGAAGAATCGACTTGCCGAACTGCCATAAACATTAAAACATAACAAACATTAATTTTTAATTAAATAATTCTTAAACATACAACGTAAATGACATGTACATCTTGAACACATCAATTCCACGTGACCGTCACCTGCCATAATACTCAGAATAAAATAATAAGTAACATTATATCATATATCAATAAGGAAATTACTAACGTCGTTATTCATTTGACATAATCCGTTACATGAAAATTTGACAGGTGTTACACAAAGGCGATGTCAAGTCATTTCTCTAAAGCACGAACGAGCACTTAGAGAGAACTTTTTGGCTTGGATCGTTAACAAGGATATCAGAATTTGATTTAGAAATGATGTAAAAAGACAGATAGGCATAATACCACTAGAAGGTTAGTGGTGTGACATGCCATAGACTACGCAAATATACGTATAGTATATGAAGTAAGATTTATATATGAATGATAGAAGTTTTCGATAGGAAGAACTTTATATTATGTGACCAATTGGAGGCGAGTAAAGTCTCGATCTCAACAAAGGTCTATGATATGTCATAATTGCTAAAAAGAGAAGTTTAGCAATTTCATGCTCTGAAAGTGTGATTGATATATGCATGAATGTTATGAATTATGATTGTTGTATGTATTATAAATGTGATATGACTTAAAGTATTATATGAATATAATATGAAATAGTTGCTATCCAAAGAAGAAAAATGTGTAGCAACTCTATGATATGAAAGTATGAACGTCATGAGTATGTATGATAAGAATATGAATTACATGATTATGAGTAATATGTGAAAACATGATATGTGAAAGTATGATATGAATGACATGTAGATATATAATATGTTTATAAATATGATATGTAAGTATGATACTTATAAGAGAGAATGATATGGATACGAATGCTATGATTGATGCTTGTTATGTAGATTATAAACAAGATATAGTATATAAGTACAATACCACGTAATGCACAGTGATAAAAGTGAAAATTTTCAACTTACCATGATTATGTAGAAATTCCTGTATGATATTAGTTCAGTAAGAATACAGTTAAGTGTACAGTTATGGTTACGGATCAAGATTTCATCAATCCAACGCGACACAGAATTAGACTATGTAGACCACAAAATTGTTTATAAAAGTGAAAAAAAAATAGAAGAAAATCTCGAAAAAAAAAAATCAAAATTCTCTCTCTACACTCTTTCTCTCTCTACTTTCTCTACATTTTCTCTCTCTCCTCAAATCTCAATCAAGATTTCGACATCCGTTTTCGACACCTTCCACACCAATAAAAAGCTCTCGACGAGCTGTGTCCAACAAGGTGTTGTGCCGCCCAAAAAGTCACTGGAGGAAGCCACACGCGCCGTCCAAAGTGGCAAAAAAACCCAAACTTTTCGATGAGATATCTTTATCGTCCGACGTCCGATCGACGTGATTCTTGTTCCTACACGACCACCGTGATGAGAGGAACAAAATCCACCCATGGTTGCACCTCAACAGCCATCGGATTGCTCCGCCCACCTACCACCATCGCGGGCCACCGTGGTGATGTCGAAACCATCGTTCCACGCGATATTAATGAGCCCAACCATGGGGGAACACTCAGAGGAGGATGGATAGCAAAAGCCCTTAACTAATTGCGGGTTTCCACCGCCGGAGAATCAAGATCGGAGTCTCCATTTTTACCATCAATGTCGAGCTCCGACCTGCTATGTTAAAGGCAGAATTAGGTTAAATGACACCGTCATTGGACTCCAAATGGTCGATTTAAGGGGTAGGCCCGAGCCCAGCTGCCAATGGAGTTTGGTCAACGCTGGTCAACGTTGTCAACAGTGACTTTGGGATTTTGTGATCCGGACCTCCGATCGAAGATCTGAGACCGCCTCCTGACTCGGTTCGACGTTCTGAATGCAATGGTAACCTCCGTTTGAGCTAATTCCACTCCGATGAAAATCATTCGATACCGACTGCACACGGATCGAGGCAATTCAAATTGCAATAACGAAGTCCAAAATGGCATTTCCAGTAATATATGATCTCTACGAAGCATTCCTAGCCATTCATAGTTGCTCGAGGAACACTGTAGCGGATGCTTCGCATACTGTAGATATAACGAGGTACAACTAGACCCGCTTAGCTCGAAATACAAGTAAGTAGGAATCTCGCCTATAGCATGAATAGTTCTAAAATAAAATGTTCTAAATGTGTTCATAAAAAGTTATAAAATTGCATGAACAGTGAATTGTTACGCTGTATATGTTATGAAATGCTGTTATGTTATGCTAATTTGAATTATTATGTTATGATGTGCCGTGTTATGTGTTGGTAAGATCATATAAAGTGATGAACGCAGTATGGGTTTACAATATATTTGCAACAATTATGTTTAAAGTATGTTTGCATTTTATTAATGCACAAAGTTTTACAGCTTAAGTTATGAGTTTAAAATTGCATTTGTTATGCAATAAGTTTTAGAGTACAAGTTATGATTTGCAATTGATTTTGCATATAATGTGATAGCATTTACTATGCTCACTAAGATTAAAAAGAAGGTAAAATAAAGATAAAAAAGAGTGTTGTATTAGACTCTTTGTTGTAAGGTACTAAAATAAAGTTAAAGTTGCGACCTCCTAAATATGAGGTACACGAATAAAGTTAAAAGGAAGACCTAGCGTTCGATGGTCTCAAGTCTTCCACAAGAGAAACATAATGTTAAAGATCTCATGATTAATGAAGCTGTTACAAACACTAAAGGTTATAAGATAAGGAAAGTTAAGTAACAAGATAAGTTATGGTTTAAATGATTAAGCATAAAACAAGTTGATAAGCCAGCGTAAAAGGTTCATGCATATTTTTATTAATATGACTTTAACTGTATATTTTATTAAAATGATTTTTAATTATGTTTTACGAGACTGATTTCCTACTTACTGAGCGAAAGCTCATTTAAGTATGTTCATGTTGTACGTAAGAAAACATATCAGCGACATTGATGGGCAGTGGTGAGCAACGGACGAATAGTAGAGATAGGTATGGACACAACCCACGCAATATAATATTTCCGTATTATTAATTTACAAATTTATGTATGTTTTTATTTTACGTTAACTGCTTATGAAAAACATTTTTATGTTTTCAAGGAAAGATTTATGAAGGACGTTTTATGAAAAACGTATTTGAAATGTTTAACGAAAAACGTTTCAAAAGAAAGAACTTTATGAATATGATTTATGAATTTATTAATTAAAGTTTAGACGATTATGCTTTGAGAAATTATTATAATAGTTTTAAGGAAGTTTTAAAAAGCATTTAGTATAATTTTATTACATCATTTAAATTAAAATTCTTTTAAATAGTTTTATTTATATAAAGAAATGCTTTAAAGAAAGTGGTTTTTAAAATAATTATTCTTATGTTCAAAGGGAATGTTTCAAATAAATTATTATGATTATGTTTTAAGAAAATTGATGTTGTGAAGCATGCAAAAGTTAAGTTTTTACGAATTATGATTACATTAAATCGTAATGATTATTATGTGACTTCTTTTCATATTTGAGAAATTAATGCTACTATGTTAGTTTATGAAATTATGTTTTGAAAAATGAATAATATTTCTTTCAAGATTATATGTTACAAATTCTTTATTATCAAGAATTCATTTGAAATAATTATGTTTAAAGTACTTTTGTATTTTGTTAATGCATAATGATTTACTGTTTAAGTTATAAGTTTTAAGTTGCATTTGTTATACAATAAGTTTTAAAGAGAACAAGTTATGACTTGCAATATGTTTGCAAATGTGTTTGCAACAAGGTTTTAAAAGGCAAAAACGGGAACCGAGGCGTTTTATCTAATTGACTCGAGGCATAAGCCTCGAGGCGGATTGAGGCGTAAGCCTCGAATGCAAAATAAAAAAATTCAGAAAGTTGAATAAAATTCATAAACATGCCATAAAACACACACTTAGTTCATCACAAAACCACAAAACACAATAAAAAAGTGCATAAAACACATACAATATAATATGTATGCTACTGTTCTTCTAATATGGTTATAATTATATGGCTTTTATAGCACATAAGATAACCTTTTTTTTTTTTTGAGAAAATGAAATAACTATAGATCTAAATGAATAAAAATCATTTATTGCACTCTTTATATAACTTTCATTTTATATAACATTATAACTTTTGTATAACACCTACTTCTATAAAATATACATTACTACAGTAGCTATAAGAGGGGAAAAAAGAAAAAAAAAACCCAACCTACGGTAGAAAATAAAAGAAAAAGGGGGAAAAAAACCTAAGGAGTGAGGGCTGAGGAGGTCAGAATCTGGAGGTGGCTGTTGTCAGTGGGCCGTCGTTCTAGTCACTGCTCATAGGGTAGTGGGCTTGAAAGTTGCAGGGGTTGATGATCAAGAAAGGGTTGATGATGAAGAAGGGGGCAGATGATGAAGAAGT
Organism: Artocarpus heterophyllus; assembly: GCA_025403435.1. Lineage (NCBI taxonomy): Eukaryota > Viridiplantae > Streptophyta > Magnoliopsida > Rosales > Moraceae > Artocarpus > Artocarpus heterophyllus. The sequence continues at coordinate 28,220,105 of CM046343.1, forward strand.
GTCGAAGAAGATGGTAGACTTAGGGTTTAAAAATCTATTTGCATATTTTTATCAGATTAAAGCCCGATTTTGATATTAGGTTGACTTTCTTTGAAAGGGAAAAAAAAAAAGATTGGATTGAAAACCGGCTCAAAATAGCCTTCAATTTGAGGCTCACGCCTCATAAGCCTTGAGGCAAAAACGCCTCAAGGCGCACGCCTCAATGAAAAAAGGCGTAAGCCTCGTTCAAGCCATTCAAGGCTTAAGCCTTGAAGCGCTGATCAAGCGCCTCAAACTGAGGCGAGCCTTGAATCGTAAGCCTCGAACGCCTTTTTAAACCATGGTTTGCAATTATTATGCAAGTTGATTTAAAAGTATGTTTGCATTTGTTATGGAAAAAGTTTTCCAGTTTAAATCAAGATTTGTAATGCATTTGCAACTATTATGTTAAAGCATGATTACATTTGATGTGCATAAAGTTTTAAAAGATCAAGTAAAGGTTTACAATGTATTTGAAAGGAAAATTTTTATTCCGTAATTTTTAGTACTTTATGTTAAAGTATATTGAGATTACAATTATGTTCAAGTTAAATAACGACTATGTAGGCGGGTCTTATTGATGGGTTGTATTATATACTTTAGCTATTCTTTTAGTTTTTCTTTTAGAAAACTATTAGCGTTTTTTTTGACTTTATATCGGTCCTTGTATAATCTAACATGTTAAACAAAATAATTATTCCCTTTAAGAAAATAATTATATATAATATTTTACGGTTAATTTTATGAGAATTATGGACAAGCATAATATATGGACAACAAGCGGCAAATAACGTTGTGACTGTTTAAGCCAAAAAGAAAAAATATTAAGGATTACTTTCAGCAAAAAAAAATAACAAAAAATTTTGTTATGGCCTTGACAGGAGATACTATGAAAGACAAAGAGAAAATACTTTTATCTCATAGATCCATTTTAATAAATACAATTACCATTATTTCAGAAATTAACAAATTTTTTATAAGAAAAAAATTAATTAAAATTAAGTTGGTATTTTTTTAACGAGGTGTTTAAAATTAATTGGAGAAAACAGAGAAGAGGACAGAGGATCCAAGTCGACTCCAAACACGTTATAAATCTACAATTTTGAAGTTTAACTCATCAATTAGGCATAATTCAATAAAAGTTGGTATAAATTACCATCACTAGCAAAACTAGTTTGACACACATGCATCACCAATCTTCTTAGTCCAATCCTAAATCGTTATCCTATTCGCAATGAAGAGCACAAAAACGAGGCCCCATAACCAAATTATGGTTCTAAACAAATAACCAAACCACACTGCAATTGCCTAAACTATTTTTTTTTTTAATTTTAAACAAAAAGATTGTAAATTTTCCTAAAATGAAATCTATCATGTGCTTGAAGATATTGAAATTCATATCCTAATACATTGTCAAAACCTAACAAAGAAAATCAAAGAGTACCTGAAAAGGAAGTCGGCGACGGAATCATGCCTGTCTTTCTGGCATAGGCGAAGATCCCACCGGCCTCGATCACCGGCCCGGCGTCGCCGATCGGCTTCAATTTGTACTCTTTCCCCGTGGTGTGGTTGATCAACCGGCTCTCCCCGAGCTCGATCGTGATCACGTCGCCGGTCCGGCACTCCTCGCAGATCCTCACCTCCGACTCAAGCGGATACACCTCTCCGGTCGACACCGAGTTCCTGAAGAAAATCCTCGCGTACGACTCGGCCACCACCGCCACCGTCCCCGCGGCGCCTAGGGCCACCGGCGCGTGCTCGCGCGACGAGCCGCAGCCGAAGTTGTCGCCGGCGATGATGATGGAGTACTTGGACTTGGTCTCCCCGGGCTCGACGAAGCACTCGGAGTAGGACGACGGGAGGCCGTAGAGGGCGTAGGAGCCCAGCTTCTCGTACTCGGCGGGGTTGGAGGGGACTAGGGTTAGGTACTCGGCGGGGATGATCTGGTCGGTGTCGATGTTGTCGAAGACGACGTAGCAGACGCCATGGAACGTCGCGGATCCGTCGGAGGACGACGACGACGGAGATTGCGAGGTGGCGGCGCGCGGGATCGCGGAGGAGGCGCGTGGGGGACGGAGGGTTAGGGATTTTATGGCAATTTCGGGAGTGGTGGCGGGGAAATTGATGGAGTGAGGAAGAGGAGAGAGAGGGTGGGAGATTTTGGGTGAGGAGGTGAAGCTAGGGTTTGGGGAGATCGACAGTGAAGCGGCCATTGGAGCACAGAGAGTGTCTGGGATTAAAGAATGAAAATAAAATGTGTTTGTTAAAGTGTAATGTGAATTTGATTGGCAAAAGTAGTGAAGTGTGGATGGCAATCTTGAGTAGTAACAATCGATGATTAGGATCCAACGGTGCAAAAGATGCACAAAAAACAAAAAACATCAATCTGTCTGAAGTACATAAGTAGAACACGTGCTTAAAAAAAAAAAAAGAAGAAGAAAAAATTAAGGTCATTTCTTCGACGCCTCTACGGCACAGACCTCATCTGTTAGAAATTTAGGTCATTTAGAGAATCAGATGAAGTATATGTTTAAAGTTTAAAAATTATAATATTTAAGACTTTTATATTAAAGGTATTTTTTGTAGCTGTTAAAAGATATATTATTTACGTTTAGAATTGATAAGCTAAAACATATGTTTCAATCGAAAGGCTTGTTTCTATAGTGGGATCATAAATTTAGGTAAAATTATTTTCTCTACTTACCTGATACGATCGAAACAACAATTACCAGTCTCATTTGTGTTTGAGATACCTAAATAGCCACTAAGACTGTTGAAGTAATTTATTCTTAAAAATAAAGATCTTTTTTTAGGACATTTATTTTTTTATATCATCTGTTTTAGTTTAATTCAAAACTTAAAACTTTTGGGTTTTTTTTTTTACTTCATTGAACGTATACATTCATATTATATTTAATACATAAATCTATACATTATCTCAGTTAATGGTTGATTTCTATCTTTAAAATGACTAAATTATTCTTAATGAAAAAGAGAAAAAAATAGAACTTTAAAAATAAAAATAAAATAAAAATAAAACACGTAAACACTTAATTTTTAGGTTATTTTATACATTTTAAAGTCAAAAATCTTAGTATAAAGTTTTTTAAGTTCTTTAATTTTCAAGTTGAGGCTATTTTGGGCAATTTTCTATGTCAAAATTGAATATCAATCATATAAATTTGTGTATCAAATCTAATCTAAAAGTATAAATTTGATTTGATAAAAAACCGAAAGCATATTGTTTGAATAAACCTAAAATACATTATATAGGATACATAATTTTTTTTTTTTAATCTAGAACCAACATATTAGATGTTAAGAAAAGATCCTTGATAAGAAGGTTGGCTTGAGTTTTTTTTTTCTTTGGTAAAAACACCAACTACACAATTTATAATGAGAATGCTTAATCTTTTATTATTATTAATATTATTCAGATAGACATATATCTACCAATAAGTTCAAAACTCATCATAGAAATCCTCTTTTTTTTTTTTTTTTGTTCACACATTTTACATTTATAAATTCAAAATACATCAAACGCACACATAAAATAGGATAAAAAGGAAAAAACAGTTTTTAAAATATTTATAATAAATTACAGATTTTAAACTATTCATCATAAGTAATATACCCACAATAAATAATTATTCACAAAACATATACGTATTTTTTATAAAGGCATTCTTAAATATAATATAAACCGTAAATATACCTCTTTGCATAACAAGGTTTCTTGAAATATAATATTACCATAAATATTTTCAACATTTTGTGCTATTATTTGTCAAAGAGAAAATTACTACATTTTTAAAAATCATAATAACATTTAAAAAAGTTTTACCACACTATTACTCATATCACATGCTTAAGTTATGACATACTTAAATATATTTGACGTTTAAAGAAAGTGCGTTTGGCTTATAAAAATTTCTCTTTATCAAATAACAATAAATTAGAAGGTATACCACTTCTTTGCCATCATAATTGTGTTTTACTACTTATTTTTTATTCTTCTTATTCATGTAACTTTTTTTAGCCAAAAATCCTTAGATAACACCTGTTTATCTTGTCCAAGCGTATAATACTTAAAATGAATTATGTCTTTAAACTCTTTAAAAATTGTATATTTTAAACCTATTTATAGAAGCGGTAAGATTGAAAAACAATACTACACAGATGTTACTTTTCTAATTAACCTGTCAAATGAAGGGTCAATTTGAGAAATATAACTTTATGGCATTGTTTTTCAATTTTGCAACTTTTATAAAAGTTTTTGAAACATACCACCTTTAAACAATATAAAAACATAATTAATCATAAGTATGTAGGATTAAAGTTAAATAAACATGTACTATGCAAGAGCAGTTTAACCCTTTTGCTTAAGAAAAATGATATAAATTAAATAAAAGAAAAATTGATAGAAATAATAGTGGCAGTTAAAAAGAGGTATACCACCTAATTAGGATTCTAAAAATCTAATTTGGGCTTGTTATAAGATTAATCGGGCCATCGAGCTTGGGCGTACTACTGGACTAGGGTTTTGCAAACTGTCAGCCCAATTTCAAGCAAGGCTCCTCCTTGTAGCCTCCCACCTTTATAAAGGTCATTTAGGTTACATTTAAAACACAGAAAAGTGTGTTCTCTAGTGTAAAAAAAAGTTATTTATCCAATTAAATTTTTTTTTTTACTCTTTTTTCAAAATATCCCGCTTCTCTCTCAGCAAAGCAAAAGCCTCAGCCATTGACGACTGCCTGTGCAGCTCATTTCTGATTCAATGGGTATACTCTCTCTCTCTCTCTCTAAGTCAGTTCGTTGACGATATGTTCTTCTCGTCCCAAAATGAATTTACGTCGTTTGGTATTTTTGGAGAGATGTGCTCAGAGTTTTTTTGAAACTATGCTTTTGTATGTTTGCTTGTAAGAATGATTTATTTTTGTTACATATAAGTTATAGCTTAATGACTCTTGTGATGGTGAATTTGCTTTAGGTAACATGTATTTGATTGCTGAGCAAATATTATATGCTTTGGGTGTTAACATATTTGACATTTTCCTATTTGGTTGTTGAAGATGGTGAAAAAGCGTGTCAACTGAAATTATACTTGTTGAGAGGTAAGCTCGGCGCCACCGTCGAGGACACTAACCTCGGTGGTCGGCTAATAAGCTCGGCAGACTACTAGAAAGCTTGCTATCGGCTCCCAATCCTTTATACTTCTTTCCGAGGCGCCTCTCAGGCATCCAAGGCTGCGCCCTAAGAAGGCCGCCACCTCAGAATGTACAGTAGCTCGGGTCAGACCGACTTTACTCGCAAGCAGGCTGCTACTCGCTATTATAGGCCAACACAAGGCAGATACTTTGTCGTCCGATAGAGTCCAATCCATTGGGCGATGGGCGCGATACTTGTCACCTACTACCTGACACACCTTGATGTGACACCCAGATTGTGGGCAAAACCCACCCTACTCCTGATCCAAGTGGTGGCCTATAAATAGGATGCATTTATGGTATTCTAGAGAGAGACTTCTTCTATTCACCTAACTAGCTGCCGACCTCTATCGAGCAAACCCTGCCTTGAGCATCGGAGAGCCCTTGTCTGTTGACTAACTATTTTATTTTCTCCGAAGCGTCCCTCCTCTTGCAGGTGCGCTCACCCTGAGCAGAGGCGAATTCAAGGAGAGGTCATACCGTGCGTAGCCGCACATGGGTGTTGATCCGACGTCGGACCATGGTAAGCATCAACATTTTGGCGCTAGAAGGAGGGCACCTACGCCTTCATTTAAACTTCAGCTACATTACCTCTGACGCTCGAGATGACGACTCGAGGCAACGCTAGGGACGATACAGCCCGATAGGAGGGGTCGAATGATGCAAGAAATAAGCAACCAAACACAGGTCAGCCTAGGGGCCGTCCCCAGATCGCAAGGTCCAGGTCCGTGGGGCAAGGCAGCACGGCCAGGGTTGAGCCAGCGGATGCCCTGGCCGCATAGGACCCGATCCGGAAACTTACGGATGCAGTCCAGATCCTGACTCAATAGCTCGCGTAGCAGGCTCAACGCCAGGCTACACCGGCTCTGCCTCCCTCGGCCCAGGTTGACCAGGCTAGAGGTCGGGTAGAGCGAAGTGCAGTCGACCTTGTGGAAGCCCATTCCAAGCAGTCTGGAGGGTCCACCCGAGGAATCTCGGCCAACAATAGGATGGTCCAAGAAGGTCGTCTTCGACACCAAGCAGCTCGTGTCCCTTCGTCGCAAGGTTCTCGAGCCTCGGTATTCGACCTGCTCAGGTCTTAGGGGACAAATTAGAACCGCCAGCCAGGAGCTGGGGGCTGTGTCAAGGGCGGAGTACCCTATAGGGTCGAACTACCTAAAGACACTAACAGCCACCAGTTTCAGGCACTGTAGTGGCAAATCGACAAGATCCGAAATTACAGATTTGGACTAGACGAGACAGGAGCTCAGGACCCACCTTTCCTGGATGGCATAATGCAGGCCCCTATGCCACCAAAGTTCAAGGTACCGCAAATTAAGTCTTACGATGGGACCACAAATGCTGATGAACATGTCGAACTCTTTCGGGGGCACATGCTACTGCAGAACGCCAGCGACGCGATGATGTGTAAAGCTTTTTCACTCACTCTTACGGGCCCTGCTCGGTAGTGGTTCCGACGACTCGAACCCGGCTCAATTTCTTCTTTTTGGCAACTGACCGACGCCTTCTCCTCAGCATTTTCCACGACCAAAACACAGAGGAAAGAAATAACATACATATATGCTGTTAAGCAGGGAGACGGTAGCGTCAGGGATTACATTAACCGGTTTACCCGGGCAGCTCTTGAGGTCAAGCACATCGAAGACGAGACCCTAAAGCACATTTTTGTGGGGGGTCACCGAGACGAAAAGCTGGCCTGGTCCCTGGCCTTTGAGCAGCCGAGCACATTTTCTCAAATGCTCGGATATGCCCAGAGACATGCAGACGCTACCAAATATATGAAAAGCCGTCGGGAAGAGGCTGGCCCGAGCGGGACAAAGAAGGATAAGAAGCAGAAGAAAGCGCCGGAACAGAGCAGCGTGGAGCATAGTAAGAAGCAGAAGAAAGAGAAATCCGAGAAGCCAAAGGGGCCGACCAGTAAGTTTCAAAGCTACACGCCATTAGTGGCGACCATCGACGAGGTGCTCGCCCAGGTTAGTGGCAAAAATTTGATAACACCACCACCCAAGCTCCGAGGGAGCAAGGTGAAGCGAAATCAGTCAAAGTTTTACGAGTTTCATAAGGATGTAGGGCATAGTACCCGTGAATACATCCAGCTGAAGGACCAAATAAAAAGACTGGTCCGAGAAGGTCATTTGTAGGAATTTGTGGAGCGGGTTATAACCTCGAAGTCCACCTCAGGATGGAATGATTCATTGGGCCGAGACGTATAGAACTGACCCAAGAACGACGATGGGAACACCTCGGATCCCCCGAATATTGTTCACACGATATTCAGCAGGCCTATTACCGGGGACACATCGAGTGGGCAGAGATCGTACCTCAGAGAAGCTCGACAGATCGAGCGGGGTGAATTCATAAGCATATCCGAGCACATAAACAAAGTATGCCGTCAAGAAGACACCCCAATCACGTTCACCGAGGAGGAAGCAGATCGATTGATGCACCCCCACAACGATGCCCTGGTATGCGAACTGCCCATCGCCAACAACGTAGTCCAGCGTGTCTTAATCGACAACAACAGTTCAGCCGACATCCTCTTCAAGCAAGCCTTTGACAAGTTAAAGATAAGCAACGCCCCTTTGGTCCCGGTTCGGACCCCGCTTTATGGCTTCGCGGGGGAATGTGTCCGAGCAACCGAAAAGGTCAGTTTGCCGGTGACTTTCGGAGAAGGAGCCGCTAGGATCACTCGGGTAGTCGACTTTTTAGTTGTTGATAAACCCTCCCAGTACAATATCATCATCGGCCGGCCAACGCTGAACGGTTTGAAGGCCATTGTGTCAACTTACCATATGGCCATGAAATTCCTGATCGACGGCGGTGTTGGAGTGGTTCGCTCGTCCCAGGTGGATTCTCGAGCTTGTTACGCCAGTGCCGTCCGAGCAGCCTCAGCTCTGCACCATGGCGTCTTGGCCATCTATTCGATTGACGAGATCGATCTCCTTACTGACCCGACGCCGAAGATATTGGCAGACCTAGACCCCAGCTGCGACCTGAGATCCGGGCTGACCTGGAAAAGCTCCTTACCGAATATCGGGACGTTTTTGCGTGGTCTCATGAAGACATGCCCGGCATTAACCCGAGCATTATTAGCCATTGGCTTAATGTCCAACCTAGCCACAGACCGGTGATACAAAAGAGAAGGGCCTTCAATCCAGAGAGGTATGCTGCGATTAATGATGAAGTCCAGAAACTCCTCAAGGTTGGATTCATCAGAGAAGTTAAATATCTGAAATGGTTAGCAAATGTTGTCCTCGTCAAGAAGGCGAACGGTAAATGGCGGGTCTGCATTGACTATACCGATCTCAACAAGGCCTGCCTGAAAGATTGCTTTCCACTTCCTCGGATAGATCAGCTCGTCGACGCCACTACCGGCCACGAGCTTCTTAGCTTTATGGACGCATACTTCAGGTACAATCAAATAAGGATGGCCGAGGAAGACCAAGTCAAAACTGCCTTTGTTACCGACCAGGGCTTGTACTGCTATGTGGTGATGCCTTTCGGCCTGAAGAACTCCGGAGCTATATACTAACGCCTCGTCAACAAGATGTTTGCTCGGTTGATTGGGAAAACTATGGAGGTCTACATGGACGACATGCTGGTAAAATCTATCTGAGCAGAAGACCATATGGCCGACATCCGAGCTAGCTTCGACATTCTCCAGGAATATGGGATGAAACTCAACCCGATGAAGTGTGCGTTTGGCGTAAGCTAGGGCAAATTCCTCTGATTTTTAGTCAATCAACGAGGAATCGAGGTCAACCCGGTGAAGGCCTAAGTGATTATCGACATGCATTCCCCTCGGACAACAAAAGACGTACAACGGCTCACTGACATGGTGGCAGCCCTATCAAGGTTTGTCTTCCGGGCTACCGACAAGTGCCACCCATTTTTTAAGGCACTCAAGGGGAGGTTTGAGCGGAGCAAGGAGTGTGAGGAAGCTTTTCAAAACCTGAAGACCTACCTAGCTACGCCCCCGCTCCTGTCCAAACCTTTGTCCGGTGAAGCTTTAATCGCCTATTTAGCCGTGTCAGAGAGAGCCGTTAGCTCGGTCTTGGTCCGAGATGATGATGGGGTCTAAAGGCCCATTTATTATACCAGTCACGCATTCCAAGATGCCGAGGAGTGGTACCCGCCATTGGAAAAGTTGGCTTTTGCCTTAATTACATCAGTCCAGAAGTTACGATTGTATTACCAAGGCCATACCATCAAAGTCCCGACCAAGTTTCCTCTTCGGCATGTTTTCCAAAGCCCGAAGATATCGGGCCGTATGGCAAAGTGGTCGGTGGAACTCGGCCAGTACGATGTGCATTTCGTGCCGAAAACGGCAATAAAAGCTCAAGTCTTAGCGGACTTCATTGTCGAATTCATGGCGCCGGACATGCGACTCCACTTGTTGAGAAGTCACCCATTAAAGAGCCCAATACGCCCAGCTGCAGTGAAGACAGCCTTTCCCCGGAACCGGACTGAAAATTACACGTCGACGGCTCTACCTGCGTCGACGGATTGGGCATCGGGCTGATTTTAACAAGCCCAGATGGGTATAAGGTCATCTATGCCCTCCGGTTTGACTTCAAGGCCTCTAACAATAAGGCGGAATACGAAGCTCTACTGGCTGGACTTCAAATCGCACGAGATCTCGGGGTCGACCGCATCACCATCCACAGTGATTCAAGGCTGGTGGTACAGCAGGTCACTGGAGGATTTTAGGCCTGAGCAGATTCCATGGCGGCATATTTGAAAGAGAAGAAATAACAGCTCGGACAATTTAAGTCTTATTCTTTTAAGTAGATCCCCCGGTCGGAGAACGTAGAAGCCGACGCCCTTGCCCGCTTAGCCTCTGGCTTCGGCGGCAGTGATTAACGTCGGTCCCCATTGAAAGACTGTCTGAGCCGAGCATCGTTAAGGAAGTTATAAGCATAGCCAAAGAGCCACAAACTTTTTGGATGGACCCGATCATCCGATACTTGACCACAGCCGAATTGCCCGACAACCGAGACGAAGCGCGTCGGGTACGTAACAGCTCGGCCAGGTATTCGATGATCAGTGGTAAATTATACCGACGAGGCTACACTACACCATGCTTGAGATGCTTAGATCCCAAAGAGGCTGAATACCTAATGAGAGAGATCCACGAAGGCTTATGCGGCAACCATTTCGGAGGACGTTCTGTGGCCCAAAAGTGCCTCCGACAGGGATACTACTGGCTCACCATGTAGCAGGACGACGGGAATTTTGCTCGAAAATGCTTCAAATGCCAACAATTTGCTAGAATTCTTGGATCCCACGCCGAGCCTCTTAATCCGATGACCTCAGCATGGCCATTCGTAAAATGGGCCATCTACTTGATCGGACCCCTGTTGCCGGTCCGATCGTAATTTAGGTACTGCATCGTGGCCATAGATTATCTTACGAAGTGGATCGAGGTTGAACCTTGTACCAGCATGACTGAAGCCAAGTGCACCCACTTTGTGTGGAAGAACATCATTTGCCGGTTCGGGATCCCGCACACTATTGTGACCGATAACGCCAAACAGTTTAAATCTTCAGGCCTACGTCGTCTATGCAAGAGGCTCGACATTAAGAAGGTCTTCTCGTCCTCGAGTTATCCGTAGAGTAACGGTCAGGTCGAGGCCGTGAACAAGACAATCAAAGACAACCTCAAGAAAAAACTTGAAGGGCTTAAGGGTGCGTGGATTGACGAACTCCCCCAAGTGCTCTGGGCATACCGAACAACTGCCCGAACAGCGACCGATGAAACACCGTTCTCCCTGGTGTACGGGGCAGAGGCTGTCATTCCGGCAGAAGTAGGGTTGCCGAGCTTTAGAGTTGAACAATACGAGGAGACCCTGAATGCAGAGCTGATGATGATTGAGCTCGACCTACTCGAAGAGAAAAGAAACCGAGCAACGATTCGTAACGCAGCTCGAAACCAGGTAGTAGCTCGGTATTACAACAAAAGGGTCTAGCCCAGAAGCTTTAAGGTTGGCGACTTGGTACTGAAGAAGGTCACGGTTCAACAGCCCAGCCTCGGGTCCTTTGGTCCAAAGTGGGAAGGTCCGTTTAGAGTTGAAGACATCGTACGACCAGGCACGTACAGATTATCCGACATGGAAGGGAATCAGCTCGGACATCCTTAGAATGTCGAGCATCTAAAAAGATTCTTTTGTTAAATTCAGAGCTAGAAACTCCTTTTTTGACTTTTGGCCGGAATTCTTTTGTAACTAGACCTGCCGAATAGGACTAAAAAAATCCATGTACATGTCACATTAATGGAATACAACTTTCCTATACCATTCCACTTGAGCAATGCGTTTAAAGGAAATGTGGATCCAAAATGCCGCAACTCTAGCTCAGAGGACAAGACAATAACTCCCGGCAAGGGAGAGTCATCCTTATAAAACCGGGCTGGGGGGCTGGTCGGTATACCGACCTTAGGTCTGTCGCCGTACAGATAACCCAGTAAGTTGCTTGGCACAATGGTGTGCCCGATGAGTCCTACACTTAAGCAAGTCTAGGGGGGCAATAGGGTAAGGGTAGTCACACGCAGTCTGTGCTCTACCCGACCGAGATTAGAAACCTAAAACCTGCTCGGATTAATTAACCAAGCAGAGAAGGATAACTACTCGGATTAACTGAGAACAGAGGTGCTACTCACCTCTACTCGGACAACTCGACAGCCGAGCCTAGACTAGAAACCTAAACCTGCTTAGATTAGCCAAGCAGACAAGGTATACTACTCGTGCTAACTTGATGGCTATCGAGACGACTGGTTCCCAGCCTGGGATCCTCCCCGAGGAACATCTAACTTGGAAAATAACGGTTACTTGACACTAAATAACAGTAACCGGATGTCCGAGGAATCCCTCACATCGAGGAGCATCTAAAGCTAAGACTATCAACCCAAGGACACTCGCACTTGGAAAATAATGTGGAAAATAATGCAAGGTAAAACTACATACAATAATCCAAGAAGAGCAAAACAGAAAAAGTCTTTATTTATCGGGGAGGTACAAAGAACCGGGCACCTCCCGAGCCCAGACAAAAAAACAAAAAAAAACAAAAAAAAAAACAACAACAAACATAAACTACGGTCAGTCAACTTGGGTCTCACCCCCAGCCGTGTCCTCTCCTCCGCCTCCCACCGTGCTCTGCCCATCCCCGTCGTCATCACCATCTACCACGACGACCTCGTCCTCATCACCCTACTGATGCTCGGCATTGCCTTGGTCGGGCTCAATGATGACCGACCAATCAAAGCCTGCTGCCTCGAGGTGCTTAACGATCAGGTGCTCGCGGAGGTCTGTCATGCCTTAGTAGTAGAGGTCGGTGTACTACGGGGATGTCTTGAACTCTTCGACCGCACCGGCCAGGCGACCTGGGAGCTCATTCATGAAGTGCTGGTGTTGGGTCTGAAGGGACGTTAGCTATCCCTTTAGCCATGCAGCCTCATCCCTCGCCTCCCTGCCCTGCCTCAACGCCTCCTCGGCCTCGGCCTTGGCCTCCCGGGCTTCCTCTCGGGCCTGAGTAAGAGCCTCCCTGGCTTGGTCGAGCTCAACGTTTTTGGCATCGAGCACCTTGTCAGCCTCCATCTTCTTCAGGAAAGTCTTATTGTGCATCTCATTCTCCTTGTGGATGTCCTTCATCCCGGAGGAGTGCACCATATGCAGAACGGCACTCACCTGCAAGAATCGAGACGTTAGTCCTCGGCCGCATGATAAAATAGGAAACGATCAGTCAAGTCAGATACTTACAGAGGCGACGGCTTGGCCGTATTGCAGAGACTCTGGAAGTCCTACCCCCTGATATTCATGAAGAAGTCATCCTGAGGAAGCGCGTCTCCGAGGCGTTCGAGAACGATGCCACAGTAATTCGGGCGCCTTCTCTGCAAATCCTCGAACGACCCTCTTGCGGCCTCGTCGGCTGGGGTGACCACCTAGGCGTCCCGGGACGTCTGCTGCGGCGGTGGTGGAACTTTGACTGATGTAGAGACCTGCCCGGTCTGAGGTGGAAGCTCGGGCCTTGGCGTCCACTTACGCTTCCTCCTGGTGTCAACAACCTTGCCTTTCTGTTTTCTCAGGCTCGCCATCAGAGCCCATCTATCAGCATGGGAGCTCGGCGCCGACATCTCTGCACAAGAAAAAGTCAAAGCGAGGTCGGGAAATAGAAAAAAGAGGACATTAAAAATAAAATCCAGGGCAGACCTCCGATCTGGAGCTGGCGAGACGGGTATAGGAGCCTAATCACGTCCTCGAGGTCCTCGTCTGCTACGGGTGGCCCCGCATCGAAGGAGCCACTGGACGAGTCCTGGAAACTGGACGAAGAAGGCTCCCTCGTCGGCCACCCGGACCGAGAAGTACTTGGCCTCAGAACGTCTACGGCGCTCGGACGAGCAATTGTAACCTGCCCGGCTCCCCAGGCAGGACGGACAACTTGGGGATTTATTCTGCTGGATTCTCCGAACCAGCCGTAACTGTAACACCCGTATTTTTAACGGGCATGATTTTGTAAAATTTAATGAATAAAATGTGACTATTAAAAATTACTAAGTTGTTTATGATCATTAAAAAAAAAAAAAAATACCACTTTAGTATTTTCTTACCAAGTCTTCCTAAGAAACATTCAAAATTTACCAACACTTCTACCAATCTTGTCTCCCTAAATTATTGCTCAATTATATAGCCTTCTTCTTATTTTGCTAAAGGTATCCGAAGGGGACATTGAATTATTTTCCCTCAATTCATAAAAGACATGGAGATATTTTCTCAACCACCTCTTTAATTATTTCCTTATCTTCTTCTATAATTCACTCCAATTGTCCCCTCAATTATGTTAGCATGATTTGCTAAAAATCTTCATGGGAGACAAGATGATATTTTCCTTTAAGACTCTTTTGTTTCTTCTTACAACTTTCCCCCGTAAACATCTCATTCCTCTTAAGCATTTTGATATCTTTTTATTTAACTATCACCACCTTCTTCTCTAGTTCTCATTCTCTCCCTTTCTCACTTCAAATTTCTAACTAAAGACATAGAGCACAAAGCTCTCTTTGTGGCCAAGACAATTATAATTCCCAACCATGATCGAGGCGGTTTTAGAGTTAATTCAAGCTTGATTGTTAACCCAAACTTTGGTGCTTTTCAAAGAAGTTTTGAGGTAGGTTTTCTTTAATCTAAACTTAGTTTTTAGTATGTATTTTCTCCATGTTTAATGCATAATTTTCGTGTTCAAAATTCATGCAAATTTCTAGTTATGTTAACATGCATCCTTAAACATTTATGAACAAAAACTTGAGTCTTGAGTTACAACCCACAACCAACTTTTATTTTGGTTTGATGACAATGTTAGAAACATGTTAGGAATGTTTAAAACCGGTTTCCATAACTTTAAGATTGATGTTCTAATGTTTTGAGCTTAAAGAGCAAATTTAAGCATGTTTTCATCATTATTTACAAGAAAGGCTAGATATATAATTTGATAATGATTTTGGTATAAAACTCATGAGAATATGTTTATTCTGATTATATAATGCATGTTGCATATTTTGGAATGGTTTTGAGATTTTAAACAAGGATAATATGCTTTAAGTTAAAGAAAAATTTGACATCCCATAAACTTTATAATACCTCTATGGGCAGTGGCTATTTCTTAAAATTCTGGAGTTAAATGAAAATGAATTTTGTAAATTGGTTTGCATATTTAAAAAGTAGACATCCTAAGCTTTCCAATGAGCTATCATGACCCTAAATCGGAGTTGTATTTTAATTTCTATGAATTTTTTAATTTTCGGATTAGAAACTAGTAAACCTGCCAGTGGTAATAAACCACCCGTCTATCTTAAGTAAACCACCTGTTAACCCGTGTGTTAATTGTAGATAGTGAACCCGCCTTTTTACAAAAGTATACCACCAAGTTGCCATGGTATACTAGCTGTTAACTTGAACCAAAAACCCAATTTTGCTCACCTTCTAGTCTCTTAATGTCTTACAACCTTTCCAATACTATCCTAAATGATTTATGAATTCTTATTAGAGACTAAAACATAAAAATTGCTTGTATGTATTTTATATTGCGTTTAAGATAAAAATTGTTTACTTGGTATTTAAAGAACAATTGCATAAAAATACTTTAATGGCACTAGTAGACGGGTTTACACATAATTCACTTATGAATGTGATTATACGTTGTGCTTTAGTTTTAATTGTCCTTATGCATGCCTTAGGGTCAAGGATGTGTGGAGCTAACGTTAATTAATTCCGAGAATAAAAGTTTGTTGTTAAGCTTTGAAGGTAGAGATTCTATTACTCATCTTTTGTGAGGTTTTGGTAAATTAAATTTGATTGTTTTATGTTGTAAAATATGTATATTGTATAGCGATAAATATAATGATTTGACATATGTTATAAATTGAGAAGCATGGTTAGGAAATTGACTCTATAAATATAAATTGAATACAAAGGAATAGTGAGATGTAAAAAGGGCGACGGTTACGTCCTTGGGCACGAATACCCTAAAAGGTAAAATAGGGGGAAGGTGATGACGCTTCCTTGGGTTGAAAGTCCCAGAACACACTGTACAGGAATCGATTTGGTGAGGACTCGGGGCTTGATGTCCCCTCACCGGAACACCCTTGAAATGTTTATAGGGTGATCAAGTACGCCCATTTGGGTTTCGATGAGTTGAGTGATACTCAATTTAACATGGATACCTAGGAACAATGATGATTGGTAATATTTGTATAAATGTGTAATTATGACACTTGGTAATGATTAACTACGGTATCCATAAGATGTGATCATAATAAACCTCATAATCTGGAATATGATGTAACCTACTAACCATGCAGTTTTTAATGTGGTAATGGATAAACCATAAGGTGAGTCATGATTTCCCTACTGGGCATGTCGATGCTCATCCCTATCATATCTTCATATCTCAGGTGGAACTCAGTGTAACATATTTGAAGAGGAATAAGCGAAAACAATCTTGTTGTTTTCGTGTTAGAAGACCCTGTTTAATTACAACTTATCTACAACATGTAAGAGTTGTATTATTTTTTTATGGCTGTGTTAAGTTATTTGGGAATTGTACTATGGTGATGATGACTGTAATTATATATATTTGGTGCTACACTAAAAACTGTGGTTTGTATTTAAAACGTTTATTTTTATTTTTCTTGTTGTTTAAAGACCCATGGGCATTGTTTAATTGATTTAAATAATATAAAATTTAAAATTATTTTTATTTATTTAAAACTGTTAACCCCCACATAGGGGTGTTACAGAATTTTTGGTATCAGAGCCTAGGTTCGATTAACCTAAGGGGTATAGCACCACCTTAAAAATTAATCTTTGGGAATGGTTTTAAAGTTAGGTGTTAATGTCATCATCATTTGGTACTGATCCTAGTTAAATTTTCGCAGCCAGTAGAAACTATGCCACCAAGACGTCAAATGCAATCGTCTGAGCTGTCACAACCGGTTGAACATGCTCAAGAAGTTGAGCAACCGGAACCGATGGAACAAGCTCAAGAAGATGAGCAACTACAACATGCAACACAATCCCCGCCAGCTGCACCAGAAGTAAATAATTTAGGACAAATTCTTCAAGCATTACAAAATGTGCAAAGACCTGTGGAGGTTCGTGATCCCGAACAACGACATCTAACTCTGTTGAAGGAGTTTATGAAGCAGAAACCACCCACATTTAGTGGAGAACCTAACCCGGTCATAGCAGAACAATGGCTAAAGGCAGTCAAAAAGAAGTTGGACACCTTGAGGATTCCACGGGAGTATTGGGTTAGCTTTTCAACATATATATTTGAGGGTAAAGCCGAAGAATGGTGGGATCTTCAGAAAGACGACTATGACGTGCCGAATCTTACATGGGAGCAGTTCGAAACCATTTTTCGCAACACCTATATTCCTCAGAGCCATAGGCAAGCAATGATGCGAGAATTTGAAAACCTGGTGCAGGGAGATACAACAGTTGCTGAATACCATGCTCGATTTATAGAATTGTCTCGCTACAATCCCGGGGCTGTATCGGATCCAATGGCGAGATGCGAAAAATTTAGAAATAACCTGAGGCCGAAAATCAGACAAATGATAGCTGCTGTTCCATCAACAGATTTTCTTGATCTTGTAGCTGCGGCACAGCGGGCAGAGACAGAACTAAATAACTCCTATGGAGAGTATAAGGGTTCTGGTGGGCGTCAAAGGAAAATAAGTAAGAAAGAGAAGTCACAAGGGCAAGTCATTCAGCATAGTGGAGTGACTATTGGTGGTGGATCTTCTGGTAGTGGTCGTTTCCAACCGTATGCTTGTCATAACTGTGGACAAGTGGGACATCTGAGGAGAAATTGCCCTAACCACCCTACACAATCATCCTTTGCACCAAGGCCACAAGGAAGTCATTTTGGCTCCACTGTTTGGGGAGGGAGTCAAAATCGTGGAGCGCCTCAGCAAAACACTCCAGCTTCCCAAGTCTCAGTAACTCAACCTCGAGGGTTCCAGCCTCAGTACAACTATCAACAGCGGCCACAGGATTCCAATTTTTATGCTAATTAGAACTTCCAACCGACTCCACAAGGCTCAATGAATCAAAGGCCATATTTTTCTGGGAGAAATAATAATAAGGCTAGTAGTAGCCAAGGAAACCGAGGAAAAAGTGATAAAGGAAAAGCACCAGCACAAGCTTATGCAATTACGGCTACAGCTGGACAAGCAAAACAGGCTGATCACTCAGTTGTAGACGGTATGATTCACGTGTCTCATTCTTGGGCTCATGTATTATTTGACACTGGTGCCACTCATTCATTTATATCTATGTTATTTGCTTCCGTACTACAATTAGAAACTGAGACATGTAGTTCATCATTAACCCTTAGTACACCAATGGGCAGGATAGCTGAAGTATCCATAATTTGTAAATCAGTGTGTATTGTTATAGGAGAACATAAACTATCGGCTGACCTATATGTAATAACTATGACAGAGTTTGATGTAATCTTAGGAATGGATTGGCTAACTAAATACCAGGCAATAGTAGATTGTCATAGGAAACGTGTCTCTTTATTCACCAAGAATGGACAAGTCATCGAATTTCAGGCAAAAACAGGAACAGTGACACCAGCCCCGGTGCTAAAGGCTTGTATTGGAGGACGAAGGAATTTCACCAATCTTGGGACGATCTTTGCTTCAAATGGAGAATTAAAGAAGAGTGACCTATCCTCTCACACTCCTGTGGTGGACGAATTTTCAGATGTTTTTCCAGATGAATTGCCCGGACTTCCGCCTAATAGAGAAATTGAGTTTGTCATCGACCTAACTCAAGGAGCAGCGCCTGTTTCTATTGCTCCGTATCGAATGGCACCTGCTGAGAAAGTGGAATTGAGGAAGCAGTTGGACGAATTACTGGAAAAAGGATTTATTCGACCAAGTACATCACCTTGGGGAGCTCCAGTACTTTTTGTGAAGAAACATGACGGATCGTTGAGGCTCTGTGTCGATTATCGCCAGCTTAATCGATTGACTATCAAGAACAAGTACCCTCTACCCCGAATTGATGAGTTGTTCGATCAGTTAGGAGGATCTTGCTATTTCTCAAAGATTGACTTACGATCTGGATATCACCAACTGAAGATAAGAGAAGAGGACATTCCAAAGACAGCTTTTCGGACTCGCTACGGTCATTTTGAGTTTCTTGTCATGCCTTTCGGGTTGACTAATGCACCAGCGGCTTTCATGGACTTGATGAACCGTGTCTTTCGACCGTACTTAGATCAATTTATCATTGTCTTTATAGATGATATCTTGATCTATTCTAAAAACGAAGAAGAACATGCTGAGCATTTGAGGATCGCTCTACAAACGTTGAGAGAACATGGTCTTTATGCAAAAAGAGAAAAATGTGATTTCTGGATGACGAAGGTCAAGTTCCTTGGACACGTTGTCTCTGAAGAAGGCATCTCAGTGGACCCCTCCAAAATTGAAGCAGTGCTAAATTGGGAACGACCAAAGAACGTGTCGGAGATTCGAAGTGTCCTCGGACTAGCTGGATACTATCGACGCTTCGTAGAGAATTTTTCAAAGATTGCTTCTCCATTAACAAAACTCACAAGGAAGAATGTCAAGTTCGTGTGGGATGATAAATGTGAAGAAGCATTTGAGGAACTGAAGCGAAGACTCACTAGTGCACCTGTGCTAATCATACCTAACAACGAGGAGCCTTACACAGTATACATTGATGCCTCAGGAAACGGTTTGGGTTGTGTGTTAATGCAGCATGGACGAGTAGTTGCCTACGCCTCACGCCAGTTGAAACCCCATGAGAGGAACTACCCCACACATGATCTTGAGTTAGCTGCTGTGGTTTTCGCACTCAAAATTTGGAGATGTTATCTATATGGCGCAAAGTTCGAGCTATATTCAGATCATCAAAGTCTGAAATATTTGTTTACTCAAAAGGATCTCAATCTAAGGCAACGAAGATGGACTGAGTACATGGTGGACTATGACTTTAGTATCCAATATCATCCTGGAAAAGCAAATGCCGTGGCAGATGCTCTAAGTCGTAAGAACAACGGACGTATAGCCAGTTTAGCATTGGAAGATTGGAGACGAGTCACCATCGCCGACTTCAACTTGCAATATTATGAAGATAACGAGAGAGCTTTCTTATTCAATGTGATAGCAACTCCTACGTTAATTCAGAAAGTAAAACAAGGACAATGGCACGATGAAGGATTACGTAGGGTTTGGGAGCAAATACAAAATGGAGAACAACTGGATGGATGGCAGATTGAGCCAGAAGGATTTTTACTTTACAAAGGAAGATTAGTTATTCCAGAGGATCCATATCTCAGGCATGCGGTGCTAGATGAGGCTCACCGTTCAAAGTTTGCTATTCATCCTGGAAGCACAAAAATGTATATGGATCTAAAACGACAATACTGGTGGCGAGGAATGAAACGAGATGTAGCAACCTTTGTCTCTAAGTGCATGACGTGCCAACAGGTTAAAGCGGAACATCAAAAGCCTGGAGGCGAGTTGAGGAGCTTACCTATTCCAGAATGGAAGTGGGATCATGTGACAATGGACTTTGTTACCGGATTTCCTAAGACTCAAATAGGGCATGACGTCGTTTGGGTAATTGTAGATCGTTTAACTAAGACAGCCCACTTCATCCCAATCAGAACTAGTTATAGTGTCTCAAAATTATGTCAATTATACGTGGAAAAGGTAGTGACATTGCATGGAGTGCCAATGTCAATAGTTTTCGATAGAGATACACGTTTCACGTCGAAATTTTGGAGAGGATTGCAGAGGGCCTTGGGAACTCAATTGAATTTTAGTACAGCTTTTCATCCTCAAACAAATGGACAATCTGAACGTGTCATTCAGATTCTCGAGGATATGCTTCGGGCTTGTGTGCTGGACTTTGGAACAAATTGGGCTGCACAGCTGCCATATGTTGAATTCGCATATAACAACAGTTACCAAGCAAGTATTAGAATGGCTCCATATGAGGCCTTATATGGTAGACCTTGTAGATCTCCATTGTGTTGGGCTGAAAAGGAAGAGCGTCTTGAACTTGGGCCTCAGTTTATCAGAGAAACAACGGACAAGATCCAGATTATTCGCGAACGTCTTCAGACAGCTCAAAGTCGACAAAAGAGTTATGCAGATAAGAGGAGGCGACCTTTAGAGTTCATGATCGGAGACTTTGTGTTCTTAAAAGTGAAACCAAAACGAGGTGTATCTCGATTTGGTGTTAAAGGAAAGTTAGCACCAAGGTATACAGGACCGTTTGAGATTGTGGAACGCATTGGAACGTTGGCATACCGTTTAGACCTACCACCACAATTGTCTCATGTACATAATGTGTTTCATGTATCGATGTTGAGAAAGTATGAACCCGACCCTTCACATGTGATCATGTGGACAGATGTGCCGATTCAAGGAGATACGAATTATGAAGAAATTCCAGTTCAAATACTGGATCATGAAATAAAAATATTACATCGTCGTGAAATTCCTTTGGTGAAAGTGATGTGGCAACACCATGATGTGGAGGAAGCCACATGGGAACTTGAATCTGAAATGAGAGAAAAGTATCCACATTTGTTTTAACATTGTAATCAGTGTAAGAAATTTCGAGGACGAAATTTTTTTTATAGGAGGGGAGAGCTGTAACACCCGTATTTTTAACGGGCATGATTTTGTAAAATTTAATGAATAAAATGTGACTATTAAAAATTACTAAGTTGTTTATGATCATTAAAAAAAAAAAAATACCACTTTAGTATTTTCTTACCAAGTCTTCCTAAGAAACATTCAAAATTTACCAACACTTCTACCAATCTTGTCTCCCTAAATTATTGCTCAATTATATAGCCTTCTTCTTATTTTGCTAAAGGTATCCGAAGGGGACATTGAATTATTTTCCCTCAATTCATAAAAGACATGGAGATATTTTCTCAACCACCTCTTTAATTATTTCCTTATCTTCTTCTATAATTCACTCCAATTGTCCCCTCAATTATGTTAGCATGATTTGCTAAAAATCTTCATGGGAGACAAGATGATATTTTCCTTTAAGACTCTTTTGTTTCTTCTTACAACTTTCCCCCGTAAACATCCCATTCCTCTTAAGCATTTTGATATCTTTTTATTTAACTATCACCACCTTCTTCTCTAGTTCTCATTCTCTCCCTTTCTCACTTCAAATTTCTAACTAAAGACATAGAGCACAAAGCTCTCTTTGTGGCCAAGACAATTATAATTCCCAACCATGATCGAGGCGGTTTTAGAGTTAATTCAAGCTTGATTGTTAACCCGAACTTTGGTGCTTTTCAAAGAAGTTTTGAGGTAGGTTTTCTTTAATCTAAACTTAGTTTTTAGTATGTATTTTCTCCATGTTTAATGCATAATTTTCGTGTTCAAAATTCATGCAAATTTCTAGTTATGTTAACATGCATCCTTAAACATTTATGAACAAAAACTTGAGTCTTGAGTTACAACCCACAACCAACTTTTATTTTGGTTTGATGACAATGTTAGAAACATGTTAGGAATGTTTAAAACCGGTTTCCATAACTTTAAGATTGATGTTCTAATGTTTTGAGCTTAAAGAGCAAATTTAAGCATGTTTTCATCATTATTTACAAGAAAGGCTAGATATATAATTTGATAATGATTTTGGTATAAAACTCATGAGAATATGTTTATTCTGATTATATAATGCATGTTGCATATTTTGGAATGGTTTTGAGATTTTAAACAAGGATAATATGCTTTAAGTTAAAGAAAAATTTGACATCCCATAAACTTTATAATACCTCTATGGGCAGTGGCTATTTCTTAAAATTCTGGAGTTAAATGAAAATGAATTTTGTAAATTGGTTTGCATATTTAAAAAGTAGACATCCTAAGCTTTCCAATGAGCTATCATGACCCTAAATCGGAGTTGTATTTTAATTTCTATGAATTTTTTAATTTTCGGATTAGAAACTAGTAAACCTGCCAGTGGTAATAAACCACCCGTCTATCTTAAGTAAACCACCTGTTAACCCGTGTGTTAATTGTAGATAGTGAACCCGCCTTTTTACAAAAGTATACCACCAAGTTGCCATGGTATACTAGCTGTTAACTTGAACCAAAAACCCAATTTTGCTCACCTTCTAGTCTCTTAATGTCTTACAACCTTTCCAATACTATCCTAAATGATTTATGAATTCTTATTAGAGACTAAAACATAAAAATTGCTTGTATGTATTTTATATTGCGTTTAAGATAAAAATTGTTTACTTGGTATTTAAAGAACAATTGCATAAAAATACTTTAATGGCACTAGTAGACGGGTTTACACATAATTCACTTATGAATGTGATTATACGTTGTGCTTTAGTTTTAATTGTCCTTATGCATGCCTTAGGGTCAAGGATGTGTGGAGCTAACGTTAATTAATTCCGAGAATAAAAGTTTGTTGTTAAGCTTTGAAGGTAGGGATTCTATTACTCATCTTTTGTGAGGTTTTGGTAAATTAAATTTGATTGTTTTATGTTGTAAAATATGTATATTGTATAGCGATAAATATAATGATTTGACATATGTTATAAATTGAGAAGCATGGTTAGGAAATTGACTCTATAAATATAAATTGAATACAAAGGAATAGTGAGATGTAAAAAGGGCGACGGTTACGTCCTTGGGCACGAATACCCTAAAAGGTAAAATAGGGGGAAGGTGATGACGCTTCCTTGGGTTGAAAGTCCCAGAACACACTGTACAGGAATCGATTTGGTGAGGACTCGGGGCTTGATGTCCCCTCACCGGAACACCCTTGAAATGTTTATAGGGTGATCAAGTACGCCCATTTGGGTTTCGATGAGTTGAGTGATACTCAATTTAACATGGATACCTAGGAACAATGATGATTGGTAATATTTGTATAAATGTGTAATTATGACACTTGGTAATGATTAACTACGGTATCCATAAGATGTGATCATAATAAACCTCATAATCTGGAATATGATGTAACCTACTAACCATGCAGTTTTTAATGTGGTAATGGATAAACCATAAGGTGAGTCATGATTTCCCTACTGGGCATGTCGATGCTCATCCCTATCATATCTTCATATCTCAGGTGGAACTCAGTGCAACATATTTGAAGAGGAATAAGCGAAAACAATCTTGCTGTTTTCGTGTTAGAAGACCCTGTTTAATTACAACTTATCTACAACATGTAAGAGTTGTATTATTTTTTTATGGCTGTGTTAAGTTATTTGGGAATTGTACTATGGTGATGATGACTGTAATTATATATATTTGGTGCTACACTAAAAACTGTGGTTTGTATTTAAAACGTTTATTTTTATTTTTCTTGTTGTTTAAAGACCTATGGGCATTGTTTAATTGATTTAAATAATATAAAATTTAAAATTATTTTTATTTATTTAAAACTGTTAACCCCCACATAGGGGTGTTATAGTAACCGAATAAAGTGTCCTTCCTTAGAAGGAAAGACTGTTGTCTGGTCGACTTCGACTTTTCGAACAGTTCATCAACCGCCCTGATGACGTGGCTCGGTGCCCAGGGACGCTTGGTCCACACATGCCCCTGCTCGAACGACCTCGGCACTTGTTGATTCTCAGGGATGGTCTCACCGGCTCAGGCTAGAAAATTTTCCCTGACGTAGAACCACTCGTATTTCCATAATTTATCCGAGTCGGGGTTGCCCAGGATGAAGTCCTTTCGGAAGCCGGGGACGTAGTACCAACCGGACTGCCGAGGAAGCTTCTTCATCTTGTACACTTGCTTGAAGGCTTCTAGCAGCATCTCGGTGCTCCGATGGTACTTTCATAAAATGTACATCCCGATTAGCGACCTGTAGCTATTCGGGTTCAGTTGGGCCAGGCACAGGTGCCGGGCACACGTTGAAATCGTTGAGTGCCCAGCGGAGGAAGGGGTGAAACGATAGACGCAGCCCAGCCCTGAAGAACTTGGCATAGAGCGTGATGCATCCCTCCGGTGCGTCTAAAGGTGAATCTCCCTCACCAGGGACGATGAGAACCACGTCGTCCGGGATGCCATACTCGGCGCGTAGGTTCTCCAGCCGTAACTCCGTGATGGCGCTTGTGTAACCCGCCGTTGAGGTTTGTCCTGGTCAGGTTACCCGGTATGCCATCACTCCTCAGACGCGGGTGACCTGGACCTCCAGCTCCATCTCCGGCTGCTCCGCCTCTGCTTCCTCGGCTACATGGTCCTTGTCGGAGACGTCAACCGTGATCACCCCTGCAACTTGGACCGGGGCCCCAACATTTCGGCCGGATGTGCTCGGAGCATCCTGGCGCGTTTGGAACTCGGACCTCTCCCTTGAAAAAACTCGAGAGGAGCTCGCTGTAGCCGACCCGACGTAAGGGTCCTGTTCCCTGGATGGCCTAATTACCCTTCGCCCGTCCAGCATGTTAAAGAACTCCCGCTCAGGTACCGTCTGGGAGTCGACCCTCAGGATTTGCTCGAGCCGACCGGCCCCGTCCCGTCCTAGAAACACTCCCTCGACGTCGGACTGGGTGGTAGATAAACTACTGCTCTCCACGCTACTCTCCGACCAGGAAACCTCTACATTCTGGGAGTCGGATAGATCACTCATTTTCGCTTAACGAAAATTACTTGCTAGGGTTCTCGGAAGCTCGGGAAGATACAATCCTCGGCTATATAACTGGGGCTCGGCAGCTGAAACTCTTCGGGTGTAAAATTTCTGAAAATGAAGTGCAAATTACAGAGATGGTGGCCCTATTTATAGCCATTTTAGGCGGGAAACTTGGGCGCGAAAAACCAGGACGCACGATCATTACGCCTGTCAGGTGGCGCAGACGGCCACAACGTGACACGCGTCCCCGTCTGATCCACACGTCTTTTCGCCTCACCCCCCTCTGAAGTGTCGTTTGGCATTCCTCCTTTGAGCCGACCTCACCCACTCGGCATAGTCCACCCGGCCGGACACCGACCAGGTGAACTGGGGGGCTAATGTTGAGAGGTAAGCTCGGCGCCACCGCCGAGGACACTAACTTCGGTGGTCGGCTAATAAGCTCGGCAGACTACTGGAAAGCTTGCTATCGGCCCCCAATGCTTTATACTTCTTTCTGAGGCGCCTCTCAGGCATCCAAGGCAGTGCCCTAAGAAGGCCGCCACCTCGGAATGTACAGTAGCTCGAGTCGGACCGACTTTACTCGCAAGCAGGTTGCTACTCGCTATTATAGGCCAACACAAGCAGGTGAACTGGGGGGCTAATGTTGAGAGGTAAGCTCGGCGCCACCGCCGAGGACACTAACTTCGGTGGTCGGCTAATAAGCTCGGCAGACTACTGGAAAGCTTGCTATCGGCCCCCAATGCTTTATACTTCTTTCTGAGGCGCCTCTCAGGCATCCAAGGCAGTGCCCTAAGAAGGCCGCCACCTCGGAATGTACAGTAGCTCGAGTCGGACCGACTTTACTCGCAAGCAGGTTGCTACTCGCTATTATAGGCCAACACAAGAAAGATACTTTGCTGTCCGATAGAGTCCAATCCATTGGGCGATGGGCGCGACACTTGTCACCTACTGCCTGACACACCTCAATGTGACATCCGGGTTGTGGGCAAAACCCACCCTACACCTGATTCAAGTGGTGGCCTATAAATAGGATGCATTTATGGTATTCTAGAGAGAGACTTCTTCTACACACCTAACTAGCTGCCGACCTCTGTCGAGCAAACCTTGCATTGAGCATCGGAGAGCCCTTATCTGTTGACTAACCATTTTATTTTCTTCGAAGTGTCCCTTCTCTTGCAGGTGCGCTCACCCCGAATAGAGGCAAATTCAAGGAGAGGTCAGACCATGCGTAGCCGCACGTAGGTGTTGATCCGATGTCGGACCACGGTAAGCATCAACAATACTTTACACCATAGTGGTGTTTAGCTTCTGGGGTTTTGGATCCTATAATCTGAGAATAACGAAGCGACTTTTTTTCGATCTGTTTTTTTTTTTTTTTTTTGTTCTCCTTTGTTTTTGAAGATGAAATTATTTAACAATCACTTCTGGTTCAGTTTTATTTTTTTTCCCAAAAAAAGTTAAAAGGGTTTTTCTATGCTACATTGGTCTGAGGTTCTAATCATATTTGTTTTGGGCTTTCTCACTTTTACATTTTTGGCTTTGGTCAATTCAGGGGCTTACAAGTACGTTTCTGAGCTATGGAGGAAGAAGCAATCCGATGTGATGAGGTTCCTGCAGAGGGTAAGGTGCTGGGAATACCGCCAGCATCCTTCCATTGTCCGAGTCACTAGGCCGACTCGCCCTGACAAGGCTCGCCGTTTGGGTTACGAGGCCAAGCAGGTATTATTGCAGATATATACAGAATTTATGGTATAATATCTGAATTTTTAGTATAGCATAATATGAGTTATGTATAGCCGGTTAAGCGGCTCCTTGATGCTTATGCTTTTCTCCCAAGTCGGTTGCTTTGGTAAAATGATTGGATGCTTCCTGAGACCAGCTAAATTAAATCGTCAATGACTTATCGGGCGAAAATTTTCTTTTTTTGGATTTTTGCTCTTGTCTTGATCTGATACAGGGCATTGGATTATGTTTCTTTATGGATTTACTTTTTCTTTCATTACTTTTTGTAGTTGTAGCTTCGACATCCAGAGGGCCTCACACCTGCCACGTTCACCGATGTCACTTGTGCCACGTGTTCTGCTCCATTGACGCCAAGCTTCCAGATTTTGGATACATAAACACGCCACGTGCAGAAAAAAATACGAAATCTGGATTTGGATTTATGATGACAAAGCATAATTTTGAAAAGGGCCGGCCCATAACGCCCTCTTAATTGGGCTGTCATTCGCATTTCTAACTTCTTTTTTCTTTTTTTTTTTTTATACAGAGTATCAAACCTCAATCCCCCAACCCAATGTCCATCTCACCCTTACCCCAATGTCACTAGACCGACATGTTTCAGAATTCACATTCCAACTTTCAATAACTGAAATGGCTGCACCAACCTGAGAAAGAAAAAAGGGAATAATAGATTAAAGTGTTAGGAACCGTAATTCTCACGTTAGCTTATTTTTGTTTTACATTGTTGTATATAAAAATTGTATGAGTTTAAGCTAATGCTTCAAACAGACTTGGATCCTTTATTTCTTTTCTCTGTTTTTCTTTGTGCCCCAATCGATTTTAGACACCTCATTAAAAAAAATACCAACTCAGTTTTAACCAAATTCTCTTATAAAAAACGTCGTTAGTTTCTAAAATGATAACAATTGTATTTATTAATATCTACAAGACTTTTAAAAGTCTCCTCTCTTCTTTCTTCATGATATCTCCCATCAAAATTATAATAATTTTATTATTTTTTCTTCTTTTTCATTAAAAATAACCCCTCAATACCTCTTTTTTTTTGTCTCTTTTAACTTGAACAATCACAACTTTATTTATTACTTGTACGTTGAGTTGAAAAGAAATCAAAATATATATTATACCCTTAGCTTGCTGGTGCGTTATAGTTAAATTTTTTCTAGCAGTATATTTTGATCTTTTATTCACGTCCATATATATATATATATTTGAGTTTATTGTTTGATGTTTCTTTTTTATTTTTTACCTTATGTTTTGTACGTATTTTGTCTTATTGATGGGTTATATTATATACTTTAGCTATTCTTTTAGTTTTTCTCTTAGAAAACTATTAGTGTTTTTCTGAATTTATATCGGTCTTTGTATAATTTAACATGTTAAACAAAATAATTTGTAATGCCTACATGTGGTTAACAGTATTGAATAAATAAAAATTAAATTTAAATACAATATCATTTCAAAACAATAAAACATTACCCATGAGTCTTTGAAACTAAACAGAAAATAAAAATAAACTGTAAATATAAACTACAGTTTTAGTATAGCACTAAATATTAAAATACAGTAATCATCACCCTAGTACAATTCCTAAATAACTTAACACAACCATAACAAAAATAATATAAGTCTTACATGTTCTAGACGAGTTACAACTAAACAAGATCTTCTAACACGAAACCAGTAATGTTGTTGCCTATTTCTCATCAGATAAGTTGCACTAAGTTTCACCTAAGAGACGTAAATATGATAAGGATGAACATCGATATACCCAGTAGGGAAAATCATTACTCACCTTAAGGTTATATTCATTACCACATTAAAACTACATGGTTAGTTAACTTACATCATATTCCAGATTATGAGGTTTATTATGATCACATCCCGCAAATACCATAGTTAATTATTATCAAGTTTCATTATTATACATATATACAAATATTACCATTCATCATTGTTCCTAGGTATCCACATTAAATAAAGTATCACTCAACTCATTGAAACCCAAATGGGCGCACTTGGCCACCCTTCAAAAATTCCAAGGGTGTTTCAGTGAAGGTACATTAAGCCCCGAGTCCTCACTAAGTCGATTTCTATACAGTGCATTCTAGAACTTTCGACCAAAGAGAGCGTCATCAATTATTATTTATAGAGTTAGTTTTCCTAACCATGCTTCTCAATTTACAACATGTGTTAAATCATTATGTTCTTCGCTGTACAATACAAGACGAGTTCCACATCATCAGATTATAGTTATAAGCATATATATTCAAAATATCATATACATATCTTGCAACATAAAACAACCAAGTTTTAATTTATCAAAACTTCACAAAAGATGAGTAATAAAATCCTTACCTTCCAAGCTTATCAACAATCTTTTAATCTCAGAATCAATTAACGTTAGTTCCATACACCCTTGATCCTAAGGCGTACATAAGCACAATTAAAACTAAAGCACAACATATAACCATATCCATAATTGAGTTATGTGTAAATCCATCACACTAGTGTGCCATTAAAGTTTTTATACAATTTTTTTAAATCCCAAAGTAAGCAATTTTTGTCTCAAACACAATATAAAATACATACAAGTAATCTATATGTTTTAATCTCTAATAAGATTCATAAATCACTTAGGATAGTGTTGAAAAGGTTGCAAGACATTAAGGGATTAGAAGGTAAGCAAAGTTGAGTTCTTAGTTCAGGTTAGCAGCTGGTATTCCATAGCAAACTGACTGTATACATTTACAAAAAGGCAGGTTCACTATCTACAATTAGCGCATGGGTTAACAGACAATTTACTTAAGGTAGACGGGTGGTATACTGTCATTGGTAGGTTTACTAGTTTCCAATCTGAAAATTGAAAAATTCATAGAAAATAAAATACAACTCCGATTTATGCTCATGATAGCTCGTTGAAAAGCTTAGGATGTCTACTTTTTAAATATACAAACCAATTTATAAAATTCATTTTAATTTAATTCCAGAATTTTAAAAAGGAACCACTGCCCGTAGAGGTATTACAAAGTTTATGGAATGACAAGTTTTTCTTTAACTCAAAGCATATTATCCTTGTTCAAAATCTCAAAACCATTCCAAAATATGTAGCATGCAATATATAATCACAATAAACATATTCTCATGAGTTTTATACCAAAATCATCATCAAACAATATTTCTAACATTTCTTGCAAATAATGATGAAAACATGCTTAAATTTGCTCTTCAAGCTCAAAATTTTAAAACATTAACCATAGAGTTATGGAAACCGGTTCTAAACATTCCTAACATGTTTCTAACATTGTTGTCAAACCAAAATAAAGGTTGGTTGTGGGTTTTAACTCAAGACTCAAGTTTTTGTTCATAAATGCTCAAATATGCATGTTAACATAATTAAAAATTTGTATGAACTTTGAACACGAAAATTATGGATTAAACATGGAGAAAACACATACTAAAGATCAAATTGAGATTAAAGAAAACCTACCTCAAAACTCCTTTAAAAAGCACCAAATTTTGGATTAAAAATCAAGCTTGTACTCTTGAAGCTCGTTGGCCATGGAGGTGGGGGTTTGGCTGGTTTTTGGACAGGAAAATGAATTGTGCTTCTTGATGATTTTGGCTGAGTTTGGACCACGTTCTTGGCAACGTTCTTGGTGGTTTTCGGGCAAGAAAAGAGGCTGCCCTCCTTGGTGTTTTCGAGTGTGTTTAGCGGGCGTTTTGTTGCTCTAGTTGCTATGGTATGGCTAGAAGTTTCTTTGCTTTAATGGAGATAGTTGCAGCTGGACTTATGGCTGCCTTTGGAAAAGAACTTGTTGAGCTTTTGTTTCAGCACAAATGAAAAGAGAGAGTGGGAGACGTAGAATAATAATGAAGGTCTAAATAAATAGAAAGCCAAAATAATTGAGAGGACAAATGGAGTAATTCATGATAGAAAATGGAAGAAGTGAACAAAAAGGGTGGTTGAGAAAATATCTCGATGTCTCCTTTAGAGACTTTTAGCAAAATGAAAAGAAGGCTACATAATTGAGCATTAATTTAGGGGACAAGATTGGTAGAAGTAGGTATATATAGGTTTTGAATATCTCATACGAAGACTTTGTAAGAAATTGCCAAAGTGGCTTTTTTTTTAATAACTAAAATAACAAAGACAAACGTAGTAATTTTAAATTTTACAAAATTTTAAATTGCCACATTTTATTCATTAAATTTTACAAAAATTGTACCCGTTAAAATAACAGGTATTACATAATTATTCCCTTCAAAAAAATAATTATGTTTGTTATTTTACGGTTAATTTTATGACAATAATGGACAAGCATAATATATGGACAATAAGTGATAGATAACATTGTGACTATTCAAGCAAAACAGATAAAAAAAATATTAAGGGTTTAACCTTTTGCATTGGAAAAATGATATAAATTAAATAAAAGAAAAAATTGATAGAAATAATAGTGGCAGTTAAATAGGGGTATACCAGCTAATTAGGACTCTAAAAATCTAATTTGGGCTTGTTATATGCTTAATCGGGCCATCGGGCTTGGGCTCCCAGTTTCAAGCAAGACTCCTCCTCGCAGCCTTCCACCTTTATAAAGGTCATTTAGGTTCCATTTAGAACCCTAGCTGCTCTCTCAGCAAAGCGAAAGCCTCAGCCGTTGACGACTGCCTGCGCAGCTCATTCCTGATTCAATGGGTACTCTCTGTCTATCTCTCTCTCTAAGTCAGTTCGTTGAGGATATGTTCTTCTCGTCCCAAAATGAATTTACGTCGTTGGGTATTTTTGGAGAGATGTGCTTAGAGTTTTTTGAAACTATCCTTTTGTATGTTTGCTTGTAAGAATGATTTATTTTTGTTACATATAAGTTATAGCTTAATGACTCTTGTTATGGTGAATTTGCTTTAGGTAACATGTATTTGATTGCTGAGCAAATGTTATATGTTCTGGGTGTTAACATATTTGACATTTTCCTATTGGGTTGTTGAAGATGGTGAAAAAGCATGTTAACTGAAGTTATACTTTATACCATAGTGGTGATTAGCTTCTGGGGTTTTGGATCCTATAATCTGAGAATAACGAAGCGACTTTTTTTGGATCTGTTATTTTTTTTGTTTTTGTTCTCCTTTGTTTTTGAAGATGAAATTATTTAACAATCACTTCTGGTTCAGTTTTATTTTTTTTTCCCAAAAAACGTTAAAAGGGTTTTTCTATGCTACATTGGTCTGAGGTTCTAATCATATTTGTTTGGGGTTTTCTCATTTTCACATTTTTGGCTTTGGTCAATTCAGGGGCTTACAAGTACGTTTCTGAGCTATGGAGGAAGAAGCAATCCGATGTGATGAGGTTCCTGCAGAGGGTAAGGTGCTGGGAATACCGCCAGCATCCTTCCATTGTCCGAGTCACTAGGCCGACTCGCCCTGACAAGGCTCGCCGTTTGGGTTACAAGGCCAAGCAGGTATTAAGAAGAATTTTACTATTTTAAAATGTGTATCCCATTATGCCATTATCCAAGTGCATCTATTTGTGTTCCTTGCTTTTGTAGCTAGTGAGCTAAAGTTCTGTTATTGACATGTTTTGTTTCTGTGGAAATGCTGCCATTTTGAATTTGCTGGCATGCAAATGTAGAGCTAGAAGGGGCTTTAGTCTGGTATGGGCTGCTCTTGGCCACAATTGTGTTGGTGCAGATATATACAGAATTTATGGTATAATATCTGAATTTTTAGGATAGCCTAATATTAGTTATGTATAGCTGGTTAAGCGGCTTCTTTAATGCTTATGCTTTTCTCCCAAGGAGGTTGCTTTGGTAAAATGATTGGATGCTTCCTGAGACCAGCTAAATTAAATTGTCAATGACTTACCGGGCGTGAACTTTCTTTTTTTGGATTTTTGCTCTTGTCTTGATCTGATACAGGGCATTGGATTATGTTTCTTCATAGATTTACTTTTTCTTTCATTACGTGGATGTAGTTGGGTCCTTTTGGTGTCATATCACTTGCATGCTTTATCCATTATTTTTCTTGTGCATGTTCTGAGATCATTGTTCCTATTGTCAGGGCTATGTGATTTACCGTGTCCGTGTGAGGCGTGGTGGTAGGAAGAGGCCAGTTCCCAAGGGTATTGTGTATGGGAAGCCCACAAACCAGGGTGTTACCCAACTGAAATTCCAGCGCAGCAAGAGGTCTGTTGCAGAGGAGCGTGCCGGTCGTAAGTTGGGAGGTCTTAGGGTTCTCAACTCATACTGGATCAACGAGGTTCACATACTTGATTGCTCAAAATTTTCCTTTCATTTTCGTTCTTAGTTGTTTTTTTGTGTTGGTTTTCTCACACTGATATGAATTTGTTGATATGCAGGATTCGACTTACAAGTACTTTGAGGTTATTCTTGTTGATGTTGCTCACAACGCCATTCGCAACGACCCAAGAATCAATTGGCTCTGCAAGCCTGTTCACAAGCACAGGGAGCTTCGCGGACTCACATCTGCTGGCAAGAAGTACAGGGGTCTGCGTGGAAAGGGACACACTCACCACAAGGCAAGGCCTTCCCGCAGGGCTACCTGGAAGAGAAACAACACCCTCTCCCTTCGTCGTTACCGTTGATTTTACTGGTTTTTGCCTTGTTATCTTTTTGGTTGTTTTCTGGATATTATCCCGAGGACATTTTAGTTATTTCGCCTTTGCAGTTTTGGAGATTAAAATGCTGAGATCATGTTTAATTTGAATGATTTACCATCAAATTTGCTATAACGAGTTTTTTGTAGTCTTATGATGGGATTGGGTTGGCATTCTGCAGCGCGCCCATGAATGTTTTAAAGCCCACTTTATTACTCAAGTAGTCTTAAATTCTACAATTGTTTTTCCCTCTTTATTATCCGTCTCAGTAACAAAAACAAAGAAAGAGAAAAAGAAAGAGAAAAGAACCTAAAAGAGACTCAAAATATTTTATCATTTTTATCGATGATTTTTCATTTTATGATTATCTTTATCTATTGCATGAAAAATCTTAATCTGTTAAAGTTCTTAATAAGGTTAAGAGGTAATTAGATAAAAAGTTAAAAATTGTAAGGTCAAATAGAGGTTGTAAATACTATGAAAAGTATGACGAGTCAGAGCAATGTCTAAGTCTATTTGTTAAATTTCTAGGAAAATGAAGCATATGTGTGCAATACATTATGCTAGGTACACTGCAACAAAACGGTGTAGACATAATTGTACATTAATGTATATGGTTAGGAGCATGTTAAGTTATTGATCTTTACCTTTATCTTTGTAGATGCATGCATTAAAGACTGCCATGTATATACTAAATAGGGTTTCTAGTAAGGCAATCCTGAAAACTCCTTTTGAGATGTAAACGGGAAGGAAACCTAATTTAAGACACTTGCATGTTTGGGGTTGCTTAGTGAAAGTGAAAATTTACAATCCACATGAAAATAAATTGGATTTTAAGACGACCATTGGTTATTTTTTTGGTTATTCTGAATAATCCAAAGGGTATAAATTTTATGGTCTTACCCATAATACGAGAATAGTAGAATATGGAAATGTTAGGTGCATCAAGAATGGTGAAATTAATGAGAGTGAAAAACTATGTAATGTGGTCATTGAAGAAGTTAGGGTAGAATTACCTCTACCTGTAACTTTTAAGATTGTTCTTAACATCGTTGTATAGCCTAACAACGTTCAAGAACAACAAGTGA
Source organism: Artocarpus heterophyllus (assembly GCA_025403435.1). Classification (NCBI taxonomy): domain Eukaryota; kingdom Viridiplantae; phylum Streptophyta; class Magnoliopsida; order Rosales; family Moraceae; genus Artocarpus; species Artocarpus heterophyllus. The sequence continues at coordinate 28,254,930 of CM046343.1, forward strand.
ATGACTAACCACTTCACGATGAAGTTGTACCCGAGGAACCTATAGCAGCTGAACCACAAGAAACAGTATTAAAAAGATCTCAAAGAGAAAGACGATCTATTGTTCTTGATGATTATGCGGTTTATCTACAAGAGTCAGAAATTTACTTGAAAATTGATAATGATCTGATTTCATATCCAGTTTTATTTTCACAAGCCATAGAAAGTATTGATTCTGACCAGTGGTTTAATGCTATGAAAGATGAGTTTAAATCGATAGAAAAAAATCAAGTTTGGGACCTTGTTGAGTTGCCTGAAAGTTGCAAAAAAGTCAAGTGTAAATGGGTCTTTAAGACCAAGCACAACTCTAATGGCAATATTGAACGGTATAAGGCTAGACTTGTTGCCAAAGATTTTACTCAGAAAGAAGGCATTGACTGCAAATAGACTTTTTCACTGGTCTTTAAGAAAGATTCACTCAAAATTATTATGACATTGGTAGCTCATTTTGATTTAGAGTTACACCAACGGGATGTAAAAACAGCATTTCTCAATAGAAATTTTGAGGAAGAAGTCTATGTGGACTAACTTGAAGGTTTTTCAAGTAAAGAAAAGGAACACATAATGTGTAAATTAAAGAAATCAAGATATGGACTTAAACAAGCTTCCCGACAATGGTATCTTAAGTTTAACGATATCATTACTTTGTTTGGATTTAAAGAAAACACTATTGATCGGTGTATATATATGAAGGTCAGTGGGAGCAAGTTTATTTTCTTAGTCCTATATATTAATGATATTTTGCTTGTTGCTAACAATCTTGGTTTATTACATGAAACTAAGAAATTTCTCTCTAAGAACTTTGAAATGAAAGACATGGGTGACACAACTTATGTGATAGGAATTGAAATATTCCGTGATAGATTAAAAGGATTGTTGGGGTTGTCTTAGAAAGGCTATATTAACAAAGTCTTAGAGAAATTTAAGATGGATAAATGCTCAACATGTATAGTTCTAATTCAGAAGGGGGACAAATTTAGTCATATGCAATGTCCAAAGAATGAATTGGATCGAGCGCAAATAAAAAACATTCCTCATGTATCTGTCATTGGTAGCTTGTTGTATGCTCAAACTTGCACCAGACTCGACATTAGTTTTGCCGTTGAAATGTTAAGAAGATATCAAAATAATCCAGGAATAGATAATTAGAAAGCTACAAAGAAAAGGAACAAAGGACCTCATGCTCACTTATAGAAGATGTTATCATCTTGAAGTGATCGATTATTTAGATTCAGACTTTGCTGGATGTGCTAATACTAGAAAATCGACATTCGGTTATATCTTCCTTTTGGCTAGAGGAGCAATTTCGTAGAAGAGTATGAAGCAGTTTGTCATTGTTGCATCCACTATGGAGGCCGAGTTCATGGCATGCTTTGAGGCCACAAGTCATGGTTTATGGTTACGGAATTTTATTTTGGGACTTGGAGTTGTCGACAGTATAGCTAAGCCGTTGAAAATTTATTGTGATAATGCCACAATAGCCTTCTTTGCTAAGAATGACAAGTATTTTGATGATGCGAAACGTATGGATATAAAGTACTTAGTTGTTAAGCAAAAAGTTCAGGAACGTAAAATGTCAATTGAACAAATTAACACCAATCTTATGATTTTAGATCCTTTAACAAAAGGATTACCACCAAAACATTTATTGAACATGTTAAACGTATGGGTGTTATTCACTACAAGAAAAACTATATTTAATGACATATTATTTACGACATGTAGTTTTTGAATGTCGTTGAAAAGTACATACAATAACATCTCCAACAAAAATATCGTTAATAACATTTAAAATAATAATTAACGACATCTATGTAGATGCCATCTTAAAGGTCTCCTTTTAACAACAATAGTTTAGTGTCGTTAAATTATTTAACGACAAGTAGGAAATGTTGTCAAAACTTTGAAGATTTCACAACACCCCTTATAGACGACATCTTGACCAATATCGTCTATAAGGGGTGTCGTAGAATCCCAAGGCTTTGACTACATCTCTTACTTGTCGTTAAATAATTTAACGATACTAAACTATTGTCGTTAAAAAGAGACCTTTAATACAACATCTATATAGATGTTGTTAATTATTGTTTCAAATATCGTTAATGACATCTTTGTTAGAGATATCGTTGTATGTACTTTTTCAACGACATTTAAAAATAACATGTTGTAAATAATGTCATTAAATGTAGTTTTTCTTGTAGTGATTAGACATCATTAATGGTTATGTATTATGTTTTATTTCATTTTAATGATATGACACTTTAAGCTCACTTATTATGTTCCCAATATATCTTGTTTTCTATTTTGTATACATAATTGTTATAAATTAATGTTTAACAGGATAGTCTCATCGAAGACATTAAAGTGGACTATTATATGCCTCTCAATTATGAATCATATTAAATAGATGTCTAATGCTATAGTACATGGAATGGACTACATTAAATTGGTGATGTACAATCGTCATGACTCACTTTAGATTTTTTGTTTAATTATGATGTAGAGTACTAGCCAATATTTAAAAGATTTAGTATAATATTGTTGTGCACATTATAGCCTTATTAAACTAATAAATGGCCCACATAATTAATTAAAGGCATATAAAATTTATCATTTCTTTATTTTGTTTAATAATTATTTAAATGCTAAAATCCTATTGGCTATGAGGGGTTACAACTTTTATTAAAGAATGTGTCTACATTTAAAAGGATGTGTGTTTTAATAGAAAAACACCTATTGAGGGTCTATAAATAAGAATCTAATCCTCTCTTCACCCAATCAATTGCATTCTTTCTCTCTATAAAAAAAAATACATTAAAAGAAATAATTGTGGTTTATAAAGAGAAACTGTGTTCTTTTTCTCTGACAAACTTTCTGTTTAAAAGGTTCTCTGTAAATTAAAGATATGAATTAAGGTACGCTATAAATCTTCTCCTGTGAAAATTATTGAGTTCTAAGATTACCGGGACTTACAAAAATTAAAGTTTTTACATGCAGACTCAGAAATCACATTTTATCTATAAATTCAGGTTAGCTTCTGCATATTATGATCGGTGGTTTGACATGAATAATCTAAGTATAATGATGGTTTTTATCATAAAATTATGTTCTATCGTTCTTACTTTAGGTTAGTTGACCTACAAAACTGGTAGATCATACACTGTTAGGGGGATAAAAACGCCCCCATAGTAAATCATAATATCTCTTTTTTTGTTAAAACTATGAAGGGTTCGAACTATTCATTTTAGATAAATCGATTGATAGGTTCTTGCCAATTTACTTAGATGGACCGTACTTGCATCACTTAACTGAATATGATGCTTACTAATATGTTTTCTGGTTGTTTAAATGATAAATATTTGTTCCCTTGAAAGAGGTTGAAGAGGCTCGAGAGAGATCTAAGTTCCAACCCGATTGCAAGGTAGTATCGTATATCTCTCACAGTTTTTGTACTTTTGCTACTGTTAAGATGGTTGCTTTGGTTGTAGAGACATTTCCATTTTTAAGATTGCTGCCTCTGTGCTCCACATCAAGATGTTGGGGCTGCTTGACTAGTGTGGTAAGTTATCTTCCCATTTTACGAGATAGCAGAATTTTATATTCTCAACCGCTGTCCCCTGATAGTGGTAGCTCATTCACTGGTCTTCCTACTTTCTTCTTAAAATGTTGGAGGAGAAAAACAAATAAACTTCACTCATTAACTAAATTTGAATCAGTTAACCTTGTACCTAATTATATACTGTGTTACAAAAATAGTACGATAGAAACAAAGAACAAGAACATACACAGATTTATATAGAAACTCAAGACGAGAAAAACCCATAGACAGAGGCGAAGAAAATCACTAAACTCGAAAAAGATTACAAGATACTGACGAATAGGGAAGCTAAAATGATAATATCAAACCCTAACGCAATACATCATATATATATATATATATAGGTATAAACAAAACCTTATAGGCCTAAAATATAAATTAAACAGTTCGAAACACAAAGTTACATACCACTGAGGCGGAGCCCCCGCAATTCCGGCAAGATCTATGCTGGTAAATCTCACGTTTATTATTTCACAACAATTATTGCGTTGCATGATTTTTAGATCGGGCTAAAACTAAATTTGAATCACTATATTCTAACATATTGTACATAGAAAATGGGAATTTATTAAAGGTACATAGTTCAGCTCCCGTTATTACATGAATAATTTTAATCACAAGAGTTTCTGTTTGTATAACACGTCTATCACCTATCTTTTCTAGTTCTGTCTCCTTCTCTGTCTCTCTCTCTCTCCCTCTTCCTCCTCTATTAATTAGTGCATGCATCTTACTTTCTTTTCCATATATGTTGTGTTACTTTTGAAATATATTGTTTTTTCTTTTTTTTTGGTTATGTGTATTACTTAATAAAAAATCTACTTTTCGAAAATGCCTGTCTGGCTGCGTCCATATGTTTACAAAGCTTGGGCACGGGCCTTTCACTCAAGTATGGGCGATACATTACCTTAATTTTTTTTTTAATATAATTTAGTGATATAGGTTTGTCTTCATTGTTTTGCATATGATATTTCAATAGAAAACAGAAATCTCTTCTGATAGGGCTAAACCTAAAGAACATCTTAGAAACAGAGGCTTGCTTTGCATTTCAGACTTACAAGAAGCAGCTTTGTCTCTGGACAAATATGCTACTTTACAAGAGTTCTTTGTTCGCGCCTTGAAAGAACATTGCAGGCCTATTGACCCTGATCCACTGTGTCTGGTAACTGGTACCCAGCAATTTAGACATCTTACTTTTTCAATATTTTAATCCAAATTAGCCAGCCACTTGTCTTATATGAATGTTTTTTTATGGAAGCATAGATTAGTCCTGTTGAGCAAGTCAAAGGGTATTCTTATTCCGTTTCTTCCCTTCTCGGTGCAAGCTCGTTCCTTCCTAGGTAGCTGAAAGGGATATAGATAAAGATGGTGATGAACCAAAAAAACACTTCCACGAATAAGAGTAAGAAGTCATGGTGGAGAGTTTCACCGTCTTCGCCTAAAGTTTGGGACCCTGTGTCATCACGGTAATGAGATTTTCACATGTTGTTCGCTCTTTAAGTCTTTACCTTGGTGATGAAAATATTGTGGATTGTGGAATACATTTTAAGATCAACTCATGCTTTTTATATTCATTGCAGTCCCGTGAAAGGTCTTTTCTTTTGTGTAATTTATTTAAAGCCTGGAGACTACCATCTTATACACTCCCCAGTTGATTGGAAAATTTTTGTTCGCCGGCATTTTTCAGGTAAAATTATTACCGAGGACCTTGTATCTTGAAACCCTTGGAACTTATTCAATTTTCCCAAATGGTTCTCTCCTTTGTGAAAGAATTCTTTGATTCTTTTAGGTTGCTTGGACAATTTCGGCATTAACAAGTTGCTGCTTATATAGCTTTTGCAGGTCCGAAATGCATAGGCGTCATAAAGTTTCCACTTCACAATTGAACTAAAAGGAGAATAAGAATTTCACAGTTTCTTAGAAGGTCTCTCTATGTTGAGTTGTCTCCGTCAAAATTGATTTTGATGGGATTTTGAAGAACCTGACACACACACACACACACAAACTCAAGCATATATCATGCGTCCTTAGCTAAACTACTAACTTTTGAGTTTTGGCGTATTTTGTGTCAGCAATTCTATATGCATATGCTCTGGCAAGTTGAGCAATTGTGTTTTAAATGGTGTAAATGCTCCACACCCCTCTTCCCCCAAGATCCTGATTCTTGAACTTCTTATGGTTAGAATGCTACGACTAGATTGGGACAAGAGAACCCAAATCGGATTTTGTGTCTGTCCTTTGTAGCTATTTGAGTAGACTAAGGTGTGTTATTTTCCTTCACAGGTGACTTGTTTCCCGTGAACAAACGTGCCACCAGAACCATCAGAAACCTTTATGTTGAGAATGAAAGGGAAATCTTAGTATTTGGGTTTATGTTAACTTGTAATGGTATGGTAGTAGTGAGATTTAATGCTGTTTTTTGTTTTCCCCGTCTGTTAATTTTACTCTGTTAAACGAGGAATGGGCGAAGTGGTGGTTCGGCTGATATGCTATATGTCAATATAATTGGAGACAAGGCAACGTTCAAATTATATTTACATTTAAGGAATGGAAAACAACCAATTTAATGACAAGATAATGAAACCCGGCAGTCAGAAAAGTTAAAATAACTACTCAATATTCATGTTTTTTTCTCAAGGGTACAACATTCAGGCTTCACTACGTCATTGTTGTTTCATTTCATGTCTTTAGTGTCTTGCTTTTCCTTGTCTCCTTCAATCATTTAAAAATAAATAAATAAATAATAAAAGTTTCCTGGCTCCCAAAGAACTGACAATTTTTGATCGACATGGCTGGCTATATTTTGTCTTTCTTCTACTAATTGCCTATGAAATTCATGCTTCGTCAGGTTTTGCTTGAAGGTCTATGGCAAGAAGGGATTATGGCGATCGCTGCAATTGGTGCAACAAGTATTGGATCTATCGTGGTTGAGCGGCTTCTTGAAAATCACACACACTCGCCAAGCAGGTAAACTCGTATACGTTAATGAAGACCAAAAAAGAGCAAAAAAAAAGGTTAAAAAAATAGGGCTTAGCGTATAGAAAATAGAATGACAGATAAAAGGGTAATAGTGTACAGTTTAATTTGCTCATACAAGACTTGGTAGGCTCTCCTCTGAGGAAACTGGGATGGGATGGTCAAGAAATGATAAGAGAAGCTTTTTGCATAACTATAAAGCTACTATACCCTAACAAACTAGTCTCTTCTGCACACACACAAGCAGGCTGACGCAAAACTTTTAAATGATTTCCATGAATACCTTGTGCACGAAATACCAAATTGACAATCCCAAACTGACATTTTTTGTGTGTGTGTGTGTGGTTTATCCTCATTTACCCTTTTTCTTGGAACTCCTGCTATAAATTATCCTCCATTATTGATTTCAGTCTAAACCTTGCCAACAGCAGCTTCCGATTAAGCCAGAATTCCGGACAAACTTTGCCAAGAAAAAAGTTATTACACCCAGAGGCTCCAGAAGAACGGCTATATTATCCTGAAGGAGTTGGTATGACGATAAGAAAAGGAGATGAGGTTGGAAGTGCTCTTACGTTTCCTTTTCGGAAAATTATGTCCATGTCTTTTTTTTCACTTCTTTTTGCTTTTCCGGTTCTTGTTTTTTAAGACCATTGTTCCATTAGCTTCACTCTTTTATGGCTGGGAATATTTTTAACTAGAAATAGGTGTACTTTATTCAGAATTTCCAAAAATTGGGCAATGCAAATTTTCAAGCTTTAGGGCCTTGTTCTTAACCAAATATGATCTTTGTTGTTCTTGTCCGTCAATCTGTTCAGATGGCCGCTTTCAACATGGGATCAACAGTGGTGATGGTCTTCCAGGCTCCTGTAAATATTGGGGATTCTTCATCGGAGTTCAAGTTCTCCATCAAACGCAGGGATATAATTTGCGTAGGTGAAGCCTTGGACAGATTTATTCAACCCCTTAAGCTAAAAAAGAAAAAGAAAAGGTAAATAATTCTTGTAAATTGTTGAGATTTATTTATGGCGTACCATTAGATTAGTTAAAGAGCTGAGCGCTTTGCAAATTTAACATTTTCCCCAGTAATGCTTATATTTGTGGTATTGATATTCAAGCCGGTAAAATACTTTTCATGGTTTTCTCCATTATCAGTTTCACAATGTTAATGATTGACCAATGAATGAATTGTTGTGAATGTGCTTCTCAGCATGTCATTAAAAAACGCAGGTGGTAAACGATCATGCTTGATTGCAACATGCAATGTAACCCTCTCATTCTTTACTCATCCTGGTTTCTTTCCATTAAACCTGTATGTGAAGCATTATTGATAAACGTTTTACAATGCCTCAATTCTCAGCTTCGTTCCATTTCCATAACATATTCAGGAAACTCCAATAATAAGTTGCTTAATATCGTAATCCAAATGTGAAGCTCCAAAAGCTTAGATCTCAAGATCTTCCAAATAATCAACATTGAAGACGGCTCACACAATGGTAGCTCGCGCCTTAAGAAGAAATGAACAGTTCGATCGTCCACAAGGAATATACGATGCTGATCTCTGTTACCATCATGAAATTATGAGCACTTGTAATGTCAACCATCAAATCTCATTGTATAGACCCTTTGGAGTAAGCTTGATCTAAGCTTGAAAGATTCGAGTATTCCTCTTTATGTATGACACGCTTAAATAAAACCTCCTCAACCTCAGCACCATCTAAAAGTTACAGCAATTATGATTAGCACGTCCTGAAGCATTGGAAGAGGAAAAACATGATAAACATAGGATTCTATGAGAACCACAAAACTCATCATTTCCTTTGCTCTTTTCCTGCTCTCTCCAACACTCACACTGATCTCCCAACGAACAAGACCGAAGGGCCAGCAAGAGTTTCTGCCAAACCTCTTCAGCAACCACAAAGCCACCTAAATTAGCTTTATGCCAAAAGATAGCTTATTGGTGTTTGGCAAAATCAGCTCTAACCAAATCTTTTTGTTGCTACAGTATAAAGCTCTTGCATGCTACAGTAATCTGAAAAAAATAAGCTATAGTGTAAAGCTCTCACATGCTACAATTTTCAGTTCAAAAGTTTTAGCCCTAACCACACTTTCCAAATAACCTAAGATGTTGATAAACATATGAATATAATATACTCAATCCGCCAAGTTACCACATCTAAATCCTGTCAAAAAGTAATCTTCTCAGAGATGCTCCTAGTGATAATATAAGCATTCTGGCACTTCATATAAGACCAAAAATTTCGGTTATCTCGTCCAGAACAAGCTTCAGAAGACATACTCATAACAAATTTATCATATCCAAAATCCATGAGCGTTAAAAATAATAGTTTCCATTCAGAGAAAGGGAAATGAATAGGAAAATATGGACAAAATTGAATCCAAAGAGAGGATCCTAAGCACAAGTATATCATTCTGTAAAATTTGAATTGAATTCCAGAACAACACATACAACACAAAATCAGAGTTCCAATTGAAATTTACATTTGTTAATTCCGTAGACCAGTCAACGCCTTTGTGGTTTCCATCTTCTCAAATGCCTAATAACCAGGAATTTGAATCTGAAGCTCTCAGTTTCCTATATTTCTATATCAAAACTTTGTTCCTGAAATACCCAAAAAGAGGGAAAAAAAATCTTCCAAAATTAGTTCTGTCCCCAATATTTTCAAATCTTCAATAAATCCTCAAATCAATCAAATGATTGACTATATAAGAATATAAAAAAAAAATATACATATATAGCATCAATTTCATTCCATTTTTCCAATCTTCAAAGAAACATGAATTTGTTTCGTCCCATTTTCAAAATATTCAAAAATTCCTCAAATCAATCCTCCATAATAGAGACGAATTGTATGCAATTTCAGAATAAGTATACAAATTTAAGAACACTAAATGAAAAAAAATAAAAATAAAAACTAAGGAAAGCACACCTACGTCTGTTTGGAGTAAGATGAAGAAGAAGGGACGCGTTTGTTGCGGAGCATCATGTAACCGACAGGTAAGACGACTCCGATCATCATGATCGCCGCTCCGATGATGTACCTAATTGGGCTCGGCGGTTCCACCTCTATCACTACCATGATCTGTAACGACACCCGATCATAGCCCCATCGCGTTAGATCTGAATCAATTAACTTGATAAAACATATATACATTCAAATCATGAGAAAAGGAGAGAACAGTGAGAGATTTGTGATCTACAGGAAGTTCTTGAGTTAGAGACAGAGAGCGCGTACGACGGCGAAGGAAAATCTGAGGAGCTTCAGAGTTCGGAAGACGAGCCTTTCGGAGTAGTTGGCTGAGACGAGACTATCTCTCTCTCCCTCTCTCTCTCTGTTTCTGCTGTGTTGGTTCTGTGAGATAGGTACCGGAAGTGAGTGATCACTGGATGCGCGTGGCGAAATCAGGTTGGTTTCGGACTTTTTGTGTGTGGGCTTGATAGGTGGGCTTTACAAAGCGATCGACGGCCCAAATAAAGAAAACAACGTCGTTTTTTGGTTGATAGATCAACATCTTGGATTCGAATCAGCGACCTTTTTTGAGTAATAAATGACTTTTTTTTAAGGTACGAGTGATCCTTCTTTTAGGGGATTTCTTGGACGCCTGCCTTGAGGACCTCGGGATATTGTCGAACAATTCGCGTTTCCTAGTTGGATTGAACCAACCATTCTCATGGCAACCGTCACAGCAAGTCGCCCAGGTGCCCACCGAGTGTGACCATAAAGAGCACCGAAGGCACACCAATACGTAGTTGGACCAAAGGCTTGGTCGTCCCTGACCAGGTCAACTTTTCTCGGGTTCAGTAATACTTCCATAAGCTGGAGTGAGCGACATTCAAATTCGAAAGACTATCACATGGCATCATCTCAACTCTATGATGGACAATCCTCCTTACTTGGAGATTGTGACACTTGTCACCCGCCATCAAGACACTGTACAAATCATATATCTGGGTCATAGGACAAACCCACCTCATACCTGAACCACATCAAGCACAACAAATAAGAGCATTAACTCCGCCTACAAAGTAAATGGACTCTCTTGCCTACAACTTGCCTCCCTCCACCTAGCTTATCCCAATCAGGCATCTAACTTGCGTGTGCCCTTGATAGACGCCACATCGATGTCCCCCTTGACTCTTAGGCGTTCTCTTTTCTTGCTATAAGACTAGGGCAAGGCACCTAGAAGTTGGGGAGGTAATCTTAACACTATGTACAGCCACATAGGGTGTTGATCCGTTCAAAAGCATCAACAATAACTGTTGAATCAAATTCATAAAACTTTTTCAAATCTTTTCTCTTTAAATCCATCCCTTAATTTCAGAAGATTTAAGAGTTACTCAAGTCGTTTTACCAGTAAATAAGATTTTCAATCATTTTAGTGGTATAATTTATTAACAAGGTTCGTTATTCTATAACTTTTTGCATATGTTTGAAGTTCAGATTTTTTCTTTTCAAGAAAAAAGATATCAAAGTGACTCCCACTTTATTTTAAACAAGCAACTTTATTTTTAAGAGGTATAAAACTTATTAAAAAAAATCAAATTAGTAGCTATGATTTGGTGCATTTGTGTCAATAGTTGAGATTAAAATGAATGTTTTATCATTTTTTTTATCAAAAGTTAACAAAGTTAAGTCCAAAAAGTGTTAGTACAATTAGTTTCAATCAATAAGGTGTCTTATTGTTATTAAAATGTTTGTAATAAGTCTACAGATTTATATTGTAAATAATTTATTTACTCCTTTTTTAAAGTGTAAGTAATTCTTATTTATACAATAAATAGATTCAAAATATAAATAATTTATTTATCTTATTATTTATTACATAAATAATTTTTATTCACATAATAAATAAACATTTATATCATAAATTTGTAATTTATTCAAAAAAGTTTTAAACCTAGGTATTTCCTTCGTTCCCCTCGTTAAAAATGCAGGAACAAAAAACAATCCAAAACCGATGAGACTTTTTCTTCCATTTTTTTTTTCCTACTAGATTCATTTTCTTATTTAAAAAAAAAATTGTGTGGATGCTACGTCAGCATCAACATCCGGAGAAAAGAAATACATCTGGAGGCAAAGGGAAGCCACCGAGTTTGTTCGGGAAAGTTGAGAGAGAGCGAGAAGATGACCCTTGCCCGAAGAGCATCCCCAGGGCTCCCCAAACTTCTTGGACTTGCACACAGGTCCTTCAAATCCTTAACATTCCCAGGCAAGTCCCTGCTCGATTCTTCCACAACTCCACCTTCCTCTCTCTCCCATGGAATCCACGTCTTCCATTGCCCCGTAAATCTCCTTCCCTCCCTCTCCCTCTCTTATTTTCTCCTTCATTTTCTCTGTAACCAAACAGGACCTTTTAATTTCTGCTTATTTGTTTGTATTTGTGATTATAGGATGCGGTTGGGATTGTGGCGAAGCTCTCGGATTGCATCGCTTCCAGAGGAGGAAACATACTCGGCGCCGATGTGTTTGTCCCCGAGAAAAAACATGTCTTTTATTCTAGAAGGTACCTTTTTTTCGTTCCGTTATACATTTTAGCAATATTTGGGCCCCTTCAGATTTTGTGCTGGTTCAATATTTTCTTGTATATCCAATGGAAAAAGAAAATAAAATTGCTTGGTTTGGTTGACTTTGGATATGTCATTCAATTAATTCCAGCGAGCTTATTTTGGTTGAAACAAATAAATTATTATTAGTATTATTATTATTATATATTTTTTTCATGTAGCAAAATTTCAAGAACCAAAATGTGAGTTGTTTATAGCATAAAAGTTAAAATTTGTGGAAGAATACACTACAGCAAAAAGGTTTGAATTGTGTTTGAATTATTAAACAAATGGGATAGTCTGGACTTGCTATGTACTTAAAAGTTATTGATTCTGGATTCTGTGAAACGTGTCATAGTTAAAGGGAAAAAAGGGAAGGACCCTTTGATCTTTTATATATTTCGATATGGAAAAAAAAAAAAAAAAAAAACCTAGGACTGATATCAAGTGCAAAATATTTGGAGAGTACTTGTTAGGCAAACTGATCGGATTGTGTGTAACGTGGCAGTGAATTTATTTTCGACCCTGCTAAATGGCCAAGACGGCAAATGGATGAGGACTTCAATAAACTGTCCAAAATATTCAATGCTATGAAATCCGTTGTTTGCGTGCCGGATCATGACCCTAAATATAAGATTGCCGTTCTTGTTTCGAAGCAGGTACGAGATGTTCTAACTCGCAAACATGTGAACACACATTGACCTATATCCATTTATATATCATGCAGCTGAAGTGATCTTTTTCTTTACATTTTCTGTAGGAACATTGCCTGATCGACTTGTTACATCAGTGGCAGGATGGAAGGCTTCCGGTAGATATAACTTGTGTAATAAGGTCAGGTTTTGGAAATTTTGGCCTTCTTTTTTTCCCCCCTTTTATTGAGGATGCTGACTGACCGTTGCCATTAATGTTTTTTTTTTCTGTTTCCTTTTCATTTCAATCAGTAACCATGATAGAGGTCCAAACACCCATGTTTTTCGCTTTCTTGAAAGGCTCGGAATCCCTTATTATTATCTACGTACAACCAATGGTAATAAAAGAGAAGGAGAGATCTTGGAGTTGGTTCAAAATACCGATTTTTTAGTACTTGCCAGGTACATGCAGGTAATCAGGATATGCGAATATATGCTTTTCGACATCATTTTTTTTTCCTTTAGTTTTGCCATTGGCATTGAAGTTTGGTGTGCTGAGCGGAGAGAACTTGCTTCTTTTTGTTCATTTATTGGAAATTTTTTTTTTTTTTCACATTTTCATGGAATTGAATTAGCATGTGTTTGAAAACTACGTTGTCAATTTATTTCTGCAGGTTTTATCTGGTAATTTTTTGGAGAACTATGGAAAGGATATAATCAACATACATCATGGTCTTTTGCCGTCATTCAAGGGCGGAAATCCATCAAAACAGGTTCAATCATTTTGTGTAATCTATAATTGCAGATACATCCTCACTAGTTGAACTATGTCTCTGTTTCCATCCTAACTTTCTATGCATGTATAATTTGCTAGATTATGTTGGCAGGCTTTTGACGCTGGTGTGAAACTAATTGGTGCAACAAGTCACTTTGTGACTGAAGAACTTGACTGCGGACCTATAATAGAACAGATGGTGAGCCTTAAAATAATTCCTGCTGCTATTTACCTTATGCTTCCCTCTGCTGCTTTTCGCACCAATTCTGACAAAATAAAGGGTGCTAATTCTTGTGTTTTCTGCTAAGTCCATGTTTATTTTTCATTCTCGCGTGTACTAGAACACGGTACATTTTGATCAATAAAGGCAACAAAACCAAGGGGGAATCACCTTGATCAACATGAACCTACGACTTGATTGGAAGTTAACAGTTATAATGGTCGTTGGCCATGTAGTTAGAATCGTCCGCTATGGAGCATTCTTTTGATGGAATGGTTCAAACATAGTGTTGTCTTGGAAAGTACAAAGGACATTTTTGATTGGCAATCCCACATTAAAATTTGTTGTAGATCTGAGTTATGGTATGATTGAGTTAACTTGCTACTGATGTTAAGAAAAATTCTAGCCATACCTGGCTCTTCATTATTTTTATTTTTTCAGGTCAAATTATTTTCAGACGTGTGTATTTGTAGATAAATGAAAGTTTCAAAAAGTGCTCCATTTGAGAAGCTTTCATGAAACCACTGATGTATCCTTTCGGTTTAATTTTAAATCAACCTTTGTTTTCCTTATACACATTCTTTTAGATGGTCATTTTTTGTTCGAATGAGACATAATTGCATGTCAATTACTTGTAAATTGTCTCCTTTTGCAATGCAGTGGTAGATAATAGTTCTTGGCTATTTATTATAAAACATTACCCTTATGGGCAGTTTATTCATTTACATTTATGCAGGTTGAGAGAGTGTCACACAGAGATAACTTGCAGAGTTTTGTGCAGAAATCAGAGAACCTCGAGAAACAGTGCCTTTCAAAGGCTATAAAATCATACTGCGAGTTGCGGGTGTTACCATACCAGGAAAACAAGACTGTTGTATTTTGAGGGGACAAAGGGCATAAATCAGTTTATAGGTAAACAATTTTCTTGCAGTCCTAAGTCATCTCTCTCTCTCTCTTTCTTCTCTTATTCTTGCTAATAAGTCTAACTGCCCATTTCTAATGCTCTCTCTGCCCTTATTCTTGCTAATAAGTCTTTTTTTTTTGGGCTAAATTCTTGCTAATAAGTCTAACTTTCTATTTCCAGTCAATGATTGTTTTTTTACTTAGGTGATTGAATTGTAATTTGCTTACCTTCACTTCTCCTATGTGAAATTAAGAAAAGACTGGTTTTTATCAGTGTTGTGGTTCCAGAGTATCATTGTGGGCTGATGGCAGGGTCGCATGGTAATTTTTTTTTTCCTTTGTTTTTATAGAAATGTGGAATAGCGTTTATTTTGCTTCTATTTTGACTTGTAAACTGGAATCATTTCCACCGGCCATGAACCAACCATTTTTTTTTTTTTCCAATATATGGGCATGCAACAATCGCTACCATTATTCGTCTTTGTCCTTTCTGTCTTTACAAATCAATTTTCATTACGTGCACAAGCTCAAAAATATTAGAGTTTTTGTCTTTTTTAGGCTAAATTAACGGCTTATAAAAGTTTATATGCCAAGTCAACTAACAATCTTGTTACAAGTTCAGATCAAAAACAGTCTTGTTACAAGTACGTTGGAAAAACATTAGTCTATGGTGTTCGAGAGTTTTAGTTTGAACCAATTGGTTAAATAGAAAGCTTTACACTGTAGAACACTTTTGTTTGACATTATGTAAGAGTTTAACAACGTAACAACTAAAAGTTTTTGTTAAAACTGATTTTGTTAAATGTGTTCCTGATCATGTGTGCCACCATTGAAGTTTATCTATGGTTAGACCAAGCAAATAAATCAATATAGTTTAGGCTGCAACTTGATAAGAAATTAAGAATACACTAGCAAACTGTACAGTTCAACAAGGAGGCATCAATCTCTCTCTCTGTCTCTCTCTTGCTTGAGTTAATATTTAAAAAAAAAACAAGTCACTAAATACGAGTAGTAGTTATTTTCTGTTCATTTTCAATATTCCAACCAGCGGGAAATGTATAAAGCTAGGGACATCATTTATGTGTCATCACTAGAGAAGATGGTCTCCATAATTTGCCTCGGATATTACAAAAAAGGGAATCATTCAATCATTCTATCAGCTCCAACTGTAGTAGCTGATACTAACAAAACGATAGGATGCAATATATTCAAAATGACATCAATGAACGTGTTTCATGCATTCAAAATGTTCTCAAATTATTCACACTGCAAACTGCAATGTAGTGTACATTAACCTACCGACCATTTTCTTTCTTTCTTTCTTTCTTTTTTTCTAAAATTCTTCTGATGTTGGTCTTGTTTATTGGTTGCCACAAATCTTGGCGAGAGACTATTTTCAATCCCAAAAAAAAAAAGAAAAAAGAAAAAAGAAACAGATCATGTCCTTTTACTAAACATAAGAAAGAAAAATTGTGCGGTTTGGTACAAATCTTCTTCTTTTGTGAAAGAAGTGAGGTCTCCATGGAGGTTTATTTTCTGTCCTACTTTTTGTGCTACACATATACACAGAAGTGAATCATATACTAGAACTGATAGATATAAATTCTGGAAAGCCCCGTCTTGTCGACGTTGCTCACTCGGCGAAGGAGATCTTGTATTCCTTCAACCCATCTCTGCTTATGGATCTTACTTTTGCATTTAAATTCTAGAAGACCTTGTGAGGTTTTGAGACCAAACATGAGTTCTTCTGAAATTTCCCAATCTCTTTTATAGGGCCACGCAGCAATGTCGTCGCAGACTCCATAAATAATGCCTAATCCCATAGTACATTCAGATGTTATAAAAGAGTGCCATTTTAAGCAATGAACTCAGCTTAGTGTTTAAGCCAAAGGACAATAAAATGCGAGCATTTTTTTCTCTTTGAGAAGGCTCCAACAAGTTTATTCTTGAGTTTGATTATGATTTCTGAATCCTTGATGCAGACAGACGCGTTTTGGTAGCAAAACTCCTGTGAATTCAAAAGAGTTAATTGACTTGGCCACCGAACTATACACCAATCAATCATAGTGTTTTCTAAAACGATAAAACAATAAAAGACATTGCGATCCATTGTCACTTGCGTATGCTACTTTCATTAATAATGTGATCCTAAACTTGATATGGTAAGTTATCTTTCAGTGTAAGTTGCGATAGATCGCCGCCAGCTTAAAACCCGGATCCTCCGTTTTATCACTATATGAAGCTGCAGGCTTAGTTTCAGCCATTCCCTTCTCGAAGGGACTTATAGAAGCATTCTTTCTGGTTTCCTTTGGCAGCCTTGCTTTAAAGCATTTTCCGCTCGCAAAGCTGGAAAAAAAAGTGCATAGTAAAGAGAAAGCATGAAACTCTGATTCGGCAAGAAAGAGCATACAAATTATGAGATGATGGCAAAAAAAGAAACTTCATAAACTCTTGCGATGTTGATGGTAGTTTGCAATTTTCCAAAGACCATTAATAGGAGGTGGGCTAACATTGCTCTTTCATTTTCCAGTACTTCAAATGTGGATTCATACTCAAACCAAAGCTCAAAGTCTAACAAACTAGAGTTTACGATACCATGTCAGATTATCATCTCATCAAAAGCTTAAGCTGATAGGAGGTAGAAAAAATATCAGATTTCATTTCCTAATTGTTGTATGGGAAATTTCATTTCTTTATGGGAAGTAAAGCAAAACGGGAATGTACCAGTTGCCGCTGCAGCAGTATAAGTCATGAGATCGCTGGGCCTGCAGACGTCCACTGCCGATCTGACAAGGGCAGCAACACGCTCGTGCTCAGCTCCTGCAGCCTCAGCCATTTCAATGCAATGTGATGCCAGAAGTTCTGTGGCTGACGCCAGGGCCATGCTCATATTCGAACATGATCTACTGGAGTTTTCTTCTGCAACTATCGCAGCCAAGGCCGTGGCAAGTCCTGCAATGGAGAGAGCAGAATGCAGTCTTGCATTCTCCAACCGTGCCTTGTCTTTCTTATTCAATATGTTGTTGTTGTTGCTAGTCTCCTTTCGTTGGAACCACTTTCCAATTGACACTGTCCTCCTAGTGTTAAAAGATTTTGTGCCCTTAGGTGGCTGTCAACAAAAAAAAAAAAAAAAAGAAACAATTAGAAGATAAGAATTGAATGACTTGCAATTCAGATAGGGTTCAGTGTTTCTGTGCAAACTAGATAATAGAGTTTTGATGCAAAATCAGGAGATGAGAAGAAGAATTAGAGAGAGACAAAAGCCTACCCTGAGTTTTATTGAAATGTTGCATTCCGCCCTATGTTTTCAGAAATATTACACCTATTGCTTACAATTTACAAATCATGTTAACAACCTCCCAAGAAGGGAAGTTTTTAACACTATTTGATACCTCCAAGGGGAGGTTAACGGTTTGATGCAATATTTCTGAAATCATAAGGTAGAACACAACACTTAAATAAAATACAGGAGAGTTTTTTGTTATGATCCCTTCTTCTAATTAGTGTCCTATTTACAGATAGATTTGCCATCCTAAATTAACTAGGAAACTAAAGAGGCTAAACTAAAATGAAAGACTACAAAAGACAGATAATGACAACAGACTAACAATCCCAATTCCTTTGATAAAAATAAAAACGGAAATTTTCTTTTTCTTTTTTTTTTTTTTTTAAGAATCAATCCCAATTGATGAAATGAAGAAAGCCCACCAATTGTGGCAAAGCAACTGCTTCAGGGACTATCATATCAGGATTCTTGTCAAATGAAAATTGCTTCTGTTTTTGAGCCAGAGCCTTTGAGATTTCGGAAGCCGAAATACTCCATGACCTTGACAAAAACTCCATGGGCTCATGTGGTGTCATTGGCTGAGGTATAGCAGGCAAGGATGTAGATTTCTGTAGCTCCTCATCTTCCTCATCATTCATAAGGCTCTGCAATGAACTAGTCCTCCAAGCTGAAAAATACCCACTTTCCATTTTTCTTTTCCTTTTTTTTGTTCTTGGTATTTAAGTAATGTGTCCTCTTAACACAAACAGACTTATGCCAAATCTTCTTCTTATTCTTCCTCTTCTATTTAACCAAAAAGCTCAACTCATTCGTTGGTTGGCTTATTAAAAGCTCGGGTTTTTTTTTTTTTTTTAGTCCTATCAGAAAATCTCAAGTACTTGTAAAAGCTTTTGACTTTCCTGTCACATCACTTGACGGCAAAAAAAAAGTTAGAAAATACTTGAAGTAGAAGATACAAGAAACTTGTAGCATTAAACCACACAATAAACAATAACAATCAACTGACTAGATTAGAAGAAAGCACCTCTAAAATATTCTCCAGAGACCCCAAAAAAGCTAGACGTGAATATGTGTTTTCTCTCTTCTTGAAGCAACAGCTGCTTTAAAATATGCTTCCTTTAAAAAACCAATTCGAAGTACTTTTAAATTGCAAAAGGAAGACTCCCCAATACTCATAATTGAAAACGCCGACCAACCCAACAGAGAAAAAAGTGTATCTATACATATACAACTTAAAATTTTCAATTTTCATGCACTGATAATCTTCAAAATCCAAAATGACAACTTTTCTGTGACTGTCAACAAACTGTGGGATATATTATAAACGAATTAGAAATTATCAGAAAAGAGGAGAAAAGAATGAATCAGAGAAACGCGCAAAACGAAATCTAGTGCTTGGGAATTAAACGACCCACGAATTCTCAGGTCGGTTCTTGATCAAAAAGCAACGTTAAAAAAGAGAAAGAGGAACTGAAGAGATAAACAATGAAACGAACAAACAAAACAGAAGCAACTTTTATTGGTCTAATCACGCGGAACCTAGTAGGACTAGGAGTAGTCTAAAAAAAGAAAGAAGTGGCAACCACACGCCCGGACAAACGGGAAATGGGTTTCTTGGCAGCCATGCAAATTTGGCAATAGACGAGAGAGCGCTAGTTTCCATGAGGGAAATCTTTTCTTTTAAACAAAATGCATTTTATTTTACTGACAAGCATAGCTGTTTTTACAATTGGGTTAACTTTATAACCGTTTATCTCACATTGCATATTTTCATTGTATGCGAGGGTTAAAACATTATACTCCATATAAAAATTTTCTCATATTATATATATATTATATATATATATATGTACATGTGTGATAATTACGAAGGACAATGAATGATCGGTTTTGTTTATGGCCACGGAGAAGTAATCTTATTCAATTTTATAGGGCCTCGCTGTTAATAAAACAGTGCAACTTAAAAAATATATTACATATTAGATTAGTGCTTATAATTTTATGATCAAAAAAGTTATAATCTTACGTGAATAAAAATGATTTTTTGTCACAGATAGAAGAAAAACTTTAGGTGGTTGGGCAGTTTTACCTGGTGTTTGGAAGCGTGGTGGGATTACTTTTTTAATTATAAACAGTGCAAAACTCTCACATGCTACAGTAACAATAAAAAAATTGTTACAGTATAAAGCTCTCGCATGCTTAAGTAAAAGTGGTTCTAACTAACGGTTCCTACCAACCCTCCAAACACCCTATTAGAATTAAAAAGTGGTGTGCAAGGAGCAGAGGCACCAACGAATTGATGACTACATTGTTGACTGCAAAGTGGGGTCGTTTCTGGCTAGCATAATATTCTTTTCTTTCTCTATTTTTTTTCCTCCTTTTCAAAAATAGTTATATACTCGTGCATAGAAAATATTATAAACGTCTACGTTTTTAGAGCGTTGGTGTAACGCCTCTATATGGGGGTTAACAGTTTTAATGAATTAAAATAAAAATCAGAAATAAAAGTAAAACCTTAAAAATAAAGTTGCCTAGGGCTTAAATGAAAACTCTCAAATCAAAAATAAAAATATAAACGACAATTAAACTACAGTTAAATGTAGCACATTAAATTTAATAATATAAACTGTCGTCATCATCATTTTAACCCTCAACACATTTTAATAAAGTCGCAGAAAGTAACAATTGATGCTTACATTATCATGAAGAACATTCTTAGTAATTGAAGCAGTCCCAACATACATAGCTACATAGCTTCCTCAACTATTTTTCTTATAACCACCTCACAGTTAGTGAGCCCTGAAAAGATAAAAATATAAGGGAATGAGCGACAATATGCTCAGTAGAGACAACCATTACTCACCTTTAGGTTTTTATCATTACCACATTAAAACCTACATGGTTAGTTAGTACTTATCATTATCCACATTATGAGATTTATTATAATCATATTTCATATATACCATAGTTAATCATTACCGAGTTTCGTACATATACATATATATACAAATGTTTTAGTTCATCATTATTCCTAGGTACCGACGTTCAATAGAGTATCACTTAACTCATCGAAACCCAAATGGGCGCGTTTGATCACCCTCTAAATATTCCAAGGGTATTCCGGTGAGGGGACATCAAGCCCCGAGTCCTCACTAAGTCGATTCCTATACAGTGTATTCTGGGACTTTCAACCCAAGGAAGCGTCATCACCTTCCTCCTATTTTACCTTTTAGGGTATTTGTGCCCAAGGACGTAACCGCCGCATTCTTCACGTCTCACCATTTCTCTATATTCAATCATTATTTATAGAGTCAGTTTTTCTAACCATGCTTCTCAATTTATAACATGTGTCAATTCATTATGTTCCTCACCGTATAATATAAGACGAGTCCATGTCATAGTTTCATATGTGATACTCATATAATAGCAATTCAACAAAGATATATATATCTTGTGGTAAAACAATCAATTTTAATTTTATAAAAAAATCTCACAAAAGATGAGTAATAGAATCCCTACCTTTCAAGCTTATCACCAATCTTTTAATCCCGAAATCAATTAACGTTAGCTCCACACTTCCTTGATCCTAAGGCATGCATAAGGACAATTTAAAACTAAAGCACAACATACAACTACATTCATAAATAAATCATGTGTAAATCCATCTTACTAATATGCCATTAAAGCTTTTATGCAAATCTCTTTTGAATACCACAATAAACAATCTTTGTCTTAACACGATATAAAATGTATACAAGTAATCTATATGTTTTAGTCCCTAATAAGATTCGTCAATCACTTAGGAAGCTTATCACCAATCTTTTAATCCCGAAATCAATTAACGTTAGCTCCACACTTCCTTGATCCTAAGGCATGCATAAGGACAATTTAAAACTAAAGCACAACATACAACTACATTCATAAATAAATCATGTGTAAATCCATCTTACTAGTATGCCATTAAAGCTTTTATGCAAATCTCTTTTGAATACCACAGTAAACAATCTTTGTCTTAACACGATATAAAATGTATACAAGTAATCTATATGTTTTAGTCCCTAATAAGATTCGTCAATCACTTAGGATAATATTGGAAAGGTTGCAAGACATTAAGGAATTAGGTGGTGAGCAAAGATGGGTTCTTGGTTCAAGTTAGCAGCTGGTATACCATGACAAACTAGCAGTATCCTTTTGCAAAAAGGATAGGTTCACTATCTACAATCATCACATGAGTTAACAGGTAATTTACTTAACGTAAACGGTTGGTATATTGCCACTAACAGGTTTACTAGTTTTCAATCTAAAAATTAAAAAATTCATAGAAAATAAAATACAACTCCGATTTAGGCTTATAATAGCTCGTTAGAAAGCTTAGGATGTCTACTTTTTTAAATATACAAACTAATTTACAATTTTTTTTTATTTAATCCTAAAATTTCAAGAAAGAGCCACTGCCCATAGAGGTATTACAAAATTTAACAATATAAATTTTCTGTTTACGGCATATACACTTAGACTTTATACATATGTTCTAAAATAGTAACAAAACATATACTCAGGTTTGAGAACGCAAATTTGAATAATCCTTGAGTATATAAAAAAATTATAAATAAAAGACTAAATTTGTTCATAAGATTCTAACCTCAGCTTATGGCTAGTTGGAAGCTTGAAATGGCTTCAAAATAGGTTCCTTGACTTCGGTATGGCTGAAATTCTTGTTCAAATAGAGGTGATGGTGATTGATTTTTATGACTGCCTTGAAGAAGTTCTCTAAGTATTTTGCTTAAAATGACTGAAATGGCTTCAAAACAGGTTCCTTGACTTCGGTATGGCTGAAATTCTTGTTCAAATGGAGGTGATGGTGACTAATTTTTATGGCTACCTTGAAGAAATTCTCTAAGTATTTTGCTTCAGCAAGGAAATGAGAAGAAGAGTGTGGGAACCGTGGAAGAAAAAAAAGAAAGAAAAGATGAAGTCTTTGAAGAGAAGTGATAAAAGCAATTATGGATGAGACATGTTGAAGCATGTCACGGAAGAAATAAAGAAAATGAGGGTCAAGAGTAGTTGGGAAAGATATCATCATGTCTCCTTTGGAGACTTTAACCCACATAATGTCAAAATAACATTTTCAAAAATTATTAGAAGTTTCAAGGCTTTTCAGTAAACATACTAAATAAGTGTAGGAGAATTTTAAAAAATTTAAAAATAGATAAAAATAAATATTGTGAAATGGATTTTAAATGAAACAAATTTTTGGTTGGCACACTAAAAATTAATTTAATTACCTTAATACCCGTTAAGAGAATAACAAGTGTCATAGTTGGTTAGAACATTAAAGACATTATAGTATATGATATTTTTATCATGCAGTATTTTTTTATTTGATATTATAATATATAAGAGCTTTATATTTTTAGGGTGAATGAGAAAGTAGTTTAAACCATAAGTTTAGATTTGAGAACTGTGGCTTGTGAGAGCTTTACACCATAGCTTTTTAATGTAGCATTTGAGAGCTTTATATTATACACAGTTCAAATCATTAGTTTGAACTACTTTTCTAAACACTTTATATAATAACAACCAAAGGTTTTGATTTGAAATGAGAATGCCAAACACACTTGTCGTCTTTTGAAATTTACTTTTTATAAATACAATATATATTTAATAGTACTGCGATTTAAATATTACATATATAACATAAGTGATTCACAGTACAACTTTTTTTAAAAGCATGATATGAATAAACAATTTTTTTTAATAGTATGACATAAATGTAATTTTTTCATTCTATTTTTGCTATTTTTATAATATGAGCCTGAAACCTCCTATTTAACTCTACGGTTCGCCTCATATTTACCAACTTAGCTAGCACCAATTTGATATATTCTATTATATCCCATGCCTTAACTTAATATTTTTAATAAAATACTGTTATTTTTAGAATCAACATGCCTTAATTTATTGGATTGAGATATTTGGTCTAATTAGTGATTCAAATAATAATGAAGCATGAAAAAATGACAATAATATTTAGTCATTTAATAGGCTAAATATTGAGCATGAAAAAATTAGTTACAAAATATATTTCAAGTTTTTTAAAATTATGTGACAAGAAATCGTATAGAATACTACACAATTGAGCATGAATCTCACATCCAATTTAAACAAAATTATATCAAAAATAAAAAAACCAACAAAATGTGATTAAAATCTAAAGGTGCTAAGCTCTATTAATTTCAAGGAGAAACATAACTCTATCAATAAGGTAATTTTTATATTCTACTAAACATTATAAGAAAATTAAATGTTATGTCATATTTTTAAAAAATGTATTTATTCATGCTATATTAAAAAAATTATGTCACGCTACTATTTATAATACTTGTTTAAATTGTACTACACTTAAATATAAATATTTATAAAAAAAAAAATTTAAAAGATAGAATTTATGAAAATTTTCAAAAATCATTGCATCATGTTACCCCATGAAAAGGCCGAAGGTTGATCCATTTGTGGTCCGTCTTTTTGGACCTAATACCCAGCCCACAAAAACATCTGGATTTGGCGAGTCCGTATGCGGCCTAGCGGATTGGGCCATATTTTATCAAGAAGAAGTTACATACTTTTATTTACATAATATAAAAAAAAAAAAATTTGTGTTACACTATTATTTTATAATATTTATTTAAGTTATATCAGGTTAGCATTTATAAAAAAATATATATATATGCCTTAATAAATAGCATTTGTGAAAATCTGTACTTTTCTCTATTACACGTTGGCCTTCTTTTATGACCTGCATTGTTCAAAGATCGGGTCCGGCAGCGAGTTTTTAAAAATTACAATCCAACTAGCAAGCAAGAAACAAAGAACGTTCAAAGTCCATTAAAATCACATCATGTTGGATTAAAAAAAAATGACAACTTAAAATATCGTTTATAATTGTATTCTATAGATAAAGAATTTTTCTACATCAAAGAATTTTTCTACATCTAAAATTTTTCTTAAAAAAAAAACTCACTTTGTTATTTTTTTCCTTACTTTTTTTGGGAAGTGTTTTGCTGGTTGTCTTTTATTTACATTAGATTAATGGTGGTTGCAGATCGAATCCTCCACCTCATTATTTAAAAAAAAATGATACTAATAATCTAGAAGGTTCTACGTAGTATGAGTATTTATAGATCCTGGCATAAAATTTCTTCAAACCTTGTATACTAATGTACATGTTTGCGTTCCTCCAAAAAAAAAAAAAAAAGTGTACATGTTTGCATTATACAGGTCCGGCTACAAATTACTATGTATGAATATATACATATCTTTTAAAAGGGAATTTTTAATAGTTTGTTTTGCGTGTTGCTTGATTCTCATATATATATACATATGTATATATATATCAACATTCAAAAATATGCAATATATGTGGTTTTAGATATAGTCTAATGGTAATATCAAACCGACTTCACCTAAAAGAGAAGAGTCCGAATCGTCACCCCAAATTCAAAAAAAAAAAAAAAACACAAAACACCTGATATGTTACTACCTAATGATTGTACAGATTTTAAGGTTTAGAAACGGGTGATACCGGTGGATATCTCACATAAAAAATAATAAAAAAAAGGGCCAGAAAAAATAAAGTTCTGATAAAATGATAGGTATAGGCTACCATCACTTTTTTTTTTTTTGGAAAACTAGGATACATAACAAAATGAATGTTACAAAAAAAAAAAAAAAAGAATTAGTACTGGTTGCAGATTCTGTAAAATGTATTATGGGCCTGTTTGTTTTGTGATTCGAATCACGGTTCGAATCATTTTGCTACAGTATTTTCTCTCATAAAAATTTAAATCTTTATTCAAATACTCTATTTAAATACTCGAACCAAACGGGCTCTATATGTATGTACATTATTGAGATTTGCGATTCACATCCTCCACCTCATTGTAAAACCAAAAAGAAAGAAAGAAAGAAAGAAAGAAAACAAAGCCCTAATCATCTATATTATGTGGATATAAAATTACGGACGCAAGGCCACATATTAAACGGATTTTTTTTTTTCAGATTACATTTTATCAATGTACATTCTATTTAATTGTGACCCAACTTGGCCTTTAAAAACAAATTAATATGTCTATATAAATATTATTCTTTACCATGATGGTGTTTATATTGTGTACGTGTGATTGTCGACGCAGCCCTACGCTAGTTTTACACAATTTTAATTTTGTTGTAAAATATAGAATTCAAAACTCTCAATTCTCAACTATTTCAAGATCTTATTTTTCTTCTTTTAGTTCTCTATATTAACTTTATCCTTCTAGTTTTTCCTTGCAATCCACATAATTTATTACTTTTGATATACAAAAGAAAAAGAAAAAATGGGAAACATATCATCATCGTTTTTGCTGTGGCTCTGATCATGTTTCCCTCACACTATTAATGCAATAAATAAATTATTTTAAAAACAAAACGACAACAACAAAAACAACAAAGATATGCTACGCTTGTTTAATAAAAAATGGAAGCAGCTTTCAGACAAGGTGAAGAATCTAGGCATAAGATAATTTTTTTTAAGAAGATATTATCATTTTTATTTTTCTTGCATTTTCAACTAATAAAAACGCATCTATTTTTCTTTTAATAAAGGCGACAGTGAGAGACCATTAGTGGATGGAGGTCAATGATATCAAAATTAGTGTTTGATATAATGGTTAGAACAATTGATCAAAACTGTAAATATTGTAGTATATGAAAGTTTTACATTATAATAACTTTTTTATTTTTATTGTAATATATGAAAACTTTATATTATTTTTAACTAAAAAATTGATTAAAACCTATTAATACCAAATAGTATTTCCTTCATAGGGCCTAAATCAATCATGAACCCACAAATATATATATATATATATATATATATATGATGTTTGTAGACGTCATAACACACTCATAATAATAATAATAACATATATATACATAATATATATATATATATACACACAAATGTTCTATGTATATGTGCATATAATATATATGGGGTGGGAGTCTGTCAGCAAGATATGATCGAAAGCCAACCTCTCTGATATATTCCTGCCTGTCTGATGACTCACCGACACGAACGTGGTGTTCTGCATGGCTTTTTGTTCTTCTCATACTTCAAAACCATATAATAATAATAATAATAATTCTAAAAAAAAGAGAAAACCTTAAAATAATAGAAGTGATAATTAGGAACGAATGCTCCCTCTGATTAGGAGGAAGGTTCCTAAATACATTTTATTATGCACTAAAACACATTTCCAATGTCAGGCGTTTGAAATATATGTTGGACGGAATAATGGACATACATTGCCACATGAAAATGCTTTAACTCATAAGGTGAAAGGGTTTATTTCTTTATTTAACACTAAAAAATATTTCATAGACGTAGTAGCAGTCACGGTCTCGGAGTTTGGTTGTCAAATATGACCATGCGGTGTCAAGATTCTATCGAGTTAAGGCTTGCCCTTCCCACCTGCGATCGGGCCTTTTTAGCTAGACTCTTGAGCGTGTCCATCCTAATTCACGCCAACGACTAATTAACTGGCATATACTATGATTCATAATATTATTCTTAGTAATTATAGTAATTGTTATATAGGATTAATTACATAATTGTATCTACTACTTTTATCTATTTTTTAATTTGTCTTTTTATTCTTAGAAACTACAAAGATATCCTTGAAATTTTAAAAACATGTTTCAATTTCATCCCATGAATAAAAAAAATTGGCAAACAACAGAACTACCCTTAAATAGTTATGATAAATATTTTATATATTAAAAACATAAAAAATCCTAAAAAAAAACATCAAATTCTAAAAAAAGTCTTAATTTTTATGACTTTTTAAAAATATATTTTTAAAACTTTTTAAAAAAGTCTTAATTTTTATGACTTTTAAAATTTTAAAATATATTTTTTAAAAATTTTTAAAGAAAAAACATATATTTCATAAACAAATTAGATTTAGTCAAGGGTATTTTTATCTTATGTCTATGTTTTTTAAGTCAAAAAGTCTACATGAGATAAAATTAAAACAAGTTTTTCAAATTCAAATGATACCTTTATAGGTTTTAAAAATAGAGTGACAAATTGAGAAATTATAAAAACTATGAGGTGTAGTTATGCGATCAACGCTTGTTATAAATTATTATCGTGCATATTATAATAACTTATGGAAATTATAATCATTATAATTATAATGGACAATTAAATCTAAAATTATTTATGAAATATGTTTTTAGTGCTAAAAAAATATTAGAGTTAATCTTTTTTTTGTGATACACAAATAAAATTAATATATTTTCCCTGAATTCAATCTCATGATGAGCATTTTTTAAGGGAGTTTTATAATTTTTTTTTATACAATGGGAAGGGGAGGGGGAGAGGAATGGGAAGGGGAGGGGGAGAGGAATACCACCACTATTGAGTGGGATTTAGTGTGACCCAAACCCTCAAACTATGATTGGATGGAGGGACTTACAACCAACTAGGCTACCCTCACTCGTCAGGTTTATAATTGAGACTAGTAAAGAAGGTTTCCAATAGAAATTATGCGCCTATAAGAGGGACGTTGTAGTTTGGTCCAGATATGTCTACTAAGTTTTTTTTTTTTTTTTTTTTTTTTTGTGGAAGTGTCCACTAAGTCGATCGAGCAACATGGCGTATCTACTACAACATGCGTAATTTATTTTCAACGTGGTTAAAAATCGTTCAAGGTTGTTTTTGTATAGCTACGGGTTTTGACTTTTTCTCTGATATGTCCCTTTCGAGGGGGAAATAGTGAGTAAACCCGCTGTATGTCGTTGCATTTGGCTTCTTTTGCATTTTCCTATTTAGTTGTTGCTGTGGCATGTCGTTTTCATGTTATTATTATTTTGAATAAGGCTGGTATTTCTCCACTCTTGTGATGTTAGAAAGAAGGGTTATTTTGTATTTACAAGACCTAGTGATATATTCTCACCAGGCTCCGCCTAGAGACGTAGAGTTTTTGATCGTGTGCTTGAAATGTTACTTTGAAACTAGTTCGTTCTAACTAGCTACAGTGTAAAGCTCTTAACAGTTATAATAAAAAACAAGAAGTTGCTAAACTATAATGTTGCAGATGTGGAGCCAAATCAAGTAGACAACTCAGCAAAAGAAAGGAAAAGGGAGAAAATCGCGTCCTCCAAGGCAGAGAGCAAGCGCCGCGGCTCTGGCAGAAGAGCGCCGCGGCACTGGGATAAGGGCGCCTAGGCGCCAGGTGGATTGCGCCTAGGCGCCAGGAGGATTATGCCGAGGCGTCGAGTGGTGAGCGCCTAGGCGCCAGGAGAAGAGCGCCTAGGCGCCGCAGCGCTCGAAACCGAGCGCCGCGGCGCTGACGCGCTGTGCTGCGTGATGTTTTTTGAATCAAAGTCGAATTCAAAGGTCCAAAAAATGGGAAACCACTAGGGTTTCCCATTAGTTGCGAATTTTCTCCTCCTTTGGTTATAAATAGACACAAGGATGGCTAAGGTTGTGTGTGTGAAAATTAAGAGTGGCATAATTTTGTGAGAGACAAAATTCTTGAGAGCTCCATCCTTGAGAGAAGAAAAATTCCCATTGGGTGTTAGATAGAAGAGAGTTTTGGTAAGCACAATTTGTGAGTGTGTGAGAAACTACTCTTGCAATTTGTAATCTCCTTCATCATAGTGGAATCTGCAGGCGGCAGAAACAGAACGTAGTCTCAATTTTGGACGAACCTGTATAAAAATTTGGTGTCTCTTTTTCTTCTTTTCTCCTATTTATTTTCTGCAATTGTTCGTTCTTGCGATCCTTGGAATTAGGAGTCGCCTAATTCCCCAACAACTGGTATCAGAGCGGAGGTTTTGATCAAGAACGATGACTGGAGAAGAAGGTATGGCAGCCGACATCACCAAATTTGATGGTTCAGATTTTTCCTATTGGAGGATGCAAGTAGAGGACTACCTATACAGCAGGAAACTGCACTTGCCCTTGGGTAATAAGCCCGAAGGCATGAAGGATGAGGAGTGGAGTCTCCTTGATAGACAGGTATTCGGTGTGATCCGTTTGACTTTGTCAAAGAACGTTGCCCACAACGTTGCGAAGGAGACCACTACAGCAGGGATGATGAAGGCTCTGTCAGAGATGTATGAGAAGCCCTCAGCCAATAACAAGGTACATCTCATGAAGAAGCTCTTTAATTTAAAGATGTCTGAAGGTGCCTCGGTGGTAGAGCACCTGAACAGTTTCAACACTGTCCTAAACCAATTGGTCTCGGTAGAGATTAAATTCGATGATGAGATCAATGCTCTAATCCTCTTGGCCCCGTTACCGAATAGCTGGGAACCCATGAGGGTGGCCATTACAAATTCTCTAGGGAGTGCAAAATTGAAGTTTGTCGATGTCAAAAACTCTATTCTGGCAGAAGAAGTTCGCAGGAAGGACTCAGGTGAAGCCTCTTCGTCGAACTCGGCCCTTAATGTTGATAATAGGGGCAGGAAACTTGACAGGCAATCCAACAGGGATAATGGCAGGAGAGGCAAGTCGAGGAATGGGAGAAGCAAGTCAAGGAACGGTAGGACCATGGAGTGTTGAAACTATGGGAAGACGGGCCACTTGAAAAAGAACTGCAGGGCTCCAAGGAAGAATAAAGACAAGACTAATGATGAAGCTAACGCCGCCACTGAAGAGCAACAGGATGCCTTAATCTTGTCTGTCGACAGTTCTTTTGATTCGTGGGTGATAGACTCAGGAGCATCATTCCACACCACAGCACACCGTCATGTCCTGGAGAACTACGTTGCTGGAAATCATGGTAAGGTTTATCTCGCTGAAGGAGAACCTTTGGATATAGTTGGCATTGGAGATGTCAGTTTAAAAATGCCTAATGGGTCGGTATGGAAGATTCATAACGTGAGACATGTTCCTAAATTAATGCGCAACTTGATTTCGGTGGGGCAACTGGATGATGATGGACATAAAGTAACCTTCAATTGTGGAGGTTGGAAAGTCACGAAAGGAGCGATGGTTATTGCTCGGGGACGCAAGGCTGGAACTCTCTACATGAACTCTAGTTGCAGAGATACCCTAGCAGTTGCTGATTCTGCTGCCAATACTGAGCTATGGCATTATAGGCTCGGTCACATGAGTGAGAAGGGGATGAAGGTGCTTCACTACAAAGAAAAACTATCGGGTTTAAAAACTGTTGATCACAGTTTGTGTGAAGCCTGCATCTTTGGTAAACAGAAGAGAGTCAGTTTCTCAAAGATGGGTAGAGAGCCTAAGTCCAGGAGATTGGAGCTAGTTCACACAGATGTGTGGGGGCCTGCGTCGGTGACTTCCCTTGGTGGCGCAAACTACTATGTGACGTTTATTGATGACTCAAGCAGGAAGGTATGGGTTTACTTTCTGAAAAACAAATCTGATGTGTTCGATGCTTTCAAGAGATGGAAAGCCATGGTGGAGAACGAGACAGATTTGAAGGTGAAGTGCTTGCAGTCCGACAATGGGGGAGAGTACTTAGATGAAAAGTTCAAGCGGTACTGTGCTGAGAATGGGATAAAGATGAGGAAGACCATTCCAGGGAAACCACAACAGAATGGGGTAGCTGAGAGGATGAACATGACTTTAAACGAGCGTGCTAGGAGCATGAGGTTAGATGCGGGGCTGCCAAAGATGTTTTGGGCTGAGGCAATTAACACAACCGCTCATCTGATTAACAGAAGTCCATCCACACCGCTGAAGTTCAAGCTACCGGAAGAAGTCTGGAGCCATAAACAGGTTGATCTCTCTTACTTGAGAGTGTTTGGTTGTGTTTCCTATGCACACATTGATTCTGCTGCTAGAAGTAAACTGGATGCCAAGTCAAAGAAGTGTTTTCTGGTTGGCTATGGCGGACTTGAGTTTGGTTATCGTCTCTGGGATGACCAAAGCCGGAAGATTATCAGGAGCAAGGATGTGATCTTCAATGAAGGTGTTCTGTATAAGGATAGAGACAGCACGGACTCCAGGGGTTCAAGTTCTGAAGATAAGAAGCCTGAGGTGATTCCATTGAAGGATCTTCCTGAAGTGGAGGTGCAAAATCCAGAGGTTGAAGACCAGGAAAACATAGCTCCAGAAGGAAACCAGAGGACTCCTGCCACACCAGTCAGGAGGTCTAGCAGGACAATCAGACCACCGCAGAGATACTCCCCAACTCTGCATTATATCTTGTTGACCGACAGAGGTAAGCCAGAGAGCTATGATGAAGCCATGGAGGCTGGAGATTCGGTCAAGTGGGAGTTAGCCATGAGGGACGAGTTGGATCGGACATGGCAACTGGCAACAAAAGTGTATACCGGGTAAAAAATAAAAGTGCTGGCAGCAAACGGTATAAGGCAAGGTGGGTGGTAAAAGGATCCAGAGATATGCTCACCAAGATGGATCCGATTGAGAAACTGAAGTTGTGCGCAACTTCAGTTGGACTTCTCCATGAAGCATGAGAAGTCGTTGCCGCTGCAGTGGGAGACATGGTGATTGATTAGTCTCCAAGTGGGAGATTGTTGCAGATGTGGAGCCAAATCAAGTAGACAACTCAGCAAAAGGAAGGAAAATGGAGAAAATCGCGTCCTCAAAGGCAGAGAGCAAGCGCCGCGGCTCTGGCAGAAGAGCGCCGCGGCGCTGGGATGAGGGCGCCTAGGCGCCATGAGGAGAGCGCCTAGGCGCCAGATGGATTGCGCCTAGGCGCCAGGAGGATTATGCCGAGGCATCGAGTGGTGAGCGCCTAGGCGCCAGGAGAAGAGCGCCTAGGCGCCGTAGGGGAGCGCAGCAGCGCTCGTTTCGAGCGCCGCAGGGCTCGAGGCGCTGACGCGCTGTGCTGCGCGATGTTTTTTGAATCAAAGTCGAATTCAAAGGTCCAAAAAACGGGAAACCACTAGGGTTTCCCATTAGTTGCGAATTTTCTCCTCCTTTGGTTATAAATAGACACAAGGTGGCTAAGGTTGTGTGTGAAAATTAAGAGTGGCATAATTTTGTGAGAGGCAAAATTCTTGAGAGCTCCATCCTTGAGAGAAGAAAAATTCTCATTGGGTGTTAGATAGAAGAGAGTTTTGGTAAGCACAATTTGTGAGTGTATGAGAAACTACTCTTGCAATCTGTAATCTCCTTCATCATAGTGGAATCTACAAGCGGCAGAAACAGGACGTAGTCTCAATTTTGGACGAACCTGTATAAAAATTTGGTGTCTCTTTTTCTTCTTTTCTCCTATTTATTTTCTGCAATTGTTCGTTCTTGCGATCCTTGGAATTAGGAGTCGCCTAATTCCCCAACATATAACGCTTTCATATATTATAGTTTTTAAATCTAAAACTTTAGTTCTAATTAACTTGTCAAGCAGTTCATAAATCTATCACCTCAAATTCAAAAACAAAACAAAAAAGGAAAGAAAGACGGGTTATTTTCATCAGCAGTCCTCAAGGCAATTTGTTTGTCTTGTTTTGGATTACGGTAGTTTAATTAACTTTTTTAAGGTTCACAATCTACAAAATTGAGAATTTATAGTTTCATTGAAATTAATTAGCAAATCTCGTATAAAACTCATAAATACAAAAATTGGCTGTTGCAAACTAGGAAAAACATGTGAAAAAAATTTGGTTGCTGTCAAAAAAAAGAGGTCGCCATGAGCAGAGGGGGATTGGGCTTTAGATGGCTCCGCTCCTATTTCAAAGAGTAGTGAAACGTTTTCTTCTTTTTTTTTTTCAATGGGGGAAACAATTAATCAAATTTTGATTCTTACGTAGGGTACAAAATGTTAGCATTGCTTTTCACGTAACGACTAAAAGTTGTTCCGTTAAATTAGAAAATAAAGTCAAACATCATAACTCACAAACAGTAAATCTTACCTGTAAATTCTCATCTCATACACGTAGAATCCACTAATTATTAGTTGTAATATCAACGCCAACAATTTCAAATAGCATAACTCCATTAGCATGTAAATATTATTAATTAAAATTGTGGCTTATTACACCTTTTAAAAATGTAGATTTACAGTCTATTTAGGAGCACAGGTTTGAATCTGTTTGGAAACGTAAGTTCAAACTTTAAATTAAATAGTTTTGCTTCAAGCTAATTATAGTAAAATGTATTCTCTCACAAAATATGAATTGCTAGAGCATGCCCAAACGGGCTCTTAGAAACGCCCAGTATATGATATGAAACGCCATTGGAAAGAAGGGAACTTTGTTTGGAGAAACAAAGCACTACATGCTGAAGAGAAAAAGGAAAATACCATTTTTTAAGGAAAGGGAATGATAATTGAAAAGACAATTTCATTTTGAATCTACAATTGTTTTATTAACAAGTAATTTTTTTTATTTTTTATTTTTTTTGGGTAGAAACAGAAAACAACCAGAGTTCACAACAAGCATAACTACAGGCAAAAAGCCCAAAGACAAGAAAGGTACCTATTCATCAACAAACAAACAAAGCCCATAAAATTGGGCCAAATCTCCTTAGGCGTACTCTTCAGAAGAGGGAACAGCAGTGTACGACACAATAAAGATGTCGCCATAGACGAGCCCAGCCAGTAGATCCAAATCTGGGAGAGGTCTCCGCTGACAACATCTGGGCCAAAAGAGCGGGCCACGTTCATGGACCCACCGCTAAATGGGCCGGAGGCTCGGATGTTGGCACCGACGATGAAGCCGACAGCGATGGGTGCGATAATTCCGATCGAGCCCTTTTTGGGGTCAGCGGCTGTCGCGTAGACGGTGTAGACCAAACCAAAGGTTGCAATGATCTCAAACACCAGGCCTTCAATGGCACCCAACCCTGCGGCTAGCCCATGGGTTGGAACACTCTGTAAAGTAAAAAAGTGTTTTTGATAAAAACAACTTTAACTAAAACTTTTTGTTATTATAATATAAACTTTCGTATGCTACAGTAAGTAAAAAAGACTACATTCTTTGGTTCAAAAGTTTCAATTCAATCACACTTCTCAAGCATTCTATAAATTTTAAAATTTTTGAAGAAATGTTCGGATTTATCAATAATAGAGCATAGTTGAAGTTTTGAATCAAAAAAAGTTTAGTTCGAACCAATTTTGTTGGAGTGTTTGCTCTCATAAAGTTTACCATCAAATCCAAAAATACAAACACTCTATTCATAACTTAAGTATTTTCAACACCTAGTATTTATCATGTGGTCAAGTTTTCTAATTTTAATGATGCGAACAAATTTGTATTAGAGAAACAAACAAGACCGCAAAATGAGGAAAACTTTGAACACATATTTACTTGGTTATTATAAGATTTATTAATTGTTTTAGTCATATTTATCTGAAGGTCTATTTTTCACTCTAGAAGATTTTGGTAATTTTACAACTAGTTTTTAGAAATCGCTCATTTTTCCAAATTACTTCAATAAATCCAATAAAATTTTATTTTCCGAGAAAAGAAAAAATAAAATTTGATCTTAATTTATAGAGTTTTTGCTTAGTAGGAAATAGAAAACTACTTTTGAACCAAGTTCTTATGATTAAGAATCGTATAACTCAAAATTTCTTTTCATATGTTTCCCAAGAAAGTTTTAAATTACCAGCCCATTGGTGACAAAGGTGAGGAGCAAGCAGGCGACGATGGAACCAAGCAACTGAGCAATCCAGTAGAAAAGGCCAGTGAGGATGGTGATGTTGCCTCCGACGGCCAATCCAAAGGTGACAGCTGGGTTTAAGTGACCACCGGAGATGTTGGCAGCTATGGAGACACCAACAAAGAGTGCGAATGCATGCGCCACTGCCACTGCCACTAGACCCGGCGGATCCAAGGCCCCATCGGAAGTAAGCTTGTCTACACATATGCATCAAAGTCTGTGTAAATTAGACCCAATACCACCTATGAAATCTAATTGGTGCAGTTCTATATATCCCGACGATGTTTTGGTCCATCGGAAATTGTGAGGCCTACATTTTGTTTCTAATTGGGTCAAAACACCGTCGATTGAATTAACATTTTTCATTTAGTTATATTCATCTGTACTAAAAATATATTTAAATACTAACTCTTAGAAGTAGTATTTCTCTAATTAACTCTAGTACTATAAACCAATTTGTGGTTAAAGTTATTAGGTGCAATTAATTATTAATTGCGTATTGTGATAAGATGGTCTTATTTAACGTAATAATTTACTATGAAATATCATGGGATTACTAGTTCAAGAATGTTTACAACTTAGGCTGCGATTAGTTCAATTTTAAAGAAAAATTACATATGTTCCATGCGATACTAATACAATTTATTTAATTAATTTAATGATAATCAGCTTAAAGATGATTAAGTGGAGGATTAACATTTAAACACATTATTTGCATATCAACTAGTAATTACATCAACAACTTATTAAATTAAGTTGCTGAACTGTTTATATCGAAAATAGAACTTAAACTTACTGAAAGCAATGGCGGATCCAACACCCGCGAAAACAAAGAGAAGGGTGGCAATGAACTCAGCTAGATAGGCCTTGATAGACGCAGCACTAAAAGAGTCGCCAACACTACCAAGAGCCAACTTCACCATTTTTGGCCACTTGAAAATAAACTAGAAACAACAAAAAAGAAAGAGGTAGAGAGAGAGAGAGAGAGAGATTCCAAGACTGAGTGGATCGGTTAGCTATAAACTCGGTGGATTTAGCGCATAATATATTCTTTTGGGCATGGCTTAAATAGTGCTTAATTTCAGCCAAGTTGTAGTTCACTAATGCAAAGAATAATATTGGCCTAAGTTGCCGGCACCGGCCATGGCCCCATATGACTTCTTTTGATGGCTATAATTGGGGTGCCTATCATATTTTATGAGTCCGTTTGGTAAATTGATTCGTCTTATGTTGATTTAGATTATTTTAATTTGAGTTGTGTAATTTAAATTAGTGATTTGAATTGTTATCTGAATTGACTTTTAGATGTGCATTTAAACTTTTAATTTATAAAATTGAAATTTGTGTTTGGAAATGTAATGAGAAAAGTTTTTGCTTTATTAATAAATTTAATAAAATCTTAATGTTCATGATCCTAAAAAATATACAATATGAATATTAATTTATTCCTCTATTTATTACAACAATAATGAAAAAAGAATTATCTCAATCAGATATCAAATGAATAAGTTATGATTTTTTTCCTTAAATATATGCGAGATAATTTCAACTTTTATTGTAGCAAACACATCCGAATCTTAAGAGTTTAGATGGGTTAGAACTTTGAAAACTTCGATTCAAAAGACTCATCCCAGTCGAATATCAAGCGAAGAAGTTATGATTTTTTTCTTAAATATAATAGAGATAATTTTAGCTTTTACTGTAACAAACATATCCGTGTCTCAAGAGTTTAGAGGGGTTAGAACTCTGAAACTTAGATCCAAAAGACTCATTTGATTTAAATTTTAAGAAAAACAAACACATATTTAGGACCCGTTTGTTTCGATACTTGAATCAAGGTTCGAATCATTTTGCGACAGTATTTTCTCTTATTAAAATTTTAATCTTCATTCAAATACTCGAACCAAACGGGCCCTTAAAGAATTCTAATGATTTGAATCCAAAAAATTCATAGGATTACACAAAACAAATGGACCCCATATATTTCAATGTTTGTAATTTAATTATTTTGGGGCCAAATTGTATAACCATTATGAGAATAAGACAACAAAAAATTACTAGTTATTAATTGTGGGGCTAGCAGACCCTGAATTTAAATACTACAAAGGAGTTAAGAATGATCCTTTAGAATATTTTCGAAAGTTGAGCCCTCCCCTTTTGCATTACCGTAAGACAAAATTATTTATAATAATAATATTATTATTGCTAAATAGCCAGAAATGTTATTTAATGCGTGGCTGAAATTGCATTGATGAGAATGACAACATTGTTGATGTCGACGTGAGGTTCATGTTTTATGGGTCTTTATATTGGATATCCTTTGTGTATTAAGTTTTTTTTTTTTTTAAAGAGGATTAGATTAAAAAAATGTTGAAAATGTTTATTTTGTGAAATATTATTGCCATAATTTAACTATATATTACTTAGAAACGTCCAATTCAATATCACATCCCTTTCATTTCCCTTCTTCTTTGTTATTATATCTATTCAACATTTTTTTTAATTTCTTTTCACCAATCAACACTAAATTAAATTTAGTACGCCAATTGTATGAATAAATTTTACCCCTAATAAATCAAAGTATCTGTCTATTTTTCTTCGTAGATGTAAGCAACGCGTGATTAGTTAATGAACACGAAAGCTCGTTAATCGCGATTACTTTATTAATCCACTGTTTTTAGGATAATATTAATTCCATTGTGGCCTTACGTGCTTATTAAAAAAGTTATTGGTTAAACAAAAATTGTTAATTAAAGTTGGTATTAATCATTTGAGTTGGCATCAGTAGTGGTTGGGTCGTGGAGTGGAAAACCTTTGCAAAATGGTGTTTTTGTTTAATTATATAATTTGAATTTTTATAATGGTTTTAATAATTAAAATTAGAGCATCTTGCGAAGCAAGCTTATATTGTTTATTAAGGTGCTAATTAATGTCCAAATGCAATTGAACACGTAAAATAAAAGAGTGATGGCACACGATACCAAACCAACCTTGCTTTGATCTAATCTTTTTAGAGATCTTTTGACATCATCCAAAAGGAAAAAAGTATTCCGTTTTAAGATATAAAAAGAACTGATAAGTGATAATTATTGGAGTTAAATATAACCTATTAAATAAGGTTAGCTCAATTAAAGTGATTAATTTGAGCTTTGAGCTTTTAAAGCATCGTCTTTTATGTGTAGATATCAAAATATAATTACTGATTTATGATAGGCCAAATTGATAATTAAGGATAACTGACAGAGTTTGCAGTTATATAAAATGGTTGAAAGTCTCTAAGTCAGTATGTACGTTTTTTTTCTGGCACCCATTTTCAGAAAAATTACAGAGAAAATATAGAGATTTTCTTTAAAGGGAGGGCTTACGCACTAGATTTGGAAGATCTTCAACCTACAAACTCGGGAATCATGTTTTAATCTATGGATTTAGGTTAGCTTTTGCATCTTATTAATTTTCTCAATGATTTAACATGAATGATCCAGATTTGATGATAGTTTTCATCTAAGATTAAGTTTTCCAACAATAACAAGTTATTTCTCCGTTCATCCCAATTATTATCCAAAATGACCAAACTTTAAATTTACCAGAATGAATCAACGTTGTCAGCATGAATTAAAATATATATTGTCATTTCAAAAGTCAAATTTTACGTTTTTAAGACACCCCAAGAGTTTTTTCAGTTTGACATTGGATTTGTTTCTTTTAATTTCCACTCTTGAATTTTGATAAACATGTTAATATAACTATATCGAATACGGCCAACTATTATCGAATATACTGGCTTTTGTCTCTTACTCTTTCCTTTTTTTTTTTTAGAATTTATCCGCTAGCCTTTTCTTTTTCTTAGAATATTATGCAAGTTTACTTCAGCCAAAGACTCTTGAGAGGAATATATTATGATAAATATGGTCAGCCTAAGACTTTGAAGCAATCATATAATGACATCAAACCAGCTAGGCAGCTGCCTAATCAAAATGACTTTAATCCAGCTAAGCCAACAGATTAGTACTAGCAAAAAATAATTGGGAAAAAAAAAAAACAGAAGAAGAAGAGAGAGAAGATAAGAAGATTAGTACTTTCTAGATCATCATAGATAAGGATCAAGGAAGTCAAGAAGAACAAATAAATATGGTGAATGAAACTTGTAAGAATCTTACATTGAAGGATGATTAAGAACAAGTCCGCGAACCCCCAACTCCGCAGTTGGTAGGAATTGAGCCCTAATTTTAGCTTTTGTGGATAGATGACGACACAACTAATTAAGAAGAGAGAAATGTCTCGAGAAAAAAATAAAAAAATGGAAGAAGAAACGTTTATAATGAATTGCCTAGCAATTTCATTGGCCTTGCATGGCGTTAATAGTTTAGGGGGGTTTGGCAGTAGTGGGAACTGATGAACAATGTAAAGCTCTCATATGTTATAGTAACAATAAAAAAATATGCTACAGTGTAAAACTCTCACATGCTATAATAAAAGTAGTTCCCACCACCTTTCCAAACACCCTATTAGTTTTTCTGCTCTCTAGTAATTGTCTCGTGACTCAACCAAAATAATATATATATATATATATGGGTTTTTATTTCACCAGTTATTCTACTAGGCATCCTTCACAACTCCACTTGGTTTGGTCTCGCTCCCTTTACCTGCCCCAGATACGGCTTAACTTCGTTCTACCATCCCTCCAACATGACATTTAAAATTAAAAAAAAATATAACATAATAACATAGATATTAAAGAGGCATAATACCAAAAAATTTATATTGAAAAGATAAAAAAATATACGTTACACCATTTTAAATTTAATGTTATATTTAACGTTTGAAACTATACTTTATTGACAGTCATGTCATGCATCTTTAACATCAATGTTTCATTCAATAAATGTCATATTATGTTTTTTATTGCTATATATTACAACAAATCGATCTTGCACTAGAAAAACAGTAGAAAAACCTTATATATATATATATATATATATATATATATATATATATTAGTATGTAATATAACAAGTACGTAGCTTAGGGAGGCTTTTTATATAAACAAGTATATTATCTAGAAAATTCGTAAAAATACAAAAGGATTCACCAGTCACCACCGGTGACATGAGAAACTTCCATAATTATAAATGACCATAAATGTATACACACAAATTATTTTCACTTAACCTTATACGTAGATATTGCATTGTATGCATATTTATAACTGACTGTACTGCATTCATGATAACTTTTAAGGATTAATTAGATAATTATACCTCTTAGTTTTAATTATTTCTTAATCTATCCTTTTATTTTTAAAAATTACAAAAAAAAATTCTTTGAATTAAAACCTTTTCAATTTTATCCTTGTAAACAAAAAAATTAAGCAAAATGATATAATTACCTTTAAGTTTTGAAAAATATCTTATAGATTTAAAAACATAAAAATGCTTAAAACAAAGAATTAAATTTAAAAGAAGGATCTTAAGTTTTATAGCTTTTGAATTTTATTATAATTTTTAAAAAATTTTCTTAAGAAAAAATATATTTTAGAAATAAATTCGGTCTAATCAAGGGTGTTTTTGTCTTACCTTCAAAATTTTTTAGTTTAAAAAGTCTGCAAGAAATATAATTAAAACAAGTTTTTTTTTTAATTTAAAAGATATCTTTATAGTTTTTAAAATAAAGAATTAATTACAAAATAATTAAAACTGTGGAGTATATTTATGTAATGGATTTGGAGGCATGCATTATCAATACTAGATGCTTCATATGATAATAACTTCTGGCATTTTATGCACGTGCTAGATTTGGCCATCTTGTACAACTGGACGCTTAAATGGCTAACTAAAGCAACAACAAAAATGTGATAGAATTAGACTGTTGTTCAACTCCTATTTCTGGGCTATAAAGGGGGGGGAAAGTTTAATTGGATGGGATTAGACTATCGTTCAACTCTTTTCTTCTTTCTTCTTTTTTTTAGAACATGTGGGAAAATAAAAGGATCGTTTTAATAAACATCACGAGTTTTATTAAAGTAGAAAAATGATCGTCTTTTTAAGAATGATCAGTCAATGATTGATTGATTGACTCAGTGGTCAATTACTAATTGATCAATGTTAATTAATGTTTAAAATCAATATCAATCAATAATTTATCTATCAATCTATTGTTGCATCGGACCTGATTGAACAATTGATGTGTAGTATTGACGGTAAAATTCCATTGATTCTGAAATGAAATTTGGTTGAGACGAATCAAAACAACAATTTATTTAGAAAAATATGAAGGCAAGAAAGAAAAAAATAAGAACACAAGAGATTTATAATGGTTTGGCCAAAAAAAGCCTATGTTTTTCACTATTGGTGAAGTTAGGTATACACTAAATCTCAATCATTTTCAGAACAATTTTGACATAATAACCCCTAGAATTCCAAGATTTCAAACCTTTTTTCAAATCCTCTCTCCTCCTATCTATAATGTGTCTATGTAGTCGGTTATTTCATGACATCCCCTTAGTCACGACCTTCCCGCTTTTCTCTCTCTTTGGTGCCGTGTCCTTCATGCCTTAATATTCAGACACCAATTGTCTCCGTGGTCATGGAAGGTTATCCCGTCATGATAATGGTAGTTACCCCATTATGACAACTGTTGTGGGCAATTACCTCATCCTTTTTGGAGAGTGGTTTCTAATTGCATTCCTTTATGGTTCTAGTTGTATAAAGTCAAGTTTGATGATTCCTCAACAAAAATGTTGAGTTATCCCCTCTAGGCCGAGCCTTATTTGTTCCTCAATAAGAATGTTAAGATCTTCCCTCTTAGGCGGGGCTTGGTTGTTCCTCAACCAAATGGTGAGCTAGCTTAGTTATTCCTCAACAAAAATATTGAACTATCCCCACTAGGCGAGGGCTTAGTTGTTCCTCAACCAAATGTTAAGCTGGCTTAGTTGTTCCTCAATAAAAATGTCGAACCATCCCCTCTTGGCTAGGGCGTAGGTGTTCCTCAACAAGAATGTTGAGCTATCTACTCTTAGGCTAGGAATGTTAACTTATCCCCACTTAGTTGGGGTGTAGTCATTCCTCAAAAAGAATGTTGAGCTATCCACTCTTTGGTGGGGCTTAGTTGTTCCCCAACAAAGATATTGAGTTATTTTTTTATTAGTCCTTAGGATGGGACTTGGGGATCTATGAGAAGGGCTGAAGACATTTCTTAGATGGAAATATTGAGCTATTTTTCCTTAGTCCTTAAGTCAGGACATGGTGACTCTTAGAGAAGGATGACAAGCATTCTTAGATGGAAATAACGAGTTATCCCGTTGCTAGCCCCTAGGCAGAGGACTTCATCATTCCTCGAGAGGAATCTTTAGAAAGAGGACAAACATTTCCTAGATGGAAATGAGCTATCTCTTGGTAGAGGTTTTCCTGCCATTAAGATGCCAAACTTTTAGCTAGAGAATTAAGACTCTTTTGCATTGATGATGTGGATAATAGACTTTGACTATTTAGTAATATGGTAGAATATATAGGACAGAGAGTGAATAGAATCTTTGAATAATTAGAGATAGAAGAAAACATAGATAATGTATTTCAGAATGTAGATAGAACTAATAAATTAAAACCAAAACAATAGAGTATGTGACAGTTTTATACAATAGCAGTTAGAAATAGTAAGTTGAAACAATATTCCCAGACATACTCGTATGAAGAATGAAATTTTAGATGGAGAATGAGAACACAAAAGAGAACTAGAGTTGGCTAATTCTATGAGTGTGTAATCATCGAGGTAGTTCTAAAAATATAAATTTATCTTGTCACATTTATGCATGTGCTGGAGTTGGCCATCTTGCACAACTAAATGCTTAAATTGCTGTATTTTGCAAGGCACAAGCCCAACCTATGTCTAGAAACATGGGCCAAGATAAGGTACGCAGATCCAAGCCATGAGGCGGGGTCCTCCAAGTGAGTCGTGGTTTAGAACATCTGCCTTTTCAACCCGTCATTTAATTTGCTTAAACATTATTTCTTAATATTGATCTTACTTGTTTGTAAGAAAATATTGGATAATTTTTTTCTTTAAAACATATTTGAAACACTTACTTTGTAATATAAACTGAAACATAGTTTAAAACTTGACGTAATAAAACATTGCGTAAAATATTGAAAATGTTTTTCGTAAAACATTTCTTGTAAGACATGTCTTCAAATATTTGCTTTCTTAAAACTTTTAGAACAACTTTCCAAACAGTAAAACATTTTGTTACAACAACGGAAACTTTTTTCTTAACACAGCA
This sequence comes from Artocarpus heterophyllus, assembly GCA_025403435.1. Taxonomy (NCBI): domain Eukaryota; kingdom Viridiplantae; phylum Streptophyta; class Magnoliopsida; order Rosales; family Moraceae; genus Artocarpus; species Artocarpus heterophyllus. The sequence goes on from CM046343.1 coordinate 28,298,837, forward strand.
ACTATAATGGTATCCATACTCAACCTTTGCCGTTGTCTTACCACATCACCAAGCTCTTCAACTAGTCATCTAGTCTCTTGTAGGATTACCTATAGTATGAAGGAACTTGTACTGAGCTTTCGCTCAATAAGTTCAAACTAATCTCACAAAACAATAAATATTTCTTTATAAAACTTACTTCTTAAAAAACCTTTCTCTTAAAAGTGTCTTTCATTAGACCTTCATTGTAAAACTTATTTCTTGAAACGATTCTCCTAAAATATTTCTTGTAAAATATTTTACAAAACGCTTTTCATCATAAAACATTTCTCCTAACATGTTTTACATAAACATTACTCGTAAACCAGAAAGTGTTTTTCTGAGGAAATACCTATGCCAACAACTATCTTTTGCTCATTAGTGACACGATCAGTTAAGTCCGTAACAAAGACAATGACAGGTGGATGGGTTTTCAGGCAAGTTACATTAAATTTGAGAATATTTCTTAATCTAAGGCGGGCCTTCTTAATTCTCGTCCATATTTTGTTTAGGATTGTAAATATGTCCCCTATTTCAGTTGTAATATTGGGGTAGCCAAAGGTGATCTCGCTTGCTCTATTAACTTGCTATCGAGTCCAGGGTGAAGCCTATTGAGGTTACTCTGGCACTTGCATCTATCCTTGGAATATATTTAATTTAAGTACAAAGGAGAAAAGAAAATAGAAGTTTGACCTTCAGTTATTGAGTAATGTTGGAAAAATGGGAACTACTAGATCGCAAATTATTTATCATTTGTCATTCACTTTGGATAATTAAGTCTGAATATGGAGTGATTTTAAGGGGGAAAATTGATAGCGTCGAGAATCAAGATCTACTATTCTATTTTTTTGTCTCTTTGACTGTCTCCTCAATTAAATTTTAATACCTAAGTGAATTGCTTAATTACTTCTAATATTTAGATCTTGTTTATGCGTTTAGGTTATTAAGTTTAATTAACATGTCAAAAAACTATTAAGAGGACAACCAAAAGAACAAGAAAATAAGACAACAGATCTGAACTCTCTAGGGTCGACTAGACGCTTAGTAGCAGATCATTTTGGGTTCCCTATCAGCCTATCACCTTGGCCGTTGCAAGATGAAAACATGACATGCATGAGTATCTGCAACTTAAAGATTATTCTTGTTTTCCCCAATCTTCTAGGCTTTTCTATATTTGTTTATTTTCCTTTTGCTACGTTATTTTTTTTAGCTTTTTATTAAAAAAAAGGGGTTTATTTTTATATAGCATTAATAGAAGGTATCTTATAAATAACATTTTTTTATTTATAAATGATTAGATACGAAACTATTATTAGTAGATTTAGGTATATTTCAACTAGTTGGCACTTACCACAGACCATATTTCACACCAAGCCGTCCGCTCTAAATTTTATTAATAAAAAATAAAAAGAAAAAAGACAAGTCAAAGGAAAATACGGCCTGGAGGCTTACAAAACAAAGGAAAAAATAACCAAAATTTAAACATCTATCAAACCACTAATGAAAAAAGGACCCACTCCTCTAAAAAGAAAGAGGAGGCTTCTTTAAAATCTTTTGCTAGTAAATTCAATAGGAAAATCCAGGAAAAAAAAAAAAAGAAAGAAAAAAGAGTGCATGATCCGGCCTGGTCCTAAAAACTTATGTAGAAATCTCGAAAAGCCTTTGAAACGGTTTGTCGAAATAAGAGTAGCATCTTTGTCAACCAACTGCAAGATGAATAATGTAAGGAACCGTCCTAACTGCTAGTTTGTCTGGCACCGAGTTTTCTTCCTTAAAATATAAGAAACTTTATACATTAATTTCTCCAATTTAATACAAGCTTCATGTCATGTTGACTTCAGCTTCCATGGCACATTAAAGTTTCTCTTTAAAGGATGTCTACTACATAGGTGGAATAATCACTTTTGAACCAAAGAAAATTCCAATAAAAATTGATTGCTAAATCAATAGCCTTGATGACCGCAAGTAGTTCCACTTAAAAAAAATGTTTGATGAACAGGTTCGGAATGTTGTGGTTTAAAATTTTATGGTTGGAATTGTGGGTTCTAAACTTTATGGTTTGATTGGTGGTTTTGAAATGACATTTAGAATGTAAAGGTTTAAAACGAGAATAATGGTTTAAGACGAAAATTAGTGTTTGAAAAATTATGGTTAATTTATGAAGGAAAACGAGAATAAGAATTGTTCTATTGCAAAAAATGGTTCAAAACTACTTGAACTTGAAAAGGAACAAAGTTTGAATTTCAGGTGTTTTAGCCGGTTTAAAAGTGCCTCAATTGTTACTCCATCAAACACCAATTTGAACCGTCTCTATGGTTTAAAACCGTCTTTATGGTTAGAACCTGGGCACCAAACGGCATGTGCAAATAAGATTGATTTTGATTATTTTCTTATATAAGACATCAATAATATTACAACTATCTATTTAATTATAAATTATCAGAGTTGTTGGAAAGTACTATATTTACTAGAAAAATCTAATGTGACAACAACTAAAAAAATTAATACTAATGTTATCATTGAAATAATATTGTGTTGTAATACTGTGAAATACTTAACCCATTTTATTTTTCTGAAAACAAAAACATATGCAAAATTCGGAGGAGTGTTTTTTTCTTTCTTTCTTTCTTTTTTTTTTTTTTTAAAGAAGATTGCGGTTAATGTAAATACCAATGTCAATGTTATATTTGGCATTAAAAGTATAAAAATGACATATTTGATATACTATTTTATTTTTATGCTCCAATGCATATTGGGCCAGTTTGGCATTGGTGTGCTGTGCTGTGGACTAGAAGCAGGTGGGGGTTTGGTAAATTTTTTTCAAAGTTGTTGTGAGAACTAGAAGCAAAATTACAGGTATTTAGTAAATTATGTATAAAATTATTGTAAAAATGTATAATAACGAGAATATATAGACATATTTTACTCAGCATATGATGGAAGATTTCTTGGAGAATCTTGTTATTAGCTAATTCATTTGTTTTTTTTAACAATAAGTTTGCTTTTATTAATTTTAATTAAATAAAAAAGACCACTCTAATTCTTCAAAAAAATCACTCTAATTCATAACATGTTATTCAAATTAGTTGTTTTGATTTCTTCAAATTCTTATCCAATTTATTTCTAATACCTTTGTTTTTTTAACATTAATATGTTTTTTTCTTCTTGAGAACAGATAGTATTACGTTTTGTTTTTAGCAAAGCATGTTATTTGATTTCTTTTAATTTGTTAAATAAAAAATAAGTATATTGAAATTTATTTATTATTGTTAAGGTTAGTTTAGTAATTTTTAATTATAAAATTGTAGAAGCTGCTATAAAAAACAACCCCTGGCAGACTTCTCAAGTTTTCCTGCTACACAATAATTTTTAATAATAATTTTTTAGAAGTAGGATTTATCAAATATCCTAAACTACTGGCAACAAAAGTTAAAAGTAGCCTCTAAAAGCAATGTTAAACGAGCTCATTGTTATTTTAAATACTGTACTTACTTTTTAATGTAATTATTAACCATGCATTTGGTAAATTTGTTTGAATTAATCATTTCAAACCTCTACAGTGTAAAGTTTTCAGCAAGTACAGTTTAATTAAAGTTGTCATATACTACAATACTTGAACTTATTTCTACAATTCAAGCTAGCTGCCAAATACTCTAAAGGAACTTACAAAAATAAACTTATAATTTGGAAATGATAAAATTATTATGATTAAATATTGAAAAAGTGAATAGATTAATAAATAAATAAAATGTGAAAATTTGACATATACTATTTTTTATGTCCATTTTGACTCATCACATTTTCATCAAATTTACTTAAATGGTCATATATTTTTAATCTATAAAATTTTGATGTAATCTAAAAGTTTAATACTGTATCTATTTGATAGATTTAAACCTTACCATAATATTGTTCTATTTATAATGATTTAATAACCAGCAACACAAAAATTTGATAGATTTTCATTAAACTTTTCCCTAAATTTTTCAATAACTAACGACAACAAATGCTGATATTTTTTTTTATCAAATTTTGATAAACCTAATTATAAGGTGTCTGGGAAAAGGGTTTGAACTATAGAATTCCAACTCCAATCAATATGAAAAAAAAAAAAGACGATATGTGGTTCACACTATTATCAAATATTTGAATGCTTCTCCAAAACACTCTTCATACCGTTCTACTAAAAATACAACAATGAACAACACCAAAATCCAAAAGCGAATATGGTGTACTTAGCAACGCAATGTAGTTAGAACAAAAAATAAAAACGATTTTACTATAACATATAAGAGCTTTACTAAGCAATCAAATTTTGCTTTACACTATAGTATATGAAGCTTTATATTATAGTAATTGAAACTTGAAACCACATTTTTTGAAGATTAATCCTATTTAATTCCATAGGGGCTGTAACCCTACTGCTAACAAAATAATATGACATAGTCTAAAAAAATATACTACATACTAAACTAGGACCTATAGTTTTATGAGTAATGAAGTTATAATCTTGATGAAAAGATTTTTCTTTTTTGAATGTCATTGCCAAAACACTCAGGAATTTTTTTACCATATTTCATCTTCATTATTCAAAATTTACTATATGTCTAAAAAAAAATCTTCTTCCTTAGAGAGAGAGGACGGACTGAAGTGACTGGCGGGTAGGGATCACTGTCGCCCCATCCCATGCAGTCTCCAACCTCTATTGTTGGGCACACCACACACACAAAAAAAAATACTTCTCTCATATTTCAAACACAAGAGACTAGAGATTGACCATTGTTGTGACCTATAGCTAATGACACCTCACATTGAATTCCCCACCAACCCAAAACTCACCATATTCAATTCTTCATTCATCAGTTGGCAGAATCAAACTCTCCTCTTTTTCTTCAGCTAGTAGCTACTTTTGTATGGCACTCTTCTTCCCTTGTAATAAGTTTTAAGTTTCTTTCTTCATTAATTGACTTCTCTGTCAAAAAACCAAGAAAAAAACAGAATTATTATTATACCTCATATCCCACCACAGATATACTCAAATTCAAACTTACCCATCTGAGAAAACTCTCCTTTCTTTACCTTTATCACCTTGTCTTGCATATTTTTCACTATATTGTCATGTAATCTTTGTCTGGTTTTTACAGTAGTACTCCAGTTTTGGATTCTTCTTTGATGTTTCCTGTGAATGTGTAGTGGTGGCCTCTGGGAAAGTACTTATTTGGAGGAAGAAAAAGGAGACTGAAAAATAGTGTTATTTTTTTTGGCTGGTGTTTGGGAGAAAAGAAAAGCAAAGAAAAGAAGTAGGAAAAAGGAGGTGATAAAGAAGAAGATGGAGAAAGAAGAAGATGATAAAGAAGAAAGTAGGAAGAGAGAGAATGGAGAAGATTCTTGGGCTGGCTTACTTGTTCATGCTCAACACAGGCGTTCTAAGAGGTGTAGTACTACTTCTCAAAACACAAGCTAATACTATCATTAATATTATATATGTTGTTTGTAACCTTTTTTTTTTCTTGGTTTCAGTTTTTTGGAAGTCTGAAGAGCTTTCTTTTTTGTTCCTTAGAAAGGTTTTTTCTTAAATTATTTGTAATTGATGAACATGTTTATCTATCTACTTTTACAAATAGATGTAAGTTTGTTTTCCCCTTTGGAAAAAGGAAAATAGAAGACGGAAAAAAATTAATGGTGTTCTTGTATTAGGGGTTTTAAGTTTTACTTAATTTATTTTATTTTTGGAGACCATTTCTTGGCTGATCTAGAATTGGAAGATGGCTGATGTTTTTGGCCTCTCTCTCTTATGTATTTTTGTATCATTTTGTACTATTGTGAGTGAATGCACTGTTTGTAATTTGTTTAAGGATTGTGGCAGTTAAAGTACTATTTGTAAATTTGGTTTGCTCCTATTGTGCAAGGTGACTTGTAGGATGCTTAAGCCTTGTTCCTAGATTAAAAATTTCACCTAAGCCAGAAAAGAGAAATCGAGGGTATCTACAATTTTTTTAAAAAATTTTATGACATTGTCTCGATGTACTCCCGAATTTTGAAATGGACATATTGTCTAACTTACCTTCTCTGTTTAAATAACTTTTAGTTCATTTATTCTTTAGATGGAATGGCACATGAGATATGTGTTAGGAGGAAAATTCCGTCAAATGTTTAAACTATGGATTAACCTGATGGAATTAGTGCTCTTCCTTGCACAAAAAAGGGGCAGAGGAGAAAATTAGTGAGGAGGATAGAGGTATGACCAAACAATGAGAAAGATGAAATTGATTTTAAAGGGGCGAAATACAATTTTAAGGGGAGTGGAATATAGTTTTAAGAGGTGAAATATAATTTTTATAGAATTTTATATACAAAGTTATAAGAAAATAAAATTCAAGGACTGACCGCTCATCTTTATCTGTAAGTGGCTCCGCCTTTGAATATAGGAGATGTTTTATTGATTAAGGGCAAAACAACAGTATGTTTTTAAGTGTCGGGCATATTGACTCAAATAAGGTACTTTTAAGAGAAATTTGTGAAGTTCACCTTTTTTTGGGGAAAGGATATTAACATTTTGTTCTACTAAAGTAAAGTATCATTCTTCAAGCTGACTTTTTTTTTCTTTTTATCCAAGCACATTTCCATGACTTTTTACTTTTTTTTTTTTTTTCTCTCTCTATTTCCAGTGCTTCTGAGAGGAACTTCAATGCTCTGAAGGGTGGATTATCAAGTTCCACAAAGGACCAGAATGAAACAGATGTGAGACTTCTATCTCACTTGATAAGCAAAATTTCATGTTATTTTTTTGTATGTAAGATTGATAATGCTTAAATTTGTGCCATGAAAAGCGTAGAAGGGTAAGACATTAATGTGATATTGATCACGGATGTCGATTATACTATTTACTATTTTTGAATGGATTTAACAGGCAATAGTACCTTCAACCAGTGCTCCTAGGGGACAATGTTCTCTGCATGGCACTTCTACCTACATTAACAAGAACAGGTCAACGAAGCACCGCGCCTCTTTGGAAAAAGATGTAAGTAATAAAATTATACATATATATATATATATATAATCTTTAGACGTCGATTATAATAGTGATTACAAGCATAGTTTAACGAGAATTCCACGAAGACTCCCCAGTTTAGAACTCAAATCCGCTCACCCACAATTTTTATTTTTTAAATGCCGCTGCCAATATAGGAGATGAGAGGTATATGTGTGGATGTGTTTTCAATTTGTTATCTTGTATTGCTTTTGGCTTAACATTTATAGGGTTTTTGACAAAGTGGTCAAATCCATCAAAACTATTGGTTAGAATTATTTTTATTATAACATATAAGAGCTTTACACTGTAGCAACTTTTTTATTGTTAATATAGCATGTGAAAGCTTTACATTGTTCATAACTGAGATTATGGTTAGAACCGAGCTTGCCAAATAAGGTATTAGTAATAGTTGCACAGGCTTAATCTGACGGTAATTCTATAATTAGAAGAACAAAAATTAAGTTCTTCTTCCTTCACACTTATAAAGCGATCACTAAATACCCCTTCTACAATCGATGTGGAATTCTCGGGACAGAATTAATATGAGAGCGTCAAATTTTGTAGTACTACCATGTATAAGATGAGATTGATAATTTTTAGGATTAAATGGAAAAAAAAAAAGGAAATCATTTCTGATCACAATATATAGTTCTAACCAAAGTTCATGTTTGTACAAAACGCAACAACTGTTTGCTCAAACACTGTGCTCTCTTTTCAGATTGAGCAGCTGCAATTGCGTTTGCAGCAAGAGAAATCAATGCGCATTGTCCTTGAGAGGGCGATGGGCCGAGCTTCAAGTACTCTATCACCCGGACATCGGCATGTTGCTGCTCAGGTACGCATATAAATCAATCATATAAAATGTTGTTGAATTTTCCAAACTGTTTCCCTTCTATTTTTATTTACAGCCTGTTTGGTAAGCAAGCTCTCATGTGTTGTAGTAAAAAAAAAGTTGTTATAGTGTAAAGCTCTCATATATTATAATATCTATAGTTTTAACCAATAGTTTTAACTATCATGTCAAACACCCTAATAACATTGTGTATTATTCATAGATTGCCTAAAAGAATAATTTAGGTTTGAGAATTATAATACACAAGAGCTTTACACTGTTCACATAGCTCAAATCATTAAACCCTGTTAGAGTTTGATTTATTGGATTTATGAGATTGAATATTGAGGAGTTTAGCATATAAGCAGCATTTTATTTTCTTTTTTTCTATTGGAAGCAAAAAACAGACAAAGGAATTGATAGCTGAAATTGAGTTACTTGAGGAAGAAGTCGTGAACCACGAGCAACATGTTCTCTCTTTGTACAGAAGCATTTTTGAGAATTGTGTTAGCAGACCGCCGTCGGAGCAGAAGTCGAGCATGACTTCTCCTGCACATCCGAAGCATAAATCCAGGAAACATCCTAGTATCATATCAAGTGCATTTTGTTCCTCTAAGAATTTCCCTTTCCGGTCATTGAAAGCTATAGTCTCTATAGACGACTCGGGGAAACGATCCACTAAAACCAGTCATGTTCATTTGTCCAATGGCAGTAATGACACCGATTCTGCAAAGTGTTGTTCAGGATCAAACAAGGTAAGACCGTGACATTATTCTTCTTCGATTTTCAATTATATGATAAAATGATTGCACACCTTAATAATGTTGCAGATGTGGAGCCAAATCAAGTCGACAACCCAACAAAAGGAAAAAAAAAAGGGAGAAAAAGCAGTCCTCGGAGGCAGGGAGCAAGCGCCACGGCTCTGGCAGAAGAGCGCCGCGGCGCTAGGACGAGGGCGCCTAGGCGCCAAGTGCAGAGTGCCTAGACACCGGGACAAGAGCGCCTAGGCGCCAAGGGGTGAGCGTCTAGGTGCCGGGACAAGAGCGCCTAGGCGCTAGCAACGTGAGGCCGAGGCGTCAAAAGGATGGCGCCTAGGCGCTGCAGGAGGCGCCGCAGCACTCGTTTCGAGCGCCGCGGCGCTGACGCGCTGTGTTGCGCGATGTTTTTTGAGTTAGAATTGGATTCAAAGGCCCTACAAACGGAAAACTACTAGGGTTTCCCATTAGTTGTTATTTTTCTCCTCCTTTGGTTATAAATAGACACAAGGTGGCTAGGATTGGGTGTGTGTGAAAATTGTGTGTGGCATAATTCTTGAGAGCTCCATCCTTGAGAGAGAAAAATTCTCACAGGGTGTTAGATAGAAGAGAGTTTTGGTAAGCACAATTTGTGAGTGTGTGAGAAACTGCTCTTGTAATCTGTAATCTCCTTCATCATAGTGGAATCTGCAAGCGACAGAAACAAGACGTAGTCTCGAATTTGGACGAACCTGTATAAAAATTTGGTGTCTCTTTTTCTTCTTTTCTCTTATTTATTTTCTGCAATTATTCGTTTTTGCGATCCTTGAAATTAAGAGTCGCCTAATTCCCCAACAAATAACACTTAATAACATTCCATTTCAGGAAAATTTTAAGATGTGTTTTTAAAGGAATATAACGACAAAGGTAATAAAATTAGGAAGATAAGTAAAATAATAATAAATATCATTAATTCCCTTTCTATCTTTTACTTATCTATTTAATTGTTTAGTGAACGTTGGAATAGAGATTTTATCAATTTAATCAGTATATTGTGTTTTTACATGGTTAAATAATCATTTTCTTTCAACATTAAACTTATTTAGGGCTTACTACTAAAACTGGTGTGTATTTCTTTTTATCGGGAATCAATACCAAGACCCTTATATTGTGTGAGATCTATCAAACTCGCATTGTTAATTTTGCAAGTAAATATTTTGTTAGACAAGAAAGAGAATAATCACTCCTGGTTCTTTCTTCCCTTTTATGTGAAGTAAACACGCCCTTAGTGTAATGTCCATTTTCGATAGGGGTGTTAGTGGATTGGTTTTGCGTTTGGAGATCAAACTACAAACCAAACCAAAAGTCTGCCCAAGAAAGAATTTACTAGTGCTTGGTGTCTAAAGTTCTTCCATTTGTGTCCTGGTTTTCTTCATTTTAACCTTTTGTTATGTTTTTCAAAACGTTCCAGCTACGGAAAAATCTTATATACTGAGAACTCTGAAAGATCACCTCCACCAATGCCCAAGCAAGTTGTCTGAGGAAATGGTCAGGTGTATGGCTGTCGTTTATTGCTGGCTACGCAGTACAACGTTGGTAAATATCGAGAAAAACCGATCACCTTTCTTGTCAAGGTCATCGACTAATGTCATACAGCCTAGACGCGGTGCCATGGAGGACCAAAATTGGTCTAGTAAATCCATGGTAGAAATATTGTGGATATCAACTGATAAGAGCCAGTTTTCTCACGCCTCCTATGCCATTAACAACTACAGGTGTTCTTAATGTGATCAATCCAAAAATAAATATAAAATTCCAGTAGAATAAAAAATGTTAAAGGACTCACCATTTTCGAGCTTCATCTGAAGTGCCATGATGGGTTTCTAAGGAACTCTCGTAAGGTGTTTGGCAAAGTAGTTAGAATTGTTTTTATTGTAACATTGTGAAAGTTTTATACTGTAGTATGTAAGAGCTTTACACTGTTCATAATCAAGAAAATGGTCGGAACCGACCTGCCAAACACTCCTCTAGATACCCGGATATGAACTTTTCACCCTTCTATCTAATTTTCTACTTCTGGCTTAAAAATATGGTGATTTAAGAAACATATTTTCATCTTATAAAAATGCCCTTAAATAGTCTTTTAAAATTGAATATAAAGAAATAAAACCATCAGGATTCGAACCTTCCCGAACCCTGTCGGATTCTCACACTCACCAGGATTCATAAGTTAAGCAATCCATATGATTCACTTGACATATGCTTCATGTTTTTGGATTTCAGAGTTTTAGTTGAACAGCTGGAGAGAATAAATGTCAGTCAGATGGAAATTAATGCACAGACTGCATTTTGGATCAATGTGTACAATGCTCTTGTTATGCATGTAAAATAATTGCCTTGACTCGTTGTTGGTTTTTATGCTACAAATTTTGAACTCTGTAATGACTTTCTGCTTTATCATGTGTAGGCATATTTAGCATATGGGATTCCCAACAGCTCTCTGAGAAGATTGGCTTTGTTTCACAAGGTAGTTCACTTCTTTATTTAACTTCAACGAGTGAAATCCCATGGGGGACTACTTAGCTATGAGCTTCTTGGTGTAGTGCAGGCTGCTTACAACATAGGCGGTCGCGTCATCAGCGCAAACGCCATAGAGCAGTCGATATTTTGCTTCTGAACACCCCAAATCGGATGGGGAGTGCTCACTTCTACTTTTGTTCTGAGAATAGAAACTTACACTATATGGTGATTGACCGCACAAATATGTTTTCTGTAAGGTTGTAGTTATAGGTTGATTCACAAGACTTCCCTTGTATTATTTTCTTTTCTTTTTATGAATATTTCATACTATTTTAGTCTTCATATGCAAGTTACTTATTAGTACCAAAGGAGATTCCTTTGGTGTACCTGGCCAAGATTACTTTTGGTTTTTTCTAATAGTCTAGTTTAGCATTTAGTTATAGCCCAAGTGTTTGGATAAAAAATAAAGCACCATGTTTCTTACTCTCACTCATGTTTTATCTACTTTTAACTTACAGTGGCTTGAAACCATCCTTTCAGCTGCCTTGAGAAAAAAATCCGGCGAAGACAGACGACTCAGTTCCAAATTCGGTCTTCCGAATACCCAAACCTTTGTCTGCTTTGCTCTCTGTACTGGAGCTTTTTCTGACCTGTGGTAAATTATTACTTCACACTGAATCCCATCTTTTAAAGACTTTTTGTTCAATCCATTTTTCTAGCTTCTTTTTTGTTTGAGCGAAAAAATTCTTTTTTGCACTAGTTTGATATGAGGATGTTGCTTACAGAATAAAAATGGAAGTTGTTATACCTTTTTTTTTTTTTTGGCAACTTTAAAGAAGGATGAATTTTATATTCTAGTACTACAAGTGCCTACAACTTGGGCAAATACTATTCCTAACCGAACTTCTATTTTACCTCTAATATAACTACTTAATTAGAATCAAATGGTGACTTTCTCATATACTTATGAGCTTGCTTTTTTTTTTTTTTGGTTATTTTTTCTAGTTGAGAGTCTACACAGTCTCAAGTGTTAGAGAGGAGCTGGAAGAGGCAAGAAAAGAGTTTCTCCAAGCTAATGTAGTAGTAAGAAGTCAAGGAAAGTGTTCCTACCAAAGATGCTTGAGAGATTTGCAAGGGAAGCATCTTTTGGTTCGGAGGCTCTTCTGAAATCGGTCACCACAAACGTCGACAAGAAGCTCCGCGATTCAATACAGAAATGCGTCGAGTGCAAGTCGAGCAAGAAGGCATCTCATATCGTGGACTGGCTGCCCTGCAGTTCAAGGTTCCAGTACGTGCTCTCGAAGGACCTAACCAAAAACCCATGGTGGGTGTGACATTTTTTTTCCTCTTTTTTTTTTCCCCCAATGTGCTTTTGTAGAGTTCCACAAATTCTCAATTTGAGCCATTTGCAAATTTCTTAGCCAAGAAGCGACAACATATTTATCTCACTTCATATCCGTTGTTCTTGGTTTTCTCAGCCGCAACTTTTGCAGCCTAAAATCCACAAAGTCCATCCTTTTGTACTCCATTCGTTGTAATTAACTCAAGAATTTACTCTATTGATCTCGGCGTTACCGTTGCATGGTATCGCTGCTTAGGCTAGCTGTCAATTCACAAACCCAAAAATGACATAATTTATTGGAATAATTTGCCCTATGATCTCTAAACTCTGAAGAAAATTTTAAGGACCAAACATGCTTCCCTATTTTGAAAAATTGGATTATGAGTGCGCGAGCTTGAATTGAGAAAATGTTGTATTAATAATTGTAGACATAGTCTGATGATAAATTTATACTTGACTCTACAAAAAAGGTAAAGTGTCCAAAATTTGAAATTCCCAACCCCAAGTTCAAAAAAAAAAGTGTATCAACATATACCACTAAGACTTGGAAAGTAACCTCTTTCGGGTTTTACCTCTTTTATATACTATTTGACTTTTTTTCACTATAGCTGGTTGAACTTATCTCACCATTGCAACTTGTTTCTGAACTCTAGATTTTGGCGTAGCAACTCACCACATTGACAGCGTTGTGAATTTCTTGGCATAAATTGATATGTGACTTAGACATAGACTGGTAATTAATGACGCCAATTGTAATTTTTATAATTTTAATCTAAATTTATTATGATCAGAATCTTTCGTTAAGTTCTATCATTAAACTTTGTTTTAAATATAAATTTAAAAAACTTTTATTTAAATAAATTCATACTATTATATTACCAAACATGAGTAAATTACTTGTTAATTTATGGCAAAATGTAACGCCCCTATATGGGGGTTAACAGTTTTTAATGAGATAAAATAAAAATAAATAGTAAAAGTAAAACCTTAAAAATAAAATTTACCCGGGACTTAAATGAAAACTCTTAACTCAAAAATAAAAATATAAACGACAATTAAACCACAGTTTTAATGTAGCACCTTAAATTTAATAATATAAACTGTTGTCATCATCATTTTAACCCTCAACACATTATAATACAGTCACAGAAAGTAACAATTGATGCTTACATTATCATGAAGAACATTCTTTACAATTGAGCAGTCCCAATGTAATATAGTTACATCGCTTCCTCAACTATATTTCTCGTAGCCACCTCACACTTAGTGAGTCCTGAAAAGATATAAACATAAGGGAATGAGCAACACTATGCTCAGTAGAGAAAACCATTACTCACCTTTAGGTTTTTATCATTACCACATTAAAACCTGCATGGTTAGTAAGTTACATCATATTCCAGATTATGAGGTTTATTATGATCACATCTTATGGATACCGTAGTTAATCATTACCAAGTGTCATAATTACACATTTATGCAAATATTACCAATCATCATTGTTCCTAGGTATCCATGTTAAATAGAGTATCACTCAACTCATCGAGACCCAAATGGGCGCACTTGATCACCCTATAAACATTCCAAGGGTGTTCCGGTGAGGGGACATCAAGCCCCGAGTCCTCACCAAGTCGATTCCTGTACAGTGTGTTCTGGGACTTTCAACCCAAGGAAGCGTCATCACCTTCCCCCTATTTTACCTTTTTGGGTATTCATGCCCAAGGACGTAACCGTCGCCCTCTTCACGTCTCACAATTTCTCTATATTGAATCATTATCAATAGAGTTAGTTTTCCTAACCATGCTTCTCAATTTATAACATGTGTCAATTCATTATGTTCCTCGCCGTACAATACAAGACGAGTCCATGTCATAGTGTGACACCCGTTATTCTCCTAACGGGTATTGAGGTAATTAAATTAATTTTTAGTGTATAAAAAAAATTGCTTCATTTAAATTTATTTTATAATATTTATTTTTATCTATTTTTAAATTTTCTAAAATTCTCCTATATTTATTTAGTATGATTACTAAAAAGCCTTAGAACTTCTAATAAATCTCAAAAATGTCATATTGGCATTATGTGTGTTAAAGTCTTTAGATGAGACATAAGGATATCTTTTCCAACTACTCTTGACCCTCATTTTCTTTATTTCCTCCGTGACATGCTTCAACATGTCTCCTCTATAATTGTTTCTATCACTTCTCTTCAAAGACTTCATCTTTTCTTCCTTTCTCTTCCACGGTTCCCACACTCTTCTTCTTATTTCTTTGCTGAAGCAAAATACTTAGAGAACTTCTTTAAGGCAGCCATAAAAATCTGCCACCATCACCTCCATTTGAGCAAGAATTTCAGTCATACCGAAGTAAAGGAACCTGTTTTGAAGCCATTTCAAGCTTCCAACTAACCATAATCCGAGGTTAGAATCTTATGAACAAATTTAGTCTTTCATTTATAAATTTTCTTTTATACTAAAGGATTATTCAAATTTGCGTTCTTAAACCTAAGTATATGTTTGTTGCTATTTTGGAGCATATGTATGAAGTCTAAGTGTATATGCCCTAGACAGAAAATTTATATTGTTAAACTTTGTAATACCTCTATGGGCAGTGGTTATTTCTTGAAATTCTAAGATTAAATTAAAATGAATTTTATGAATTGGTTTGCATATTTGAAAAGTAGCATCATAGGCTTTCTAACGAGCTATCATAAACCTAAATCGGAGTTGTATTTTATTTTCTAAGAATTATTCAATTTTTGTATTGGAAACTAGTAAATCTGCCAGTTTGTTATGGTATACCAGCTGCTAACCTGAACCAAGAACCCATCTTTGCTCACCACCTAATTCTTTAATGTCTTGCAACCTTTCCAATATTATCCTAAGTGATTGATGAATCTTATTAAGGACTAAAACATATAGATTACTTGTTCACATTTTATATTGTGTTAAGACAAAAATTGTTTACTGTGGTATTCAAAAGAGATTTATATAAAAGCTTTAATGGCATACTAGTAAGATAGGTTTACACATGATTTATTTATGAATGTAGTTGTATGTTGTGCTTTAGTTTTAATTGTCCTTATGCACGCCTTAGGATCAAGGGAGTATGGAGCTAACGTTAATTGATTCCAGGATTAAGAGACTGTTGATAAGCTTGAAAGGTAGGGATTCTATTACTCATCTTTTGTGAGGTTTTTATAGAATTAAAATTGATTGTTTTGCCGCAATATATATATATCTATGTTGAACTGATATTATATGTGTATCACATATGAAACTATGACATGGACTCGTCTTGTATTGTACGGCGAGGAACATAATGAATTGACACATGTTATAAATTGAGAAGCATGGTTAGGAAAATTAACTCTATTAATAATGATTTAATATAGAGAAATTGTGAGACATGAAAAGGGCGACGGTTACGTCCTTGGGCATGAATACCCTAAAAGGTAAAGTAGGGGGAAGGCGATGACGCTTCCTTGGGTTGAAAGTCCCAGAACACACTGTACAGGAATCGATTTGGTGAGGACTCGGGGCTTGATGTCCCCTCATCGGAACACCCTTGGAATGTTTATAGGGTGATCAAGTGCGCCCATTTGGGTTTCGATGAGTTGAGTGATACTCAATTTAACATGGATACCTAGGAACAATGATGATTGTTGATATTTGTATAAATGTGTAATTATGACACTTGGTAATGATTAACTACGGTATCCATAAGATGTGATCATAATAAACCTCATAATCTGGAATATGATGTGACTTACTGACCATGCAGGTTTTAATGTGGTAATGATAAAAACCTAAAGGTGAGTAATGGCTTTCTCTACTGAGCATAGTGTTGCTCATACCCTTATGTTTATATCTTTTCAGGACTCACTAAGTGTGAGGTGGCTACGAGAAATATAGTTGAGGAAGTGATGTAGCTATATTACATTGGGACTGCTTCAATTGTTGAGAATGTTCTTCATGATAATGTAAGCATCAATTGTTACTTTCTGTGACTGTAATTATAATGTGTTGAGGGTTAAAATGATGATGACAACAGTTTATATTATTAAATTTAAGGTGCTACATTAAAACTGTGGTTTATTTGTCGTTTATATTTTTATTTTTGAGTTGAGAGTTTTCATTTAAGTCCCGGGCAAATTTTATTTTTAAGGTTTTACTTTTATTATTTATTTTTATTTTATCTCATTAAAAACTGTTAACCCCCATATAGGGGCGTTACAGAATTTTTGGTATCAGAGCCTAGGTTCGGTTAACCTAGGGAGTGTAGCACCACTTTAAAAAAATATATTTTTGAGATGGTTTTGAAGCTGAATTTTCATTGTCATCATCAAAATGAACCTTCACATTGATTTATACAGTCTAAAAGGATGTAACATGGAAAGGCCATTAAATGAAAATATCAATAGTTATATGAGTACAATAATTATATAGAAGGAAAGTATTAATAGTTATGAGGGAATGATAATTATATGGAATGAGTTTATAAGTAAATTGCTTATGAGAGATTCGTACAATATTAGGATCTATAAGCATATCTAATTCGTATAAACGATGAGAAATTCGTGTAGATACGAGGATTTAAAAGCCTTTTGTCTCGTGAAAAACAATAAGAAATATAAGGCTTGATTTATTGATTTTAAAGTTTGGCATAGATATGCCAAATTTTTCGTAATTGATTCAAACCTAAGTAATGATTATGTGTGGATTCGATGGAGCACATAAGTGTTAATGTCTTTTCTTAAAAGTTCTATATATTTGAGGAATATGATATAAGTTGGGAATCATGGTATTGAATCTTGAGAGAGATAAATGTTAGACTTTTGGTCTGTTGAGACTATGTAAAGTCTAGAATGCATGAATCTCAAAATTGGAATATTTCGTTACGTACATTGTATTTAAGTGTATCAGTGAATCTTTTGGTTACCTAAGGTTTTGTTATATGAGGAAATTATATATTGTATGAGTAGAATTGTGGGGATTGTAGATGTTCTTAAGTAGTAACATCTAGTGTCTTTGTTCATTGATATGGTCTATGTTGAAAGACGTAAATCGTATTGATTTCAAGGTTAGTCACATTCTAAACCCTTGGTAGCAATGATGATGAATCCATTGATAGATGTTAAGTATTATGAATAACATATGGGTGTATGCATTGTTCAATAAGGTTTTGATTAAAACAAAATTATTTGAGTTGTTGGAGGATTATGTTGTTATGAAATGATTTTAAATATCATTCAGGAAGATCCTTGTTGTCGTTAAATTAGATTTGTTGTTTATAGTTAACTTTATCTATAGTGGACTTTGAATTGGGTTTAAGATTTATACAAATTGGTTTTCAATTTTATGTTTGTTATTTAACTCGTTCCAAATGTGTTAAGGCCCGAAACAACCTGACCATTTTCAACTTAGAACATTTGGGCCTAGTTTAAATCTTAAATCAGTTTGATTCACACTGTCTCTCCCACGTGGTCTCTATACGTGTCATATACAGTGGTTTAATTATTGTTTACATATACGTTTACTGTGCATAAGAGCTTATTTCTCCGAGTTCACTTTTTCTCTCTTAATTTGTTATTTTCTCTCTAAATCGCAAATCCTCTTCTTTTTCATTAAAAATTCTTCTTTTCCTCTAAAAGAAGAAGGAATTCTAGGATTCTGCAATTTACTATCTTAATTTTTCCTTTCTATTTACTCTTCTTTCATCTCATCATGGACCCAAAGTACCAACATCTGAGAAAGTATTTCCCATCACTCTCCCAAAAGATTCTCAGAAAGAAATACAAGGCTAGAATTACTCGGTTGTGGATTCTTATGCGTTTTGGCATCCCTTGTGATGTGAGAATGTTGATAGAGGGGAAGATCCGTCCGAGTGACTTTAGTCAAGATGTCGGTTTACCAGGAACAGGTACCAGTCGTAGTGCAATGAAAAGAAGAGCTCGTGCCATCGTGGTCACTTGTAACAAATGTGGAAGACAAAATTGTAACGGTAAATGTACTTCACCTGGTTATATGTCTACGAATAGAGAGGATAAAATAAGGTTTTGTAGGAATGGACTTTCAAAGGAGAACTTGGATAGCATCCATCCTCCTCTTCACGGTCACCCTAGTGGATATGTTCAAGGAGCTATTTTTAAACTCTGGCCTAAATTTTATACAGAAAGACAACGCCTCAGGAATATGGTATTTCTAGATCCTGTTTGTCAAGCCATAAGAAAACTGGATGGGGAATAAGTCATCGCTCTATAAAGGTTATTTAGTCTTTACTTATTTGAAGCAGTTTTAGCTGATGTTCAACAGTATGTGTTTTTCTTTTACTCAGAATATTTGCTTTTGTGTTTGAAATAATTGTGATTATTAGATTGATACAGTAAGTGTTAATATCTTATTTAATTTATGATTTTCTTAAATATATATATAATAAAATATATATCTTATCAGACACGTCACATACGGTACAGTAATATGTTTGAATTTTGAAAAGCTTATCCAGATATTTCAAGATTGTGTCTCAAATTTCAAAAGTTCTACAGTATTTGTCGTTTATATTAAATTTCTAGACTTGGTGTATATTTGTCAAAAAGTCTACAGTTGTGTCATGAGGGTCTTCTGTCGAATTGTTCTCAATTGTCAAAAGTTATACAATTAGAGTCTAATCTCTTTCAAAAAGTGAATCAGATTTTCTGTAAACTATCAATCACCTTATCATACTTTCTTATCCGCACAAGATTTTGTTTAAATCTTTGGATTACCTTTTCATTACCTACTCGTCTATCTCTTTAGCCCTTTTTGTATATTTCTCATCTTTAAAATCTCATGTAGAACCCGAAGTCTAAGTGGAGCAGACATTAAGCAACCACTTCTATAAACCAAATATGTCTACCTCCCAGTCCACGAAGAAAATAAAGAATGTCTGTGTCTTTTGTGGTTCCAGCTTTGGAAAAGATAAAGCTTATTTAGAAGCTGCAAATCACTTAGGGCAAGTCCTAGCACACAAGAAGATTAACATAATCTATGGGGGTGGTAGTATAAAAATGATGGTAAATATGGCACTAGCAGCTAGGTCTAGCGACGCTACTGATGTAAGAATTTGGCCTCATATTCCAGTTGAAGGAAACCTTTGTAAGGAAGCCATAGGTAAGGGAGAAGGAGTCAGGAGTATCCCTAAAAATTTTAAAGACATAATCTATAATTCTGATGCTTTTATAGCATTACCTGGTGGTCTAGGTACTCTTGAGGAAATATTTATAGTTGCTTGTGGGCAATTGTTGGGCTTTTATTCCAAACCTTTGGGACTGCTGAACGTAAAGGGTTTTTATGACGGTCTTTTGAAATTTCTAGATTACGCTGTGGAAGAAAACATCACTACAGAATCGGAGAGACAAATCTTTGTCACTGCTTCAACAGCTGAGGAATTGATAGATAAAATGCAAATCATACATCCAGAATCCGACACTGCAACATCCAAGCTTGAATGGGAAAGGGAAAGCCGGGAGCGGCCAATTGATTTGAATCTCCATCTGTAATCTTTTTGTTTTATCTTTGGCATGTAGGCATGTGTGTCCGTATTTCGTGTGTTACAAATAACCGTTTGCCTTGTATTCTGTGTTTCTTGTGGTACGTTGTTGTTAAATCTTTTAGATTCATTGAGCCTAATGCCGGGATGGCTGGATACGGAGTACTTGATGCTCTCGAAACGCATCCTTCTTAAGGTCCGATCTTTTGTTTATCGATGTTTTTGTATTCTATAAGCATGCATGATATGGATAGCTGGTATACGGAGTGCCTTGTACTCTCGAAACGTATCCGTATTATGTTTGTAATGTGTAATATTCTGTTAATATTATGTGGAAGTACCAGAGTCAGTTATGGGGATATTCCATATGAAATATGAGTATATTATTTGGGTTGAATGTTTGTGTCATGAGGATAGCTGTTTAATGAAAAATATGTCGAGTATGTTTGCAACTCTGAGATTCCGTTTAATATCTCTATGAATAAGTTTAATGTATGGTTTTGAATATAAGTGTTTGTGATATATGTTTTATGATTATGTTTTAGTTTATTAGTAGAGGTATGAAATCAAATATATTTGACTTTTCCTTACTCAAAAAGGAAAAGGAACCTAAAGATGAAGTATATAAAATTTCTCTGGCAATCTCCTTAAATGTGATTGTAAATCACAGTCCATGGACAATGAAGGACTGGAATCATGGTATGGTCAATATGTATGCCTGATCAGATTCTTAGACTATTATACGGTGTTATAAGTTGAAACTTGTCAGAAATACTCTCATTGAGGGATTTAGGAGTAAGATTTATTATGCAAGTAAATAAGTGGAGATACGATAACTTAACTTTGGAAGATAAACAACATTAACGGTTTAGACTCGGAATTGGAATCATAATGGAATCAAAATTTTTACTAGTATTGCTAGAATTGAAATTTCGAGGACGAAATTTCTTTAAGGGGGGTAGAGCTGTGACACCCGTTATTCTCCTAACGGGTATTGAGGTAATTAAATTAATTTTTAATGTATAAAAAAAATTGCTTCATTTAAATTTATTTTATAATATTTATTTTTATCTATTTTTAAATTTTCTAAAATTCTCCTATATTTATTTAGTATGATTACTAAAAAGCCTTAGAACTTCTAATAAATCTCAAAAATGTCATATTGGCATTATGTGTGTTAAAGTCTTTAGATGAGACATAAGGATATCTTTTCCAACTGCTCTTGACCCTCATTTTCTTTATTTCCTCCGTGACATGCTTCAACATGTCTCCTCTATAATTGTTTCTATCACTTCTCTTCAAAGACTTCATCTTTTCTTCCTTTCTCTTCCACGGTTCCCACACTCTTCTTCTTATTTCTTTGCTGAAGCAAAATACTTAGAGAACTTCTTTAAGGCAGCCATAAAAATCTGCCACCATCACCTCCATTTGAGCAAGAATTTCAGTCATACCGAAGTAAAGGAACCTGTTTTGAAGCCATTTCAAGCTTCCAACTAACCATAATCCGAGGTTAGAATCTTATGAACAAATTTAGTCTTTCATTTATAAATTTTCTTTTATACTAAAGGATTATTCAAATTTGCGTTCTTAAACCTAAGTATATGTTTGTTGCTATTTTGGAGCATATGTATGAAGTCTAAGTGTATATGCCCTAGACAGAAAATTTATATTGTTAAACTTTGTAATACCTCTATGGGCAGTGGTTATTTCTTGAAATTCTAAGATTAAATTAAAATGAATTTTATGAATTGGTTTGCATATTTGAAAAGTAGCATCCTAGGCTTTCTAACGAGCTATCATAAACCTAAATCGGAGTTGTATTTTATTTTCTAAGAATTATTCAATTTTTGTATTGGAAACTAGTAAATCTGCCAGTTTGTTATGGTATACCAGCTGCTAACCTGAACCAAGAACCCATCTTTGCTCACCACCTAATTCTTTAATGTCTTGCAACCTTTCCAATATTATCCTAAGTGATTGATGAATCTTATTAAGGACTAAAACATATAGATTACTTGTTCACATTTTATATTGTGTTAAGACAAAAATTGTTTACTGTGGTATTCAAAAGAGATTTATATAAAAGCTTTAATGGCATACTAGTAAGATAGGTTTACACATGATTTATTTATGAATGTAGTTGTATGTTGTGCTTTAGTTTTAATTGTCCTTATGCACGCCTTAGGATCAAGGGAGTATGGAGCTAACGTTAATTGATTCCAGGATTAAGAGACTGTTGATAAGCTTGAAAGGTAGGGATTCTATTACTCATCTTTTGTGAGGTTTTTATAGAATTAAAATTGATTGTTTTGCCGCAATATATATATATCTATGTTGAACTGATATTATATGTGTATCACATATGAAACTATGACATGGACTCGTCTTGTATTGTACGGCGAGGAACATAATGAATTGACACATGTTATAAATTGAGAAGCATGGTTAGGAAAATTAACTCTATTAATAATGATTTAATATAGAGAAATTGTGAGACATGAAAAGGGCGACGGTTACGTCCTTGGGCATGAATACCCTAAAAGGTAAAGTAGGGGGAAGGCGATGACGCTTCCTTGGGTTGAAAGTCCCAGAACACACTGTACAGGAATCGATTTGGTGAGGACTCGGGGCTTGATGTCCCCTCATCGGAACACCCTTGGAATGTTTATAGGGTGATCAAGTGCGCCCATTTGGGTTTCGATGAGTTGAGTGATACTCAATTTAACATGGATACCTAGGAACAATGATGATTGTTGATATTTGTATAAATGTGTAATTATGACACTTGGTAATGATTAACTACGGTATCCATAAGATGTGATCATAATAAACCTCATAATCTGGAATATGATGTGACTTACTGACCATGCAGGTTTTAATGTGGTAATGATAAAAACCTAAAGGTGAGTAATGGCTTTCTCTACTGAGCATAGTGTTGCTCATACCCTTATGTTTATATCTTTTCAGGACTCACTAAGTGTGAGGTGGCTACGAGAAATATAGTTGAGGAAGTGATGTAGCTATATTACATTGGGACTGCTTCAATTGTTGAGAATGTTCTTCATGATAATGTAAGCATCAATTGTTACTTTCTGTGACTGTAATTATAATGTGTTGAGGGTTAAAATGATGATGACAACAGTTTATATTATTAAATTTAAGGTGCTACATTAAAACTGTGGTTTATTTGTCGTTTATATTTTTATTTTTGAGTTGAGAGTTTTCATTTAAGTCCCGGGCAAATTTTATTTTTAAGGTTTTACTTTTATTATTTATTTTTATTTTATCTCATTAAAAACTGTTAACCCCCACATAGGGGCGTTACAAGTCCATGTCATAGTTTCATATGTGATAATCATATAATATCAGTTCAACATAGATATATATTGCGGCAAAACAATCAATTTTAATTCTATAAAAACCTTACAAAAGATGAGTAATAGAATCCCTACCTTTCAAGCTTATCAACAATCTTTTAATCCTGTAATCAATTAACGTTAGCTCCATACTCCCTTGATCCTAAGGCGTGCATAAGGACAATTAAAACTAAAGCACAACATACAACTACATTCATAAATAAATCATGTGTAAACCTATCTTACTAGTATGCCATTAAAGCTTTTATATAAATCTCTTTTGAATACCACAGTAAACAATTTTTGTCTTAACACAATATAAAATGTGAACAAGTAATCTATATGTTTTAGTCCCTAATAAGATTCATCAATCACTTAGGATAATATTGGAAAGGTTGCAAGACATTAAAGAATTAGGTGGTGAGCAAAGATGGGTTCTTGGTTCAGGTTAGCAGCTGGTATACCATAACAAACTGGCAGATTTACTAGTTTCCAATACAAAAATTGAATAATTCTTAGAAAATAAAATACAACTCCGATTTAGGTTTATGATAGCTCGTTAGAAAGCCTAGGATGCTACTTTTCAAATATGCAAACCAATTCATAAAATTCATTTTAATTTAATCTTAGAATTTCAAGAAATAACCACTGCCCATCGAGGTATTACAAAGTTTAACAATATAAATTTTCTGTCTAGGGCATATACACTTAGACTTCATACATATGCTCCAAAATAGCAACAAACATATACTTAGGTTTAAGAACGCAAATTTGAATAATCCTTTAGTATAAAAGAAAATTTATAAATGAAAGACTAAATTTGTTCATAAGATTCTAACCTCGGATTATGGTTAGTTGGAAGCTTGAAATGGCTTCAAAACAGGTTCCTTTACTTCGGTATGACTGAAATTCTTGCTCAAATGGAGGTGATGGTGGCTGATTTTTATGGCTGCCTTGAAGAAGTTCTCTAAGTATTTTGCTTCAGCAAAGAAATGAGAAGAAGAGTGTGGGAACCGTGGAAGAGAAAGGAAGAAAAGATGAAGTCTTTGAAGAGAAGTGATGGAAACAATTATAGAGGAGACATGTTGAAGCATGTCACGGAGGAAATAAAGAAAATGAGGGTCAAGAGTAGTTGGAAAAGATATCCTTATGTCTCATCTAAAGACTTTAACACACATAATGCCAATATGACATTTTTGAGATTTATTAGAAGTTCTAAGGCTTTTTAGTAATCATACTAAATAAATATAGGAGAATTTTAGAAAATTTAAAAATAGATAAAAATAAATATTATAAAATAAATTTAAATGAAGCAATTTTTTTTTTATACACTAAAAATTAATTTAATTACCTCAATACCCGTTAGGAGAATAACGGGTGTCACACAAAATATTAACATTGGGGTGGCTTCCTACATGTTTGTAAGTAAGTTGCCACAATTAAAACTTTAGGAAGCAAATTACAAGTATAGGACGAGTTCAATGAACAAACGTGCAATTCAGCCTCTCCTATTTTGCAACTGTGTTTGCCGTTTAGGCCTGGCCCAACTTGTTCCTAGGAAGATCAAATAAGCTGGGCACAACAAGGTTTGAACAATGATTGGACAAGGATATTAGGTACCAAATTTTTATTTTTATTTTTTAAATCTAGATGATACTGTTGTAATATTTTCTAAATAATAGAATGCTAATATGATGTTTTCTTAAAATACAAGATATCAAAATGATAAAACCTGCAAGGATAACGATAATAATCGGTGAACAAATATTTAAAATATGACTACAATTAAGATGTTTGAGAGAAAAGCTTCAACTCTAAAATGTAAACCGTACATTGTAGCACGTTCAAGCTTTACATACTCTAGTATGTAAAATTTTTACACTGTTTGTAATTTAAACACTAGAGTTCAAAATTACTCTTCCAAATAGCCACATGAGAGACGATTTACCCACTATTTTTTTTTTTTTCATTTTCACCAAAACCTACCTTTCATTCCTTCCTTAAAAAAAAATGTCATTTATTCCATGTAGTCCAGTACGGGGAATTATAATGGCTGGCATCTGCAGCATTGGTTCTACATTCTATAACTTTCTGATTTCTAAAATAAGAGGTGTCTCTTCAACTGAGGTGGTGACAAATTTAGGCACGTTTGTGCTCTTTCTTTCCTTTCCTATCTCTTTCTTCATTGCGAGGAAAAGTGTAATCAAGTACATTTTGATTTAAAATATAATATATATATATATATATATATATATATATGTGTGTGTGTGTGTGTTTGCGTCGTGACAAAAGAGTGGTTGAGTTAGCCCTAATGGTGCATTGTCCCCTCATATTTTGACATGGTACAACACTTTATGTCAAATTTAATGCTAAAATATATGAACCTTTTCAACTTTTTTTTTTTTGGTGTTCTAACTTGAGAGTACAAAATATGAACTTATTAATGATTCGCTCAACTTTTCAAAGAGGGGAAAATTAAAAAAAAAAAAAAAACAACTTTATTTACTCATGCAGTTCCATTTTTATAAATGCTTTAAAATCAACAAATATAATTACGGCCCTTTAATGTTTCTTTGGCCACACCTTTTAATTTCTTCATCTACCATCTCAAACTCTTGAACCAATTGCTCTTGCAGATGAATATTTTTAGAAAACGATGTTAGGTGTTTAATAATCTATATGCATATAGAAACACAGTTGAAACTACAAGTTATAACAAAAAATACTATAATAATATGAATAAAAACACTCTAAAAAAAATTTAAAACAGTAGATTTACGGTCTTTCTATTATAAAAAGATTCCTATTTTCCCGATTTTTGATTTGATTCTCTGTGATCAAAAGGCATCATTTTTTTTTAAAAAGAACCCAAACATAGGATAATGTTCTTCTTCTTTTTTATTTTTTTCTTTGCGTGTGCATTTTTTAAGCATTTAGCCTTTTATTTTTGCACCAGCAAGTAATCTGGATGCAGTTATTTACACAAAAATGTTAAAGAAAATTATATACGTTATGCCACATCTTAAAAATATTGTATTTATTCACGTCATATTTACAAAAGTTGTATCATATTATTACTACTACTGTTACTTAAATATTACATGTTTAAGTTGTATCACACTTATTTAAATATGGATTTATTAAAATTAAGTTTCAAAATATGATTTTCATGAAAACTCCCTAAAATTAAGCTAGGGGATGGTTGGTACAGGGATTTGTTTTTAACGTCGATATTTTTTTTCCAAAGATTCAAAAGAAAAGCTTTGAAAAATGCATTTATAGTTTGACTTTGTTTTTCAATTGTTAGATTTTGTATCGGAGATCTATGTTTTTCACGTGTATTTGATTAAACAAAACTGTTAGAAACATGCACCAACAACATGAGGTCCCGTCGAAAAAAGGCTCTTTCTTTTTCTTAAAGACCTTTTTTTTTGTTTTTTGAAATTCTGTTGGGGTAGGGTATCTTTGCTAATGATATACATTTGATCAAAATTAGATTAAAATAAAAATGTGTAAATACAAAATCATATATACAGATTTGACAGATAGAAAATACAACAAAAAACAATAATTAATTAGTGAAGGAGATGTTTCACTAGACATGTCTAATTTTTATCTATGTATATGCATATATATATATATATATATATATATATGTATATAAAAGATACAAACTGCCTTTCGAAGAATTCTTCAAAATCTCTTACACTTGTTAAATGTTAACATATTTTTCTTTTTTCCTTTTACTTTTTCTTACTTTTTAAATTGTTTTTATCTTTCTCTTTTGTTTTTTTTTTCTTTTGTTTTTTTTTTTCTATGGGTTCATCTGCAATCAAGATTGTAATGTGCTTTTGTTAAAATACCTTTTCTTTCCTCACAATTAAACAACTTTTATCCCTTTTACCATTTTACTATAACAAATACAATATTAGTATTAATTATGAACCAATAATTACATAAAACCTCTATTACTAAATAAACTAGAAAAATAATAGAATGATAATGGAAATATTAACATGCGATAAAACTTACAAAATTCCATGTACGGCTCTCGTGCCACACAACTAGTAACTGTAAATGTAATTTTTTATGATTCACTAAAAGAATTTGACACAGAATTGTGAGCTTCACTTTAAAATCAATTTAATATTAAATTATTCACATTATTTTTTTATGATTCACTAAAAGAATATGACACAGAGGTGTGAGCTTCACATTAAAATCAATTTAATATTAAATTAAAAAATACAATAATTTAAGAAAATTAAATTTTTGTACCCTATTTTATAATTGGAAAAAAAAAAAAAAATCCTCCTGTGTCTTTCGTTTCTATTGTTTAACGCGGGCCATCACCCATCTTCCCTCACAGCCCCATCCTCACCGTCTGATGACATCGCATCGTTGGACCGCAGTGCCACGATCACACCGTCCCTTTATTGTACAGTTACGACCGCCGTCACCTACACTAAATCGAACATACTTTCCATCAGCCATTCATAAACCGCCACGTGCCCAGTTCCATTGGCCATCTCAGGACATACAATGACAAATGTCAGTCCCACAAACTCTTTTTTTTTTAATTTTTTTTGAAATTCAAAATTTTGATGAAAAAGAAACAGATGACATGAAGATGATCTCATATTTTTATTTTCTTTATTTACTTATTATTTCTTTAATATTTAAACAGTTTATATCTTCTTAAAAAAAATCTGCAAATATATATATATATATATATCTCCTTGAAAAACAAGCAAGCGAATACGAAACGAGAGAACAATAAAAAAAGAAAAAAGAAAAAGAAAAGAAAGGGCAAAAACCCGAAAAAGCCACTGAGAAAGTATCTCTCTCTCTCACACACACACGCTCGTACTCTTTCTGTCTCTCTCTCTTCTTTCTCTTTCCTCGTCGTCGTTTGCTGCTTCTGTTTTACCTTTCGCCGGAACCCTAATTCGATCCCACTGAAATTCGAAGACTTCGGTGAGTTCTCTCGCTGCTTTGCTTGGTTATGTCCTCTCTCTACCTCTCTATTTCTCTCTCTCTACTTCTTCTTCTTCAATTTTGGTTCGGTGAAAGTTATGGTTGTTGAAGGACGAGACTAACGGCTTGGGTTTTGGTTGAAGCAGTAGATGAGTGTACGATTGAGGAGCAGGTGAGAGACCTTACGGGCTGGATTTCGTCACCGGATGGAGGGAGGTAGCGTCTCTAGACTTACTTCTTCTGGTAACTGTTCATTTCCTCTTTTTTTTTTTGTGTTCTTTAAAAATTATAGGATTTTTCTGTGTAAATTAGTCCAGAGATATCCATTCTTTACTTTCAAGTTTGAAATGTTGAGTTTTACTCTAAAAAGCTTGTTTTCTTGGGTTCTTGCTTTTGCTGGAGAAAAAAATGTATGTTTTACTGGTGCAATTTTTTGTTTGTTATTTTGTATGTATTTCTTTTTTGAATACTTATTTTCAGGGTTTAAGGATATGGGGTGTGTAATTATGAAAATTAAAGATTTGTGTAAAATAGCAATCGTAAAGTTTTTATAGGAATTAGTTCCCGCATTTTTTTTTGTTCGTTTGTTCACGTTAGTTTTTGGGGTTAATCAGCAATCTATTCTTTGCTATCCCAGTTACTATTCCATTAATCATGGCGGATTTTCATTGAGCTCGGTAAGTTGTTAAAAAAAAAAAAAACTTTTTGAACTTCTGTCCAAAACTTTAGGCCTGGATTTATAGTTTTATTGGGAACTAGTGTATACTCTTCTGCGTACATTGTCCTTGTGATTAGTAGCTGCTAAAGAGACCGATACTTATGCTTCGACATAAGTGCTAACTTGTAAGCATTTGTACCTTTCTTGGGCTGTAAGATGTATATTTAATTCAGAGACAGAAATGCTCAAGTTAATGAAAATCACTATGGTCGACAGTGGAGTAACAGGCTATATGTTTAACTTACCTGTAGTGTACTTCCCTCATGGCCTCATCCTATACTTAAGTTCTGCCACCTTCTTTCTTTACAGCATCGTCATTTCTTATGTTTTTCTTTCTTTCATTGCCATTTTGATTTATAAAATACTTTCACTTATGAATCTATTTGATAATTAGTAGTTACTTTATGCCATCAATCATCATTGGTCTTGTTAATTTTAATTTTCAATAAAGAATGTGTTTATTGTAAGTGTCACTAATAGGATAACTTCATCATGTATTGCAGTTTTTAGTAGATAACAAGGACAAGATTATGGAAAGTGGTTATTACATGTATCATGCTACGATAATGGTTGTCATGTTCGGCTAAATATTTCACGTCTTCGCAAGCTTAAAAGTTGCTGTTTTATAATTGTTTTGTATATTTATTCTCATTTATATTGAAATTTCATTCTGTTTTCACTTTGACCTATATATGGAAAGCTTATTGGTTCTAAGTATCTTGATGCTGTTTAGCTTAGAATTAACTTCCGTTCTGATTTTGTCAATCCTGTATCAAGTCACACAAAGTAATTTGTTAACTCTATGTACTAGTGTAATCGTTCGTTATTGGATGATCAACAATAGACAATGTCAAGGACTCAATGACGATTGTAGATGTAAGCTCACTGATGTGTAGGTTAGATCTCTGGAATGGACTTATCATTGAAATAATTTGTAATCGTGAATACTATTCAAGAAAAGAGCAATTCAATATTTTTATTATCATCTACCTTTAGAAGAAATGTAAATGCGTAAATAACAATTTAATTGAACCCTTTGTGGCCTCCACCGAGGCTCGGTAGCTATAGAATGAATAACAATGTGTTTGCATTTATTTTCTAGTCGCTTAATGAAATGACTTTCATCAGGTGAAAAATTGTTGTGTGCTAATCTTTATATAACGAAGAACAAATTTTATAAATTT
Organism: Artocarpus heterophyllus; assembly: GCA_025403435.1. NCBI lineage: Eukaryota > Viridiplantae > Streptophyta > Magnoliopsida > Rosales > Moraceae > Artocarpus > Artocarpus heterophyllus. Next base: position 28,329,077 of record CM046343.1, read on the forward strand.
CCTCTAAACTATGTCACGTGTCAACAGGCCTCCCCAACTTTGAAACATACCTGTAGTGCCCCTAAACTTTAATATTTTTCTGTATTTACCCCCGCAAATTTGAAACATGTTATTTTTCCATATTCACATTAAACGGACAAATTCACTAGTTTCTTTAAACCCAACTGAATTAAGGTTCTTTCTCTAGTTTTCCTCCCTCTTCTTATTGCTTTTGAGCAGCTGCTTCAAGGACAAGATATATGAGGGTTTGGTGCCCAACTAATTCATTTGGAGAGTAGGACATTCATATTAACTCATAAGTATTATATCTTATCTTAAATCAAATGAAATTCAGCAATTCCGTCATAAAAACAATATTCAATGTTTGAGAGGTGTAGCTAGAGAAATATTATAGTTCAGGGAGCACATTCAAAGTTCGGGAGGCATGTTGACACAAGTGAGATGGTTCATGTGGAATTTGTAAAATTTATTGTATAATGAATATACATAACTTTGAATGCTTGAACGTTTAGAAAACAATTATGTGGGCCAATTGCGTCCCCCAATGCATTAGAGAATAGCAGCAAACACCATGAAGATGTGTGTATATGTTAAATTTTATGTGAGAAACATGTAAAGTACGTTGGTAATTGGATAGTTGAATACTTTAATTAAAGCAATTTAAGTGGTTAAGAAGGGTTATATTCTATTTCCATTGTAATTAAGTAATTGTTTAATTTCTTTATTGTTGTATCTATTTCGTGAGGTTGCTTAAGTTTTAAATTCATGATAGTACTCATGCCATGATTGTACTAGAATTTCTTATTATTTCTTTCTTGCAGGAATATACCCATGGATTATGATGACAATGATCTTCATAGCCAAAATTTTCATCTAGCTGGAGAAGGAAACACTAAATTTCCTCCTGTTTTGCGACCATACGCTCTTCCTAAGTTTGATTTTGATGACAACCATTTGAGGTTTGATAGTTTGGTTGAAACTGAAGTTTTCCTTGGTATAGAGAGTAATCAAGATAACCATTGGATTGAGGATTTTTCTCGTGGAAGTAGTGAGATAGAGTTCAATTCAAGTGCAGCAGAATCTTGTTCTATTTCTAGGCGAAACAATGTCTGGTCAGAGGCTACTTCCTCTGAATCTGTTGAAATGCTGTTAAAGTCTGTTGGGCAGGAAGAAATTATTGCTGCACCAACCATCATTGAGGAATCTGATGCCTGTGATGAACTTGGTTGCTTAGCAAAGCAAATGGAGCACGATTTGAAACATGATGCTAGCATTCTCTCCAAGACAGAGGATGTTACAAATTTAGAGTCTGCAATACGACCTGATGATATTGTTGGAAATTCTTCTGGTTTAAAGGGGGATATAGTAGTGAACCAGTCTCACGTTGAGGATGCTTCACAAAATCAGGAAGGTGAAAGTGCTGTTCATGGTGGGTCACATGACCGTGATCCAAATGCTGATAGTGAAAAGGGTGGCTTACATGTAAATGAGGGGGATATTTTTGTGGATATAAAATGCGATGATGCAAACAACATGGATGTTGATGAACATCTGGATTTCCAAATACGAGAAGATTCTTTTGCTTCTAGAGCACAAGCTGATGATTTAGCGACTTCCGTGCAAAATACCGTCACAAGCAGTACTGAACTTAATAATGATGTCCAGCCTCAAATAAATGCTGTCCGTGATGAGATTCTAGAAGGTCATGTGTTGAGCAAGGAAGCTAAAATGGACAATCAGAATGTTGAGATAAGTGTAGTTGATAGCTCTGTTGGTTCAGCCTCTAAGGTGGAAAGTGTTGCAGAGATAAATGTAACCGAGGCAAACAAACGTAATGTTGAGGAACCTTCTAGTGAGATACAAAAAGGACATTCTGAGCTGCCTACCATTGCTGTACACAGTAAAGATGAATGTTCTGGAGTTTCCGTTGAGGGCAGTAAAAGTGAAGATATGGTGCTGTGTAAAAGCACAGGTATTGGCGGGGATCATCCAGAAGTTAATATACTTGTCACGCCACCAGAGGCCTTAAAAAATGATGCTCAGCCTGGGCATGCAGTTGTGGCCAGCAACATAAGTTCTAAAATTCCTTCCACTCTGGAACCAAACGTGGATCATGTAGACAGCAGGGGCAAGGAGGATGCCGTAGAAAGTTTTCGGCAGTTAGATACTGAGATTCTAGTCCAAAACTCTGAGGCATCTTTGCAATCCATTAAGGTTACTAATATTTTGGAGGGTGAAGGCCTTGAAAGCAGCAAGAATTATATGGGAGGTGTTTCTAACTCGAATGTTACATGTTCTTCAGCCGAATTATGTAGTGAAACAAATGTCATTGGAGCTTTAAAGGGTGTTCATGATGCTGTTGGATCTTCCGGAGAGAATTTGAGTGCTGAGAGCCACGTTCCACCTACCATTCTATCTGACTCCTCACAAACATGCGAGGAAGACAAAGTCCATGGGGAGGCTGGTGTTTTCACTTGTAAGCAAAATGTAAAGGAGGACACAAAGGTGCCTAATGATGGCAGTAATATTTATAGTGAATCTCCAGAAAAGGAAGTTGGCTCCTCATCATTGGGTGAAGGTAGCACAGAAAACGAGTTGAATATTTCAACATTAGGAGTTACAGCTGCTGGTAATGAATCAGGTATGATTTTGAACTCACCACGTTTAGGTGAAAAGTAAAATGTTATGTGCTAATGTTCTATCTTCTTCCTCCCTTTAACCCCAATCTTAAAAATTCTAGTGTCAGATGTTGCGATGCCAAATTCTTACTTGGCTTCCCATGAGAAGAGTGACAAAGTTTCTTTGTCTTCTGAAAAAGGAGCTACAACAAAACTTCTTTCTGAGTCAAGTTTATCTTTTCACGTACAAGCTGTTTCTAAAGCTGAAGAAGGTGCTCCTTGTGACACTGCTGGAGAGCTCTTGTGCAAGACTGTTGGTCAGTCTGTGCCAAATTTTAATGAAGTTACAAAGGAATCTGCAAAGGACTTCAATATTTCTCCTGTTCGTTTTGAATCCACTGTGAGTGATGTTGTCACTGAAGCAGTAGCTTTTCCTGAAAGTCGCAAGAAAGCAACCATAGAAGAACACGTTATTAAGGATGCTGCAAATACTTTGGGTGAATTTTACTTTTATGTTTTTTTCTGGTTTGCTAGAAACATTTTGGGTTGGACTGATATGAGATGTTTCTGTGGATATGCCTCTAGGTTTTTACAGTTTTATAATATATCATGTGATGCAGAACAAACTACAAAGCAAGACGAGATACTCACAGAGACTGAACCTCTCCCACCGACCAAATCACCAGATAGAACTTGTCAAAATGTTCAGAAAGGCCTTAAAGCCACTCTTGTTTCTGAAGATAAGAGTTCTAGGAAGGCTACTGAGCCAGACACCAAAGGTGAGGGATTTGGTATAGTTATTCATGGAAGTGAGAATGAACGTTCTAAACCTTTTTCATGTTTTATCTATTGTTCATGTTTCTTACATTTGTTGGTGATTATGGTATGAGGGGCAGGAGTACCTTGAATCCAATTCGGTTTGTAGCATCTGGTTGCATTTAGTAACAGGTCCTACTGAATGCCATTGTAACCCATCCTGAGTGTGAATGTTGTACAGGAAAGGATGATAGGTTGGTCAAGAGGTGTCCGATCTATCACTTCTTTTTGGTTATCAAAATTTTGTATGCCTTGTACGCTGGTCTTCATGTGCTTTTCTGAGCAGCCTGCCTGGATCTGTAGTTTGGGAGAAAAGTGATAAAGAAAGCGACCTGTATTTCAAATACAGTGTTTGGACTGAAGATCGAGTAAAAAAGGAGATAAGGGGGGATATTTGTTAGGTGTACTGTATTTTTTTTTAAGTGGAAAGATCTGGATGTTATTGGACTTACCATAGTAAAGTAAAACTTATTACTCTTGTATGTCTAAGCATACTAGTTTCTGGCCAATATGGGCACCTCATATCCAACTACTCTCTTTTTCGTACATGGTTTTGTGCTTTCTGTGTTATATGTCTGCAAGGGATGTGACAACTGTCACCTCTTGTTGATCGGGAACCTATAAGTTGCATTTCAAACCAGATTTTACACCATAAAGCACTTGAAGATTTTACACCATAAAGCACTTGATTGGAGTTACTTGTTTTGGATTGAAGTTTGGATCATTATATGAACACAATTAACGGCTTAAAACCTGGCAGTGTTTTTTGTTGCCTTAGTGGAGATGTATATTTCTGGTGCAGGGTTGGGTTATATATCTGACACCCACTGCATAAAAATCAAAATTTGCAAGGAAAAGTTAGTGGTAAAAAGATCATAGAGGTATCACTAGACGGTTCTTGAGTTTAATTCCACTTATGTTTGTTATTCAACAACTAGAGGAACTGATCTGATTTTGATGTGGAGTTGTTTTTTAACTTGAGGAATAGACTGATGAAAATGGGTTTTGAGGATGATTCTTTTGAAGGTTCTAACTTGGTGACTTTGGGGGAAAAACATTTAATTGTCTACCTTTTTACTTCACTTATTACTTATAGTTCTGACATCCACTGCGTAAAAATCAAAATTTGCAAGGAAAAGTTGGTGGTAAAAGGATCATAGAGGTATCACTAGATGGATCTTGAGTTTAGTTCCACTTCGTATGCTTACCATTTAACAATCAGAGAAACTGATCTGATGTAGAGTTGTTTTATAACTTAAGGAATAGAACTGATGAAATTGGGTTTTGAGGATGATTCTTTTGAAGGTTCTAACTTGGTTACTTTTGGGGGAAAAAGCATTTGATTGTCTACCTTTTTATTTCAGATATTACTTGTCTAAATCCTAAACACTCCCTGTATCTAATACTCTGTTTGTATCACTAGATAATGGAGGCAATTCTGCTGATCATAGCATACCTGCTTCTGGCTCCCCTATGCTTTCTCAGGGTGTGCATGGGGTGGCAGAGGGTGTCAAGGGCTCCACAAACCAGAATTCCTCAGTTGCTAAAGTCTCTGATGGTGATTCTGGAAAGGTTGCACCCAGTACCCAGGATCCAAAAAGATTAGATGCCTCCATGAAGGGAAAAACTGGGAGTTTTGGTGTCAGCCCATCTACGGAATTGCCTAAAAGAGACGCTGGAAAGAACTTGCAGTCACGCCCAGCTGGCGCAGCTGCTAGAGTAACCATGGTACTTCTTTTTAGTTGTTTTTATGTATACTAGATTGCTAATGTTACGTGTTTTATGCTTTATTATTATTATTGTTATTATTATTATTATTATTATTTCTTTGCCTTGGAGAGTAGAGCAGTAGTTTTTCCTATACATGTTCATTTAAATGTAAATTTTGGAGGGATTTATATTATGTGTCTACATATTCTTACAAGAAATTATCATTTTTTAATGAAGATTGTAGAGGGATCTCCTTTAAATTCTCCTGTGGGCCAACTGGACCCTAAGATCGCTCAAGATATTTCTCAGGCAACTCAACAAGTCTCTGAAGGAGAAATTGCACGTGGTCGCTCTAAAGGTACTTCGGAGCGTAAATCAAGGCGATCATCTGCCAAGGCAACAGGAAAAGATAATGCAAAGAAAGGAGGTCATTTGAAAGAGATAATTCCCGCAAAACAAGCAGAAAGAGTGGAAAAATCAAGCAATGTCTCGCCAGCCCCATCTGGGATTTTTCATGTTATGCAATCAAATGAGATGCAGCATTATGGACATGTTGAAGGCAGCAGTAATAATAAACCGTTCTTTGTTCTTGCCGCATCAACATCCAGTCTACCAGATTTGAATACTTCAGCTTCACCTTCTACTGTTTTTCAACAGCCTTTTACAGACTTTCAACAACTGCAATTGCGTGCCCAGATCTTTGTATATGGAGCTTTGATGTGAGTTCCTTCTTTTGCTCATTCACATATTAGTAGATGATATAACGCATCAAGTCATGAAGTGCACAAATCTTTTACAAACAAAGTGTATGAGAGGACTATTGAACCTCTACTCAAACAGAGGTATCATAAAAATAACAATAGATGTTGGCACCGGATACTGGAATGTTTTAAAAGTGAAGAAAAGGAGAGTAGAACTGGGTCAAGGAAAAAGTTGTAGGTAAAGAAGGGTGTGATTTGGTTGTTGTGCATTTCTTTTTTCCCTCTTTTTTTTTTTTCCCCTTTTCTTTTCTTTTCTAATAGACTTCATGTTTGAGAGGTGGTCCATTACATTATTGCAAATACAGCTAAAAAAGGGATACATGGAGAGTGTTAATCAAAATTTTGGCTATGGGATCATTTTCGTTTTTGTGAGAATTAGAGAAAAATGAGTAGATTTTTTCCTAAAAGGGTTTGATTTAGCATGTGTGATGCCAAGGAGCTATTTATAGTTGCTTTTGGAGAAGTTAGAAACTCGGACATTGTGGAATTTTGCAGTTTTGCCAGCTTTATGTGAATTTGGCCAGAAAGGAACGTGAGGAATTTTCCTTTTTATGTGAAATTGCAGTTATGTCTTTGTTTCTTAATGAAAAGGTATATGCTTCTGACAAAAGGAAATTGCAGGCCTGTTACCTTTTTTTATGCTAATAGGAGCAACAAACTCGCTTGTTCTCATTTGTTTTTTGATTTTTTTTTTTCTGTCTTTTTTTTGGGTGTGTTTGTTAACTGTTATTATTATTATTCTTTTTTTTTTTCTTTTTTGTGTGTAGTCAAGGGACAGCACCTGACGAAGCATACATGCTGTCAGCATTTGCAGGATCTGGTTAGTCTTTTCTTTTCTGTTTAAAAATATGTATATTTAACTTGCCTTATTCCTGTTTATAGTTGTTGCATAATTAGAGTGTTCTCCAATTTTGTGCCTATAGATGGTGGAAGGAGCATGTGGGGGAATGCCTGGCAAGCATGTGTTGAGAGGCTACAAAGTCAGAAGTCTAATCCTATTAATCCAGAAACTCCTTTGCATTCACGCCATACCTCTGCTGGAACTAGAAATCTAGACCAAGTTAGCAAACAGAGTGCTCTTCAAACTCAAAGTAAAGGTTTATCCACACCAGCTAGTCGATCAAGCACCAAGGGTTCTCAGAACATTGTGAGCCCCATGATACCCCTTTCGTCTCCGCTTTGGAGTATCCCTACTCCCGCTGGTGACAGCATGCAGTCTGGCGTCATGCCAAGAGGTTCGGTTATGGACTATCAGCAGCAACTTACCCCAATGCACCCTTTTCAGACAGCTCCTATAAGGAACCTTTTTGGACATAACACTTCATGGGTGTCTCAGCCCTCGTTTCGTGGTCCCTGGGTTGCTTCTTCACAACCTTCTGTGCCAGAGGCTAGTACTCGTTTTACAGCATTTCCTAATACAGAACCTGTTCAGTTGACTCCTGTAAAGGAAACAACTGTGCCACATGCCTCTGGTACAAAACATGTCTCATCCAGCCCTATGTTTCAAACTGGAACTCCAGCGAGTGTATTCACCACTGCTTCTCCTGTGCTTGACTTGAAAAAGGCAACACCATCACCTGGGCAGCATGCGACTGATACTAAGTCTAGAAAAAGAAAAAAGAATCCAGTTTCTGAGGAAATGGGCCAGGTTATTTTGCAATCTCAATCCAAACCAGAAGCAGTTTTAGCACCATTAATACCTAGCAGTCTGTCTACATCTGTTGCCATCACATGCCCTGCTTCTTTTGTGTCTCAAGCTACATCAGAGAAATTGCCTGCGTCTGTAACTCCTGCACCTTCTGATTCTCTTAGGAAAGCAGACCATGATGTATTGCAGACAGCTATTTTGTCAGAGGACTCTCTTGGTAAAATTAAGGAGGCTAGTAAACACGCGGAGGATGCAGCTGCTCTTGCTGCTGCAGCCATTGGTCACAGCCAAGAAGTATGGAATCAGTTGGAGAAGCGGAAAAATTCTGGATTGGTATCGGATGCTGAAGCTAAATTAGCTTCTGCTGCTGTAGCAGTAGCAGCAGCTGCTGCTGTTGCAAAAGCTGCTGCTGCAGCTGCCAATGTCGCATCAAATGCTGCATTGCAAGCAAAATTGATGGCTGATGAAGCATTTGCTTCGCATAGCTTTGAAAATCCCAGTCAAAGTACTAGAATTGCTTTTTCTGGAAGCGTAAATGTATTTGGAAAGGCTACTCCTGCATCTATTTTGAGGGGGGAAGATGGAGCTAACAGTTCAAGTTCAATAATTACTGCCGCTAGGGAGGCTGCCAGGAAAAAGGTAGAAGCTGCATCAGCTGCTTCAAAACGAGCTGAAAATATGGATGCCATTGTAAAGGCTGCTGAGTTGGCTGCAGAAGCTGTATCACAAGCTGGGAAAATTGTAGCAATGGGTGATGCTTTGCCTTTCAATGAGCTAATAGAAGCCAGTCCAGAGGGTTACTGGAGAGCACCTCAATTAACTTCCGAGCGTGTTGCAAAGTCATCCGAAATAACTAGAGAGCAATCAAAAGTGGGAGGTGTTGAAGAGGGTGCAAATTTTTCTGCTAAGAATTCAAAAGATGGGAGATCAGGTAGGAAAGGACAGATGACTGCCAATGAGATGTCATCTATTTCAAGAGGGGTGACCAAGGAATCAATAGAGGAGCATTTGAGACTGGCAGATGGAATCTCTGGTTCTGATTTGACCAAAAATATTGCTGTTGTTCTTGAACCTGAGACTATTTCAAAACCATCTTCCACAAATGTTGGAAATGAAGTTCAAAAGGCAGTAGAAGTTGGTTCAAAAGTTGAGGTATATGAGTCAATGGTTCCTCTTAAAATATTTATTAGTTTGAATAAGTTTTATTAATCTCTCAAGTTATGCTTTCTCACAGGAGTCTGCTGTTTGCCTGGGTGCTTTCTACTTTTGATAGAAGTTGTGTGGAGTTTTTATTTGAAATGTGATATTTCCATTTATTATGAATTTGATAGGTTTATAATCTGGCTATCTCACTCAGGTATTTAAGGATGGTGATGGATTTAAAGCAGCCTGGTACACAGCAAATGTTCTGAGTTTGAATGATGGGAAAGCTTGTGTATCTTACACGGAGATTGAACGAGACGAAGGTGAGATAAAAACAATTAAATAGCTATATCTCATACAGATTTTATTCTGTCTTCTGAAGTGAGAGAGTTTCCTGTTAATGATCTTATAACGAGGTTGCAGATTAGTTCTATTGCCGTTGTAAAATGCGTGCACAGCTTGCTTATGGTAACTTCTAGCTGCATTTATTAATACAGGCTTGGCAGAGTTAAAAGAATGGGTGGCACTTGAAGGTGAAGGTGATGACCAACCCAGAATTCGGATTGCCCGCCCTGTTACCTCAATGCAATATGAAGGCACAAGGAAAAGGCGGAGAGCAGCTATGGGGGACTATAATTGGTCTGTTGGAGATCGAGTTGATGCATGGATAACAAATAGGTAAAGAATGTTTACGTTTTGTTACAATCTTACATTGCATGGAAGAGCAACCCTAGGGAGTATTATTTTTTAATTGGTTTAAAACATTTATTTGCTGAAATTTTTATGGCTTCTTGCGTTTGATGCATTTCCTTGTAAGATATAGGCTGCTACTACTAGGGCTTACTGCAAGCGTTGCAACTAGAGCGATTGTCTAGATCTTCAAAACCAAATACTATTTTTGTTGTATCTTAGAGACTCAGACTTCTTATAAACTAAATATTATTTATGTCAACAAAATTGTTTTTAGATTATACAAAAAGGCATTACTGTAAACCCTATGATATTATAAATGGAAAAAAATGCTAATAATGATCTATCTGATTATCCGTGCTTATTTGCTTGATGCATTTCTAGCGTGCTGTAGATGTGAAAGTGAATTGATAAAAACTGCAGGAGAGTGAACTTAAAGAGTGTTACGAACAAATGACATTAATTTACCTTTATTTTGGAAATTTATTTCATATAGAGCATGGAGTCACAGCATTTCAATAATTTCTAGACACCACGTAGTGAAGACCTTTTGGTAGGAGGTTTTAGAAAATTCATGTTGGATTAATGGATGGAGGAGGAGAGTGTGGAGTAGGTAAAAATATTAAGCAGTTCTGGAAGGGGGTTAAAGCTATTTTATCAAAACTTGATAAACGTATGTGCAATAACGAATTTCTTCTATTATATTATCTGCTAATCTATCAACAGACTGAAATTCCCTTCAACTGAAGAGTTGCAAACATTTTTTTTTTTTTAATTTTTACCTTTAAAATCTTGAATATCCTAGTTCCTACAACTTTTCAAGCGTTGAATTACAATTTTTGTAGGAGCCCTAGAAAATAAAACTTCCTGCTTTCTTACGTTAGGGAGTGCATATGCAATGTTGAAAACCTTTGTCCAGGTCTTGAGCTGAAACTTTACTTTGGTTGATATACAGTTGAAATACCAGCATGCATTGATCACGACCTTTTTTTTATTATTATTATTTTTTATTTTCCTTGCTAGATGTTCAATCTTGATGATCTTTCTCCTTTTTAGATTGATATCAAGGGTTTGGATTTAGTTTTCTGCGATCTTTACGCCCAACTTGCTCTCATGGTTGATAATTTTGATGTTTCAGCTGGTGGGAAGGAGTTGTCACCGAAAAGAATAAAAAAGATGAAACAGCAGTAACAGTCCACTTTCCTGGTATTTTTTTTTTTTTTTGCTTTTAATCTTTTTCCTTTCTATGGCTTTTGGCGATAAAATATTTTCTTCTGTATAATGTTGATTCCTTCTGTTTCCACATCGAGTATTTATTGATTTTCTGTTTACCAAACTTGCAGCTCAAGGTGAAACATCAGTTGTCAAAGCATGGCACCTTCGGCCTTCTCTCATTTGGAAGGATGGAGAATGGGTGGAATGGTCAAACTTTTGGAATCATTCCTCCTTAAACGAAGTACTACTTTTGCATCATGTTGTGCTTGCTTTTTAGTTTATTAAGTTGAACTTTTTTCATTTTGTGCCTAACTTAACACTCTTTGTTTAGGGTGATATTCCACAGGAGAAGCGTCTTAAGTTAGGTAACCCAGCTATTGAAGCCAACGGGAAGGACAAGACGGGAAAAAGCAGTGACGACTTAAAAACAGGGAAAATTGAAGAATCAAGATTACTGGATTTAGCTGCAAATGAAAAAGCATTTGATATCGGTAAGAGCACTAGAAATGTCAACAAGCCTGATGCACCCAGAATGGCTCGAACTGGTTTGCAGAAGCAGGGGTCAGGAGTGATTTTCGGTGTTCCTAAACCAGGAAAGAAGAGAAAGTTTATGGAAGTTAGCAAATATAATGTGGCAGATCGGAACAATAAGAATAATGAGGCTAATGATTCGATTAAATTTTTTAAGTACATGGCACCGCAAGGTCCAGGATCCCGTGGACTGAAAAATGATCCCAAGGAAAAACGGGTAGCTGAATCAAAGCTTAAAGGTCTCAAGTCTGGGAAGCAGCCAATTATTTCTGGTGGAACTGTCCCACAGAGGGAGAACTTTTCGACGAATGCAATTTCCAGTTCCGGTGATAGCACCATTGCAGACCACACAGGAAAGGCAAAGGATTCTTTAAGCCATGTTGAAAATATGTCTAGGAAGCAAAACGTGTCGGAAACTGTCCCCTTTTCTGGCTCTGTGGGAGCGGCAGAAGTCCCATTTGTCTTTGCTTCGTTGACCCCAACGTTAGATGGTCCATCAAAGAAAATTTCTTCGTCAACTGCTAAATCTGAGTGGGCAAATAAAGGAAAACTTGCACCTGCTAGTGGGAAGTTGGGTAAAATTGAGGAGGACAAAGTTTCTAATGGTAATACTGCCAGGTCGACATCTGAAGTGGTTGAGCCCCGGAGATCTAATCGCAGAATTCAGCCTACATCTAGGGTAAGTGTCTGGATATATTTTTCTCTAATGTATTTGATGTGTTTCTATCATGTTCTTCTCGTTCCATGACTTTAGGATTTCTTGATATTTCCATTCTTTGATAGCATCTCAACTCTTTCATTCTTTCCCACTTTCCACTCTTTTTTGGTACTGATATTCTATGTGGCCTTAGTGTTACGAGCTTTGATTCTTTCGTCTTTTTTGACACAGTTATTAGAAGGATTACAAAGCTCATTGATCATACCCAAGTTTCCTTCTGTTTCACATGACAAGGGTCACAGAGGTCAAAATAAAAATACTTCGAGAGGTTAGATCTTCTTTTTGTGGATTTCTCGCTGTGTGTATGTGCGTGTTCGTTATTGCTAATTGAATAACAAATGATTTTCTTGCACATCTACCCGTTTGGTTCTTGTGCATGCCTCTGGCTGCTGTCGAGTGTAGAACTGACTGTTTGATTGTCCCAGGGAACAATCATGGTTGAGAGCTTTTGCACTGATGGAATCAAGTCCGAGGAAGGTCGGTTAGTGGATGACCAAAGAATTTAGCTTAGTTTATGTGTATATTTATCGTAGGGGATAAAAGTAGGCAAAAGAATGTCCTCTTTCCTTGGTTTTAGCCACTCATAACAATCTAGTTGGTAGATGTTTATATTGATTTTAGTTTTAAAGATACAATTTTCTTTAGGTCTTACCCTACTAGCTTGGTATATGGAAATCCCTTCATGTAGTTGGCTTGTGATTGCAGAGGTGGTTTTAAGATGATTCACAAACTCTTGCTGCTTAATCCCTTTTGAGAATTTCCCTCTACCTACCTATCCCCGTCGAGCATGGGCCCTTATGAGATTTCTTAAAAATCAAATAATTTATATGGGTTTTTATTCAAGTTTCTCCCATGATGTTTTCAGTCAGTATGGGCTGACAGATTTCTCAGCTGTTATGAATGCGAGGTATACAAAATCCTATATTACCGGAAACGCCTATAGTCGACCGCTTTTGTTACATTGAACTCTAATGCTAAAAGGCATAAGCTGCGGATCGTACATGCCTTTTTAGCGTCTTCTTGTAACTTGTATATGAATTACCAGATTTTGATTTATTGGTATTTATAAGTGGGCTCCATGTTAGGTTGGCTCTTAAAACAATTTGCCCTATGAGTTATATTATAACTGAATACAACGTGCGACTAAATTTGTCATATTTTTTGGTGAGCAAAAACCAAGCAATGTGGATAATTTCGTGATTAGAGTCACTCGTATACTTTGCTAAACGAATTGTTAATATTGCTGCACCAAACCCAAATTTTTTAGTAATCATTCTTGGAAGTTTGTCTCATTGAATGCAACGAGTTATTTACTTATTTAAACCTCATCGGCATCACGTCCACAAAGGAATATTTCTACTTCGCTTTTCTTACCATGCGCAAGGCACTAAAACTTCTTCGCATTTCCGCCCAGATTGATTTTTTGGACGACCCATATTTTTCAAAAGTGATTCATGAGAAAAATCTATGATAATTATTCTCTCCAACAAAAAGGGTACAAGAGCTTTTAACAAATTTATTGCTCGACTCACATGCAGTAGTATGGCAACACAACATTTTTTTTTTTTTTTTGGCACATCTATATAACAACTTAAAACAAGCAATTTATTCTCTGGTAGAAGCGCTACCGTCGTCTAGTTTAGCCATCAAGCCTCAAACTTAAAATTGCATATATTCTAGCCATAAGAAGAGTTATTATTCGTCATTCTCATTATGGCTAAAGTAGCACATATACTGCATATATAGATAACTTGGAACTCACCCCTCCATGCACGTCCTTCTCACATCACCTTTCCAATTCCATGAAACCCTTAATCAGAGCTCTCGGATTCGGACGTTTTGTCACTTTCGTGGGCTTCCTTGTTCTTCTTCTTTCCCTTCCATCCATGCTTTTGCTCGGCCTTGCACTCTTTGTGGTCAACGAAGTCCGATATCTCCACATGAACGCCAGGGTCATTGGTGTTGTAGCTCCCTCCCATCATGATGGAGTTGTTGACTGCCTGGAAGTTGCTGTTGACGTAGGTCTGCAAGGCGTCGGATTCTCCTAGCACCGGTTGGTCCCCATCGAGCCCCGAGGACTTCTCATCTAGCTCCCCTCGGAGGATGGACCCGGTGTTTGTACCAGCCAGGGTGACGATCCTCACGCCATTATCATCCTCATCGAGTTCCTCTTGGCCAACTTGGACAGAGCCTGATTTGTGAATGTTGGTCAGGCGATGAGTGATGGCTGAGACCATATCTCTGACTTCGCGGTGGAGGTGCTTATGCTTCTCTCCTTCGGAGGATGATCCGCTCTGCTTAACTGACTCGGCGTTTGGCATGTTTTCAGGGTGGAAAAAAACCCAAACAAGACAATGAAAAATAAGATTAAGAAGTTTGTTTTTTGTGTTTGCTATGGAATGGAAGAAGTCACAAGGGATATAAGGAGTTAGCTGGGGCCAAAATGGCATACACATTTTAAGGGAATAAAGTGATGCCTTATTAGACAATTCAAGGATATAATAAGTATGTTTGGAACTAAAGAGAAGAAAAGAAACAAGGGATTCCGAGCAAATAGGCAAAAGAGCAAAAGTGAAGGGATTGCTTGACGATGTGTTCAAATTGGTCCATATGGATTATGCTTTTTGTAATTGACACGCACTTTTTCTTGTTGATTTAGTGTTAACTTCTGAGGGAAACGATAGTGATTAATCAATCGTCCTTAAAGTGGAATTTAATAGTTTAGTGCAACTTTTCTTCTAGTTATGTGCTAAATAAAGATGGGTATCACAAGGCTGATTGGTTGCAATATCTGTAAGGGTGTTAAAGACTAATTAGATTAATGTAGACTGTCATATTACAAAGTGGTACTAGAAATAGTGTCAACATTACGTGTATTTTTAGGGCATCAATCGGGTGGTTCTTCTAGTAGTAGAAGTTGTGCTGCTTCTGAAAGTGTGGTCCTTGTTGGAATCTGAATTATTTAGTCAAAAATTGTTTCCTTTTCTATTTAGTCAAAAGTATTAATTAGATCAGAGACATGGTGTAAGGCCCCTAGTGACTCATGTAGCATTTCTTGCTAGGAAAATAACCACAAATGTGCTATAATTAGCATTCTAGTGACATATATAATACATAAATACATACACACACCTCAATTTATAAATGTATGTTTCTTGGGAGTCAGAAGGTTGTATTTTTATTGAGTACGTGATCACCATGTGGCCAATTTAGAATTTTTAAAGGTCATGCATAGCATAAATCACATTGCCCTAAACTCCTAGAGGGGTACTCTTTGGCAATTATTATTATTTTCTTTCTAGCAAACACTTAGCTTTTTTTTTTTTTTTTTTTTAAGACCTCTATAACAAACTATCACCACATTGAATATGTGAATCAAGTTATATTTGGAATAAAATAGAATAATTTACGTTTATTTATAAAATATCATCAAAATTAGAGGCTATTAAAATTTAGTATGATTAGAAAAGAATATTTATATTTGCGACTCTTTATTTTCTATCAAGAGATTAGTTGTTATCTTTATATTTGCATTCTACGTCTTTGTATTTTTTTTTAAATCTTATTTAAAGGTCTAATTTTCAAATTTTTATTGATACATTTTTTTATTAATATTTATCAATGTTTCTTAATAAATACTTTAGCCATCAATATTTAGTATTTATCAATTTTGTTATACTTGACAAACATATATTTTTCTAATTAAATGCTTAATAAATACATTATTGACCTATTTTTGTAATATGTTTACCTCGTTACTGAGTAAAAAAAAAAATAGTTAACTCTAAATTTATTTGCTCCATGAATAAACATTTACTTATCTAGTAAAACTTATATTAATTTGAAAATATTGTGTTCACTTGATAAACAATACGAGTTTTTTCGACTTTTTTTTGCATAAGTTAAATTTTGAATTTATCAAATTTAGTCATGAGTTCTAAATTTATTACGCCAGTCATCTGTAAACTTACAAGTGAATTCGACCAATTTTTATTTACTGCAAAAAAACTATTTTTCCTCCTCATTTCTCTATCTATATACAGAGAGACACTCGAAGCTGTGCTTTCTACATTGTTGCGCATACTTTGTTATTTTATTTGATATTTATATAAAAAAAACGTTTTACTTTTTTCTTTGAAAATTCTTTCTCATCCCTATGGAATTATAATCTTAGTACTCATAAACTATAAACTATGGACGCCAGTCTAGTATGCAATGTATTTTTAAATTGAGCTTTATTGTTTTGTTAAGAGCGAGGTTATAATCTATATGGTTAAATAAGATTGTTGTTTCTCTTTGCTTAGTCATTGTCGACTTCTCTTTCTCTCCCTTCAAGCCCAAACTTGGAGCAGCCTCTAGGCTCGTCGCCAAGACTCTGGCCCATGAGAGGGGGCGTGTCGGAGTTTGGTGAGGAGAGGCACCAGGACGGAGGGGCGGATCAGGTCTATAGGGGTGAGCCGAAGAGGAAGCTGACGGATTTCTGTGCTGGCATGAGCAGAAGGCGGCTTTTGTGGCGGACGGCACCGACGCTATTTGACTTCATGGGAGATCTTGTGACTGGACTGGTGCAGACGCAAGATCTAGTCGGCTTGTCGTTCCATGGGGGTCCGAGGGATAGGATGAGGAAGTCTTGGCTCGGGGCATGCTTGGAGGGGGTGGATCTTGGTGCCTAGGGAGCTGAAACGGTGAAGATCTCTAAAGCCAACAAGCACTCCTAGCGGGTCTTGAGGAAGGGACGGTGGGAGCAGGAGGTTGGAGCCGACGACCGGCGGTGGCTGAGGCAGTCCACAAATGGCCAGAAGGAGAGCAGCGGCGATGGCGATGGATCCCCCTAACTGGGGACTCTCCTATATTTTTGTATTTGTTTGTATATTTTGTTGTTGTTTTGGTTCAATTATGTCTGGAATAAAGAAAGTGGTCTCCTCACCTCCATACTTGGTTTGGTTTGTACACCCACTACTTTGTAGTGGTATGTGTAAATTTTATTGGCTAGAATTATGTCTTGGTCAAATCACAAGTGCCCTTAAACAGATATATCAGATTCTTGTTAATTGGCTTCGTCCACCAACAGTCGTAGAATTTTTCGAGCCAGGGAGCTTTGCATTTGAAGTCGATTGGGGTTTCACCAATGGGTACCGACGCCGCTTCATGTCACTATACTTCATTAGTTTTTTTGGCGAGTCCAGTCAATGTCCAAGATCTTTTATGCCTAGAGCCAGTCGTTTTGAGTCTTCATTTGTACTACTATTTAGTTGAATGAAGATTTAATTCCATAAAAAAAAAACATTTTTCTTTTCTGTTTGCTTAGTCATGGTCGAGTTTTGTCGTGTCACATTCCTTTTCTTTTTTAAATACTTTGGAGAGGATTTATGTAATTAATGTAGATAGTTGGTTTCATGTTTTATTATTTATTGAGAAGATAGACTTGGTCACTATAGTGGAACTTGGAAAACAGTTCTTTATTTAGATTCGTGGCTATCACTTATCAACACATAAGGGACCAGGAATGACGTTATTCTTTTTATGGTCAATAGCATATTATTACTCATAGCCAAAAAAAAAAAAAAAAGAGTTGTCACATTAAATTAGTGATCTTTATGTGTTGCATAACAATTTGGTCTAAATTCTAAAAAAAGGGAAAAGAAAAGAAAAAGGAAAAAGAAAATGACAATTTGGTCTAAGATCGACATCTTGTCCGTTTTGGAAAAAAAAGTTCCCTTTAAAATTATTCAATTGCTTACCAAAACAAATTGACCAGCCCAGCCCTACTACAACAACAAACTTCTTCTTTTTTTTTTTTTTAATTATGCATAGAATTTTTTTTTTTTATAGTTATCTTTTAAAATAACGAAAAATACAAAATCAGCACTATTATCTGAATTTTCGAGAATTTGCATTTATGAAGTTCGCTCATCTATGACTGGAAAACTAAAGCTCAGAGAACAAACAAAATTCTCTTTACAAAAATTATTTTGTGACAGTGTATGGACCAAAAAAAAAAAAAAAAGGACGGACTCCATTTTTCTATTATCAACGTAAAGGATAAAAATGTCTATGATGTTACCGACGTTTCCATAACTATATCTACATATTGAAGTTTCCATATAAATATGGGGAAAGATTTTGCTCATGGAATATATGTAAAATTTCAACAATGTCCATAACATCCTCAATATTGATAAATATCCATAAATATTAAAGATGTTTCCAAAAATATTTACAAAATGTCCAAAAAAGGCCGCGAAAATTTTTTTGTTTGCACAAAAATAAGTTTTGTTAGACTTTTTAATTATTTTTAATAAAATGTGACTAATATTTTAAACCTAAAACAAATAAAAAAGGTATTTATTAAGACTTATTTAGTCTATATAATATTTACTTTTTAAATGAGTTGTTCAAAATTTCACCAAAAAATTAAGATTTTGAAAAAGGAATTTGTTTTTAATTTTGTGTTTTTTTAAAAATACATTCATGACTTCAATCTTTTTTTTTTTTTCAAAGAATATATTCATGAGATTTTTCATATTTTCTTTTACAAAGTTTTAAGCTTTATATCATATAAATGTTGATGTAGTATACTTTTTCTAGTTATCTATTAGTATGAATTATTGTTGTTCCTCATGTAATATATCCGTGAGATTGTTAATGATTTTTCTTCAAAGTCCTATGTTATACTATATGTAGATATGTATACTATTTTTCACTATTTTTATCTAGTAGTTTTAATTAGTGTTCTTCAAGGGTAATATCTTGACAAATATATTGTTTAGATCAAAATAAAAATCTATGTAATGCTTTCCAACTTGCTGAGAACTCTTTTTGATATTGAAGATTATAGTTGAAAATTTTGTGTACCTTATTATATTTGACAGAAGTTTTTGTTGTACTCCATAATATTACTATACCTTATTTGTAATGACTAATGAGTATACAAAATAATATTAGAATCATAATCAATATATAATTATGATGGTATCTTTTATAATAAGCAATATAAATCTCATATTAAACCAAAAATATATTATTTATGCTACTAATTTAGTTCAAATTGACTAATGTTGATTGTTTTAGTATTTTGTAAAGGTTTAAGAAAAAAAATTTAGTTTAGTTTAAGATATCTGTTTTTTTTTTAATATCTGTCAATATTCATAATTCCGTTGACATTATCTGTAAATCAAAACCTGAATCTTTATGAACATCGATATTATTGTCACTATTTATCATCAAGTTATGTCATTTTTATATTTATTTTTAATTTTAATTAGTAATATTTAAAAAATACTCACTACGAAAAAAAAAAAATCATTATCGTCCTACTGTAAAAAGATTCTCTCTATAAAAAAATGATATATTTTTTTTTGAATGGAATGTTTGTCTAAACAGAATAATCCTATTTAACTTTGAGAGATTGCTATCTCCTTACTAACAAAACAATAAAATTACAATAAAAAAAATAAATTATGGAAGCGTTTGTTTGGCATATTAAGATAACTCTTTGAATTCTGAATTCAAAAAATCTTTTGAATATCTGTTTATTTCCTCAAAATTCAAATCAAATAAATCTTTTGAATAAAAGTTTTCAGAGTTTTACTTTCCCTTAAACTCTTTGGACTCGAATCTGTTTGCCACAATAAAATCTCATATTATCTCTCTTATATTTGTTAAAAAAATCATAGCCTATCTATTTGATATCTGATTGAGACGATTCTTCTTTCATTACGTTCCTAATAAAAAGAGGAATAAATCAAGATCAATATTGCATATTTTTTAATAACATGAATATTAAGATTTTATTAGATTTGTTAATAAATTAAAAACTTTTTCTACTATGTATACAAACATAAATTTTGATTTTATTTCCTATTTAGATTAACACTTTAAATGTATATCCAAACGTCAATTGAACTAACAATTTATATTACTCAATTCAAATTAAAATAATCTAAATCAATACAATTTAAATTTATTTATGAAAGTAGGACCTAGAATATTGTAAATGGTGGGTTTCTAAGCCAACGGAGACGAAAAGAATTTTTGGTCTAAATATTAGGCAAGTGAATAGTCTAAAATTGCGTGGACTAGTGGATATTGCCATTTTGGTGGTTGGTTTGGCAATTCTTCGGTTAAGGGTACTGAAAAAAAATAAAATAAAATAAGATTACACCAAGGCTATTGCTTCACTCAATCCCCAAAAAAAGAAAAAAGTAATAACAATGAATCAAATTAAATCAACAACGAAAGCAACACTCTTTACTAAATCAATTAATAAAACCCTCAGAGCGCAAAAAAAAAAAAAAAAGAAAGAAAAATCAACTTACAAAACCCAAAGCCACTAATAGAGAAAATAGCAAAATTATTCTTCGCACAAGGAAAGAAAAAAAAACTAATTATATATTTATATATAAAACACACCCTTATAGCTGAAAAGATTTTTTTTTTTTCTTTTTCCAGTCTTCAGTACCATAAAACTAAAAAAAAAAAAAAAGCCCAACTCCCATTTCTGAAGCTTGAATTTCTGCATTTGTACTCAATATTATCTTCTCCTTCTTTCTTCTTTTTCTTTTTAGATTAATTAAAACAGCAAATTAAGCTACATTTACTATAGCAGTGTTTTCCTTCGCTTTTCGTTGTTCAGGTACGATTCTTCAAAACCCAAAAACCCTCTTTTTTTCCTTTTTTTTTTTTTTCTCTTTTTACTTGCTTTAATTGGGCATTTGTAAATTCTCCATAATCATGTGATTTTTTTCCTTTTTCAGGGCAATTATAATTTGGAAAATAGTGATACTCCAAATCATTTATTGGGTTTTTTTTCTTTATCAATATCTTGAATTTGAAGAACATATATATATATATATATATATATATATATATAATACAAACACACACACACAAAAAATTTTGCGTAGATTAATACACAGAACTGAGATGCTGAATGGCGGTGATGATTTGGAGAGGCAAAGGAATTCGAGTGTGAGTGAATTCAGTGAAGTGAATCAGGGACAAGTGACCATTATTGTTTCTGAGGGAGATTCCATTGCAAACTTGTCATCAAAAGACGTGTCTTCTTCACCTAAAAAAGTGTTCTTGTCAAGGACCAATAGTTTTGATGAAGAATGCAGGTAAAAAAACAAAAAACAAAAAGCAAAACCCAGTTTTTAACTTTTGCACAAATTTATGGGACAAATGTTAATCTGCATTGCGTTTTTGAACTTCCTTTTTTTTTTGGTTCTTCTGGCTTAGATATGATCTGTTAGACCCAAATCTTTGGGATATGCGCCAATTTACATGATTTTTACTATTTTGTAATTTAGAGCTTAGGATTGAAATGGGTATGATTTTTTGTGCTCCCAATTTGGTTTGGAAGTCAGAATTGTTATTTGTGACTAAGAGCAACTCAATTTGGAGTTTTACTTGTTACTTTGAGTGCATTAATCCCAAATGTCGGATATTTGAAGCAAGAAGATAATAAAGTTTGTCCGCCAATTGGATTGGCAGTGCTTTTGCTTTTGGTTATTAAAAGAGCTTGATAGGTAAAAATAATTCTAAAGTTTTCTAATAAGCTATAAAAATGTTACAATAAATTTTATAATGTCTTATTTAAATTACGATAGAAGTTTCAAAGCTTATTCAAAACTGCTTTTTTTAGAAGCTATATTTTATGACTTTGATCGGATGTTTTTATGGAGAGATAAAGTTCCTCGGATAAATCATCCAAATACTTTTAGAAACTTATTTTGAACCCAAAAAACCCTGCCAGATAGGCCTATCACAAATGTAAGATCATACCTCAGATGGAATTCTGACAAGATGGTTTGAAAAGAATAAATTACAGATATCTTTTTATTTGACTGCTTTACCAAGACTAATAGTAGAAGGGAATGTGATAATTTGGTTGATCGTTAAAGCTAAAATCATAGAAAAGGAATATATGAACTATGTATTTTTTTTTTCTTTTTTAGATATCAGTCACATCTCCACTTTGCGATTTATTGATTTTGACTGCATGTTAAAAACACCACCATACTTACATGTCCTTTCCCTTCCCTTGTGTTTGCCACGAATTGGGTATGTCTAGTAGATGCTTTAAATAGAACTAGAACAATTATGTGAGATGTATTGTTCCTCAGAGTTTGTCAGCAGGAAAAAGAAGAAATACTCATTGATCTCGGATGCCACTGTCGAGGTGCCCTCTCAAGGGCTCACCGATCATGCATCGACACTTGGTTCCGTACGAGAGGATCAAACAAATGCGAGATATGCCAGTAAATTCATTTACCCGAATCTGTTATCTTCTAAGTTGTCTCAGTTATGAAGCTTCACAATGTAATGCAATTTAATCATTTTATGCAGAGAGGTAGCTACAAATGTTTCACAGCCGGAGTCGCAGCCAATTGTATGTACTTCATAACTTTTGCTGCAAAGTCTTTATAGGTTTCTGATATGGCATTTGCTGCCTCGCCAATGCACATATTGATATCTGCATAAAGTTAGCTAACTATCATGATTGATCTTGTACCAGTTTTTTTATGTTTTTATTTTTTCATAACATTGTATTTAAGCCTGATAATTTCTGAATTGTAAAATTTAACCATATAAGAGATAATTTCAGAAAAGGCTCATATATAAGGATTAAAGAAAAAAGAAAAACAAAGAAGATATTAAATCTATTCTGTGTCCAATCTTACAAGGGAAACATGAGAAAGGCGTTTCTAAATCTTACTCTGTTTATTCAAATGTATACTTGGAGATCTCATTTTCACAAGGAATTTTGATTTTGTAATATTGTTCAATGGAGCAGACAAATTATTGGGTTTGGAGGATTGACCCAACTGCTCAATCACAGGATCGTGAAAGGGTAAGGAGGTTTGCTCGTCGATCCGCTAGGATCATCTCATATTCATGAAAATGGCATTTAGCACTGATTTTGCATGCAATCATCCATGAAACAGGGGTGTATTAGCCCACTTTGGGTTGCATTTTCTATACTCATTGGTGGCTTGCTGTTGGATGTACTTATATCAATCACTCTCGGCGTTTCTGCTCTACCAGTTAACATTATCATCGGTACATTTGTTTTAATCTAATGGAATTTTCCTCAAACAACTAATGTAATTGATCATGTTAAACGTTAATGTGTGTGAGAAACATTGTGTAGGTGTCATCGTGGTGCTTGGCCTTGGAACCGCGCTACGACTCGCCATGGAGTTCTGCCGCGAGTGGAGCGTGAGGAGAGTTGTGCAAAGGGTAGAGACGAATGTCGATCTCGGTTACCATCCTGCTTTATAGGTAAACCTGTACATTGTAAGATGTTAAACTCAAAAAACACTTTCATCTGTTGTGATTTGTTGCGGAAGTGTGTAAAACGTTTCCCTTACTTGTATGTATAGGGCACGCTCAATAGTTATCCAAAGACAACTAATTCCCATCAATGCATTGAGAGTTAGTTTATTGATGATTGGTACTCTACATCTTCTGTCTTTACTTGATAATTGCTATGTGATTGTCCAAAAACATGCTCTGCTTCCTTTTGGAGGATTCGCATTGCTTAGTATTGCCCATGAGAAGCAATTTTGCAGCATCACTTGTTTATTAGTGTGCATAAAAAAATAATAAATTTTTTAAAAAAAATAAAAAATTACTTGTGTTGCTTATCAGTGGTAGTGTTTTGGTAACATTTAGCACCAAAGGCTCAAATAAAAAAATTGTTTGCGTTTGTACAAAATTTGAGGCACTCAAAGATCATGTAGAACTCCAAATACATCCTATTTTCTGGGGATGTATGTGTGTGCAGCTCAAATCTTAATCTTTGAATGATTGAAAGAAACAATCTGAGGCATTAAAAAGTCATCAACCGTCAGCTTCCACATGACTAAAGTTGAAAAAAGATTTGACGACTCAGATTGTTTCTTTTTATTATTTAGAGGTTAAAATTTGAGACATAGATATTTTGTTAAAAAAAGAAAAAAAGAAAAGTATTGTGGACTTGTTCCAAAGATTGCACAAGCGTTTTGAAACTATTGGTGATGAGAATTGCTTATGTAACGAGGATTGGAGGCCATGTTATGGTGGGCCTTTTTGGCACTTGCACTGAAACAAAAGGGTGTGGCGCACAAAAGGAAAAGCCACTCTCCCAACAAAAATCTGAAGGAGACCGGAGTAGTCAGGCATTTTTCTTTTGCTTTATCCTTTACACCCAACGAAGGATATTTTAAAAAATAACAAATAAATAAACTAAGAAGGTGGATTAGATCGTTAGGATATGGATGAGATTGAGTGCCATGTTTGTTGTCACTATTGTCATTGTGTCGTCGTCGTCGTTATTATTATTATTATTTTGGATGAAATTTTGCTATATTTACAGATTCTATAAACAACACCGTTCAATTTAGACATAAATATATAGGACTGTACAAAAAAATCGAAAAACCAAAACTGACCGAAACTGTCCGAGAAAAGACCGAAAAAATCGGTTTCATAAAAACAAAACAGGTTTGGTTCGGTTAACTGAACCGAATCTGTTGTGAGAGGTTCGGTTTCGGTTTCGACTTCTTATAAAACGAACCGAACCGAACTAAAACCGAATGCCTATTCTACTCTAAAGCTAAATAATGTTTTTTTAGCCTATTTCGGTTGGGTTATAGTATTTTTTTAGCACCATTTCAAAAAGAACATAAATAATACACAATACATTGTACTATTTTAGCAATTTTTTAACAAAAAAAATAAAATAAAATGTGGTAAACTGATAGTACGTTTTTTGTATACCATTAGATAACATTTTCACAAAACCGAACCGAACCGAACAAAACCGACCATGAACGGTTGGTTAACCGATTGAATACTCTTGGTATGCGGTGCGGTTTTGGTTTTGCAATTCTAAAAACTTAAAGTTGCATTTCGGTAACCGAATCGATCAAAACCGACTAAACCGAACCGAAAACACCCCTATAAATATATACTTGCATTTACAAAAACTTTGAAACAAGTTGTCCCTATGAACTAGAAACCCAAAGTATCATCTTCCTTGCTGTTTAGCTGTTGTGTTGTTGCAAACTATGAGGGCTTATGATTGTGCAGAGATTTAAGGAGTGTTTAAATGTGCATTTCGTATTCGGATTGTTCTACCGCGTTGGATGAGGAATTCCCGGCATCAATATTGAGCATTGATATATTGGCGAAATTGAATATGAGAAATGTAAAACGAAATGATATTCTTTCGGACCTTAAAGGTCCCAAGTTCCAACTTTGGTATCATGACTTTTGTGACAAAAACCGAGAAATGGTATGCTTTGTGTACCTTGAACGTTGGTCTTGAGTATTACAGGGATATTTTCGAACTGACATTGATTCCATGATTGTTAGGGCCTATTTGGTATTATTTTTAAAATAAGTGAAAATGATTTTATTTTTAAAAATACAAAATTTTTGAGGAATTGTGCTGAGAGTATTTTTAAAAAGTTTTGCCTTAAAAAAACGTGCAAAACATTTCCAAAAACTCCTAAAACAATTACAAACAGGGTCTTAGTTTCTTGAGTTAGTTCGACTATCTATTGATTTTGTTATAATAATCGTAGGGTGTTTGGGAGAGCTATCAATTGGAAAGGAAACGTTGATTGAAAATTGTAACATACAAGAGTTTTAGTCCGTAGCAATTTTTTACTTTTTATTGTAGTTGTTGAGAGTTTCATATTGTTTATTAATTCTAACTGATATGCCAAATAGAGGCCTAGTGTTAAGATGCATACAAGCGTATACGGTCACAAATGATAAAATGATCAAGAGTCCAGATATCAATCCTATGAGGATTGTGCAAATTTTGCGTTAATTACTGAAATTAATTGGCTCTAAGATTATTTGAATAATTAGATAAAGTAACGAATAAAAGAAACTAAAAACATAACTAGCAAATAAAATTAAATAATGAAAACAATTAACTAAAAATACTAAAGCATCGATTTCATAATAATTAATCCGCAATAATTTTATTATTTTATTATTAAGTAAATCTCATGATTAATTAATCGATAACCTCTTAATTAACCCAATTACCTCTCTTGATCATCAAATTAGATAATATGCTCAAAAACCCGATTCTAATATTTCTATCTAGAACCAAATAATTAGTATTCATTAAACTCTGATTCTCCTAATGATTATAAAGGAACTATAATTTTTTTGATCTTATAGTCGCCTAAGTTGCTTCTTTATTACATAATGGAAATAATAACGAAACAACCAAACAAACAAATGACAACTGAAATGTTGCCTCCACCATACTTCGCGAGACCAAGCTCCCGTATCGCCTACTACCTAAAAACTGCCGCCGACCAAGTCTAGTCATGTATCCCTTTTGTTAGACATGTATGTCCTAAGAAATAAAAATGTAATATGTTTTTGGAGACTTTTTTTATCAATAAAGAATTTATTTATTATTTATATACTAAATCTTGTCCTCTTTACATTCATATTTATTGAATGTATGTTAAGCAAACAATAGTCTAAGACTATCGGTCCAAACCTTTAAGAATAAGGTATTGTAACACCCGTATTTTTAACGGGCATAATTTTGTAAAATTTAATGAATAAAATATGACTATTTAAAATTACTAAGTTGTTTATGATCATTTAAAAAAAATACCATTTTAGTATTTTCTTACCAAGTCTTCCTAAGAAACATTCAAAACTTACCAACACTTACTTCTACCAATCTTGTCTCCCTAAATTATTGCTCAATTATATAGACTTCTTCTCATTTTGCTAAAGGTATCCGAAGGGGACATTGAATTATTTTCCGTCAATTCATAGAAGACATGGAGATATTTTCTCAACCACCTAATTAATTATTTCCTTATCTTCTTCTATAATTCACTCCAATTATCCCCTCAATTATGTTGGCATTATTTGCTAAAAGTCTTCATGGGAGACAAGATGATATTTTCCTTTAAGACTCTTTTGTTTCTTCTTACAACTTTTCCCCGTAAACATCCCATTCCTCTTAAGCATTTTGATATCTTTTTATTTAACTATCACCACCTTCTTCTCTAGTTCTCATTCTCTCCCTTCTCACTTCAAATTTCTAACTAAAGACATAGAGCACAAAGCTCTCTTTGTGGCCAAGACAATTATAATTCCCAACCATGATCGAGGCGGTTTTAAAGTTAATTCAAGCTTGATTGATAACCCAAACTTTGGTGCTTTTCAAAGAAGTTTTGAGGTAGGTTTTCTTTAATCTAAACTTAGTTTTTAGTATGTATTTTCTCCATGTTTAACGCATAAAAATACTTTAATGGCACTAGTAGACGGGTTTACACATAACTCACTTATGAATGTGATTATACGTTGTGCTTTAGTTTTAATTGTCCTTATGCATGCCTTAGGGTCAAGGATGTGTGGAGCTAACGTTAATTGATTCCAGGATTAAAAGATTGTTGATAAGCTTGAAAGGTAGGGATTCTATTACTCATTTTTGTGAGGTTTTTATAGAATTAAAATTGATTGTTTTGCCGCAATATATATATATATATCTATGTTGAACTGATATTATATGAGTATCACATATGAAACTATGACATGGACTCGTCTTGTATTGTACGGCGAGGAACATAATGAATTGACACATGTTATAAATTGAGAAGCATGGTTAGGAAAACTGACTCTATTAATAATGATTTAATATAGAGAAATGGTGAGACATGAAGAGGGCGGCGGTTACGTCCTTGGGCATGAATACCCAAAAAGGTAAAATAGGGGGAAGGTGATGACGCTTCCTTGGGTTGAAAGTCCCAGAACACACTGTACAGGAATTGATTTGGTGAGGACTCGGGGCTTGATGTCCCCTCACCGGAACACCCTTGGAATGTTTATAGGGTGATCAAGTGCGCCCATTTGGGTTTCGATGAGTTGAGTGATACTCAATTTAACATGGATACCTAGGAACAATGATGATTGGTAATATTTGTATAAATGTGTAATTATGACACTTGGTAATGATTAACTACGGTATCCATAAGATGTGATCATAATAAACCTCATAATCTGGAATATGATGTAACCTACTAACCATGCAGTTTTTAATGTGGTAATGGATAAACCATAAGGTGAGTCATGATTTCCCTACTGGGCATGTCGATGCTCATCCCTATCATATCTTCATATCTCAGGTGGAACTCAGTGCAACATATTTGAAGAGGAATAAGCGAAAACAATCCTGCTGTTTTCGTGTTAGAAGACCCTGTTTAATTACAACTTATCTACAACATGTAAGAGTTGTATTATTATTTTTTATGGCTGTGTTAAGTTATTTGGGAATTGTACTATGGTGATGATGACTGTAATTATATATATTTGG
Organism: Artocarpus heterophyllus; assembly: GCA_025403435.1. Lineage (NCBI taxonomy): Eukaryota > Viridiplantae > Streptophyta > Magnoliopsida > Rosales > Moraceae > Artocarpus > Artocarpus heterophyllus. Next base: position 28,357,275 of record CM046343.1, read on the forward strand.
TGCTACACTAAAAACTGTGGTTTGTATTTAAAACGTTTATTTTTATTTTTCTTGTTGTTTAAAGACCCATGGGCATTGTTTAATTGATTTAAATAATATAAAATTTAAAATTATTTTTATTTATTTAAAACTGTTAACCCCCACATAAGGGTGTTACAGAATTTTTGGTATCAGAGCCTAGGTTCGATTAACCTAGGGGGTATAGCACCACCTTAAAAATTAATCTTTGGGAATGGTTTTAAAGTTAGGTGTTAATGTCATCATCATTTGGTACTGATCCTAGTTAAATTTTCGCAGCCAGTAGAAACTATGCCACCAAGACGTCAAATGCAATCGTCTGAGCTGTCACAACCGGTTGAACATGCTCAAGAAGTTGAGCAACCGGAACCGATGGAACAAGCTCAAGAAGATGAGCAACTACGACATGCAACACAATCCCCGCCAGCTGCACCAGAAGTAAATAATTTAGGACAAATTCTTCAAGCATTACAAAATGTGCAAAGACCTGTGGAGGTTCGTGATCCCAAACAACGACATCTAACTCTGTTGAAGGAGTTTATGAAGCAGAAACCACCCACATTTAGTGGAGAACCTAACCCGGTCATAGCAGAACAATGGCTAAAGGCAGTCAAAAAGAAGTTGGACACCTTGAGGATTCCACGGGAGTATTGGGTTAGCTTTTCAACATATATATTTGAGGGTAAAGCCGAAGAATGGTGGGATCTTCAGAAAGACGACTATGACGTGCCGAATCTTACATGGGAGCAGTTCGAAACCATTTTTCGCAACACCTATATTCCTCAGAGCCATAGGCAAGCAATGATGCGAGAATTTGAAAACCTGGTGCAGGGAGATACAACAGTTGCTGAATACCATGCTCGATTTATAGAATTGTCTCGCTACAATCCCGGGGCTGTATCGGATCCAATGGCGAGATGCAAAAAATTTAGAAATAACCTGAGGCCGAAAATCAGACAAATGATAGCTGCTGTTCCATCAACAGATTTTCTTGATCTTGTAGCTGCGGCACAGCTGGCAGAGACAGAACTAAATAACTCCTATGGAGAGTATAAGGGTTCTGGTGGGCGTCAAAGGAAAATATGTAAGAAAGAGAAGTCACAAGGGCAAGTCATTCAGCATAGTGGAGTGACTATTGGTGGTGGATCTTCTGGCAGTGGTCGTTTCCAACCGTATGCTTGTCATAACTGTGGACAAGTGGGACATCTGAGGAGCAATTGCCCTAACCGCCCTACACAATCATCCTTTGCACCAAGGCCACAAGGAAGTCATTTTGGCTCCACTGTTTGGGGAGGGAGTCAAAATCGTGGAGCGCCTCAGCAAAACACTCCAGCTTCCCAAGTCTCAGTAACTCAACCTCGAGGGTTCCAGCCTCAGTACAACTATCAACAGCGGCCACAGGGTTCCAATTTTTATGCTAATCAGAACTTCCAACCGACTCCACAAGGCTCAGTGAATCAAAGGCCATATTTTTCTGGGAGAAATAATAATAAGGCTAGTAGTAGCCAAGGAAACCGAGGAAAAAGTGATAAAGGAAAAGCACCAGCACAAGCTTATGCAATTACGGCTACAAATGGACAAGGAAAATAGGCTGATCACTCAGTTGTAGACGGTATGATTCACGTGTCTCATTCTTGGGCTCATGTATTATTTGACACTGGTGCCACTCATTCATTTATATCTATGTTATTTGCTTCCGTACTACAATTAGAAACTGAGACATGTAGTTCATCATTAACCCTTAGTACACCAATGGGCGGGATAGCTGAAGTATCCATAATTTGTAAATCAGTGTGTATTGTTATAGGAGAACATAAACTATCGGCTGACCTATATGTAATAACTATGACAGAGTTTGATGTAATCTTAGGAATGGATTGGCTAACTAAATACTAGGCAATAGTAGATTGTCATAGGAAACGTGTCTCTTTATTCACCAAGAATGGACAAGTCATCGAATTTCAGGCAAAAACAGGAACAGTGACGCCAGCCCCGGTGCTAAAGGCTTGTATTGGAGGACGAAGGAATTTCACCAATCTTGGGACGATCTTTGCTTCAGATGGAGAACTAAAGAAGAGTGACCTATCCTCTCACACTCCTGTGGTGGACAATTTTCAGATGTTTTTCCAGATGAATTGCCCGGACTTCCACCTGATAGAGAAATTGAGTTTGTCATCGACTTAACTCAAGGAGCAGCGCCTGTTTCTATTGCCCCGTATCGAATGGCACCTGCTGAGAAAGTGGAATTGAGGAAGCAGTTGGACGAATTACTGGAAAAAGGATTTATTCGACCAAGTACATCACCTTGGGGAGCTCCAGTACTTTTTGCGAAGAAACATGACGGATCGTTGAGGCTCTGTGTCGATTATCGCCAGTTTAATCGATTGACTATCAAGAACAAGTACCCTCTACCCCGAATTGATGAGTTGTTCGATCAGTTAGGAGGATCTTGCTATTTCTCAAAGATTGACTTACGATCCGGATATCACCAACTGAAGATAAGAGAAGAGGACATTCCAAAGACAGCTTTTTGGACTCGCTACGGTCATTTTGAGTTTCTTGTCATGCCTTTCGGGTTGACTAATGCACCAGCGGCTTTCATGGACTTGATGAACCGTGTCTTTCGACCGTACTTAGATCAATTTATCATTGTTTTCATAGATGATATCTTGATCTATTCTAAAAACGAAGAAGAACATGCTGAGCATTTGAGGATCGCTCTACAAACGTTGAGAGGACATAGTCTTTATGCAAAAAGAGAAAAATGTGATTTCTGGATGACGAAGGTCAAGTTCCTTGGACACGTTGTCTCTGAAGAAGGCATCTCAGTGGACCCCTCCAAAATTGAAGCAGTGCTAAATTGGGAACGACCAAAGAACGTGTCAGAGATTCGAAGTTTCCTCGGACTAGCTGGATACTATCGACGCTTCGTAGAGAATTTTTCAAAGATTGCTTCTCCATTAACAAAACTCACAAGGAAGAATGTCAAGTTCGTGTGGGATGATAAATGTGAAGAAGCATTTGAGGAACTGAAACGAAGACTCACTAGTGCACCTGTGCTGATTATACCTAACAACGAGGAGCCTTACACAGTATACACTGATGCCTCAGGAAACGGTTTGGGTTGTGTGTTAATGCAGCATGGACGAATAGTTGCCTACGCCTCACGCCAGTTGAAACCCCATGAGAGGAACTACCCCACACATGATCTTGAGTTAGCTGCTGTGGTTTTCGCACTCAAAATTTGGAGATGTTATCTATATGGCGCAAAGTTCGAGCTATATTCAGATCATCAAAGTCTGAAATATTTGTTTACTCAAAAGGATCTCAATCTAAGGCAACGAAGATGGACTGAGTACATGGTGGACTATGACTTTAGTATCCAATATCATCCTGGAAAAGCAAATGCCGTGGCAGATGCTCTAAGTCGTAAGAACAACGGACGTATAGCCAGTTTAGCATTGGAAGATTGGAGACGAGTCACCATCGCTGACTTCAACTTGCAATATTATGAAGATAACGAGAGAGCTTTCTTATTCAATGTGATAGCAACTCCTACGTTAATTCAGAAAGTAAAACAAGGACAATGGCACGATGAAGGATTACGTAGGGTTTGGAAACAAATACAAAATGGAGAACAACTGGATGGATGGCAGATTGAGCCAGAAGGATTTTTACTTTACAAAGGAAGATTAGTTGTTCCAGAGGATCCATATCTCAGGCATGCGGTGCTAGATGAGGCTCACCGTTCAAAGTTTGCTATTCATCCTGGAAGCACAAAAATGTATATGGATCTAAAACGACAATACTGGTGGCGAGGAATGAAACGAGATGTAGCAACCTTTGTCTCTAAGTGCATGACGTGCCAATAGGTTAAAGCGGAACATCAAAAGCCTGGAGGCGAGTTGAGGAGCTTACCTATTCCAGAATGGAAGTGGGATCATGTGACAATGGACTTTGTTACTGGATTTCCTAAGACTCAAATAGGGCATGACGCCGTTTGGGTAATTGTAGATCGTTTAACTAAGACAGCCCACTTCATCCCAATCAGAACTAATTATAGTGTCTCAAAATTATGTCAATTGTACGTGGAAAAGGTAGTGACATTGCATGGAGTGCCAATGTCAATAGTTTCCGATAGAGATACACGTTTCACGTCGAAATTTTGGAGAGGATTGCAGAGGGCCTTGGGAACTCAATTGAATTTTAGTACAGCTTTTCATCCTCAAACAGATGGACAATCTGAACGTGTCATTCAGATTCTCGAGGATATGCTTCGGGCTTGTGTGCTGGACTTTGGAACAAATTGGGCTGCACAGCTGCCATATGTTGAATTCGCATATAACAACAGTTACCAAGCAAGTATTAGAATGGCTCCATATGAGGCCTTATATGGTAGACCTTGTAGATCTCCATTGTGTTGGGCTGAAAAGGAAAAGCGTCTTGAACTTGGCCTCAGTTTATCAGAGAAACAACGGACAAGATCCAGATTATTCGCGAACGTCTTCAGACAGCTCAAAGTCGACAAAAGAGTTATGCAGATAAGAGGAGGCGACCTTTAGAGTTCATGATCGGAGACTTTGTGTTCTTAAAAGTGAAACCAAAACGAGGTGTATCTCGATTTGGTGTTAAAGGAAAGTTAGCACCAAGGTATACAGGACCGTTTGAGATTGTGGAACGCATTGGAACGTTGGCATACCGTTTAGACCTACCACCACAATTGTCTCATGTACATAATGTGTTTCATGTATCGATGTTGAGAAAGTATGAACCCGACCCTTCACATGTGATCATGTGGACAGATGTGCCAATTCAAGGAGATACGAATTATGAAGAAATTCCAGTTCAAATACTGGATCATGAAATAAAATTATTACGTCGTCGTGGAATTCCTCTGGTGAAAGTGATGTGGCAACACTATGATGTGGAGGAAGCCACATGGGAACTTGAATCTGAAATGAGAGAAAAGTACCCACATTTGTTTTAACATTGTAATCAGTGTACGAAATTTCGAGGACGAAATTTTTATAGGAGGGGAGAGCTGTAACACCCGTATTTTTAACGGGCATAATTTTATAAAATTTAATGAATAAAATATGACTATTTAAAATTACTAAGTTGTTTATGATCATTTAAAAAAAATACCATTTTAGTATTTTCTTACCAAGTCTTCCTAAGAAACATTCAAAACTTACCAACACTTACTTCTACCAATCTTGTCTCCCTAAATTATTGCTCAATTATATAGACTTCTTCTCATTTTGCTAAAGGTATCCGAAGGGGACATTGAATTATTTTTCGTCAATTCATAGAAGACATGGAGATATTTTCTCAACCACCTAATTAATTATTTCCTTATCTTCTTCTATAATTCACTCCAATTATCCCCTCAATTATGTTGGCATTATTTGCTAAAAGTCTTCATGGGAGACAAGATGATATTTTCCTTTAAGACTCTTTTGTTTCTTCTTACAACTTTTCCCCGTAAACATCCCATTCCTCTTAAGCATTTTGATATCTTTTTATTTAACTATCACCACCTTCTTCTCTAGTTCTCATTCTCTCCCTTCTCACTTCAAATTTCTAACTAAAGACATAGAGCACAAAGCTCTCTTTGTGGCCAAGACAATTATAATTCCCAACCATGATCGAGGCGGTTTTAAAGTTAATTCAAGCTTGATTGATAACCCAAACTTTGGTGCTTTTCAAAGAAGTTTTGAGGTAGGTTTTCTTTAATCTAAACTTAGTTTTTAGTATGCATTTTCTCCATGTTTAATGCATAAAAATACTTTAATGGCACTAGTAGACGGGTTTACACATAACTCACTTATGAATGTGATTATACGTTGTGCTTTAGTTTTAATTGTCCTTATGCATGCCTTAGGGTCAAGGATGTGTGGAGCTAACGTTAATTGATTCCAGGATTAAAAGATTGTTGATAAGCTTGAAAGGTAGGGATTCTATTACTCATTTTTGTGAGGTTTTTATAGAATTAAAATTGATTGTTTTGCCGCAATATATATATATCTATGTTGAACTGATATTATATGAGTATCACATATGAAACTATGACATGGACTCGTCTTGTATTGTATGGCGAGGAACATAATGAATTGACACATGTTATAAATTGAGAAGCATGGTTAGGAAAACTGACTCTATTAATAATGATTTAATATAGAGAAATGGTGAGACATGAAGAGGGCGGCGGTTACGTCCTTGGGCATGAATACCCAAAAAGGTAAAATAGGGGGAAGGTGATGACGCTTCCTTGGGTTGAAAGTCCCAGAACACACTGTACAGGAATTGATTTGGTGAGGACTCGGGGCTTGATGTCCCCTCACCGGAACACCCTTGGAATGTTTATAGGGTGATCAAGTGCGCCCATTTGGGTTTCGATGAGTTGAGTGATACTCAATTTAACATGGATACCTAGGAACAATGATGATTGGTAATATTTGTATAAATGTGTAATTATGACACTTGGTAATGATTAACTACGGTATCCATAAGATGTGATCATAATAAACCTCATAATCTGGAATATGATGTAACCTACTAACCATGCAGTTTTTAATGTGGTAATGGATAAACCATAAGGTGAGTCATGATTTCCCTACTGGGCATGTCGATGCTCATCCCTATCATATCTTCATATCTCAGGTGGAACTCAGTGCAACATATTTGAAGAGGAATAAGCGAAAACAATCCTGCTGTTTTCGTGTTAGAAGACCCTGTTTAATTACAACTTATCTACAACATGTAAGAGTTGTATTATTATTTTTTATGGCTGTGTTAAGTTATTTGGGAATTGTACTATGGTGATGATAACTGTAATTATATATATTTGGTGCTACACTAAAAACTGTGGTTTGTATTTAAAAAGTTTATTTTTATTTTTCTTGTTGTTTAAAGACCCATGGGCATTGTTTAATTGATTTAAATAATATAAAATTTAAAATTATTTTTATTTATTTAAAACTGTTAACCCCCACATAGGGGTGTTACAGGTATATGATGGACAAATTATGCGGAAGACACGATTCTTAAGGTGATGGTCTAAATCATAAGATCCGCAATCGAGGGAATAAAGTTGGGTGCTTTATTCATGTAAATATTGTTATGTTTTCTATAACCTTATTGGGAGATTGTTTGTCTTGGCAATCGGAAGTGGACTCTGTGAATAGAAACATTGATACATTGTCATAGGTGACGATGTGTTGGATCGAGACATAAAGTGAATTGATTTGGATTAATAATTCTGTCTCGGCAAATCGATTCACTTTAGACAATCATATTTATAGTATCTTAATCCTAAAATGAATAGTGGGCTTGTTGTCTTGACTTGTGTCTTTTGATGTACTAAAGGGTGACACCCATATTTTAATAATGGTAATCTGTACATGAAATTTCACTCTCTGGAGCATTAAACCCCACATACTAAAATTATCTAATTCATTGGTCAAGTGAAATAGAAGCATTGAGAGTGAAACAACCCAAATCAACCATGAAAAAACCACTTAAAGTAAACCAACACTTCATAATAAGAAAAATCAAGGCTCTATAAAAATAACTACTCCATAACTAAAAGTAAACAAGCTAATATCAAGGGTTTATCATTTACAAGTCACAAGAATAAAAAGGAATGAAAAACCTAATTTGAAGTTGACACGGTCTCCAATCTCTCCATCTTCTTTTCTTCTCATGCTTCTTGATCTCCAAAATACTTCTCCCATGATGATTTTATTGAAAAGAAAACCTTAATCTAAAACTAGAAATTAAAATCCTAAACTAGAAACAAAAGAAATATTTTTTTTTTCTTTTTCCCCACATTCTTCCTTGGATTCAGCTCAAATCTCTTTGGAGATGTTCCTCCTCCTTTAAAAACGGAGGCCTCCTCCTAAAAAATATGGGCTCTAGGGTTTTTAAGATGTAGGCTTCAATCAGCAGCAAATATTGGCTGTTGGATCAAAGAAAGGGTGAAATCAGCCATCAAAATGGCCATTAGCATGCAAGGAAGCACTAGGGGCGTGTTGGCAGCGCCTAACGCACGCACGCGCCGGCCATGCTAGGGGTCTGCTTGACGGGCACATGGCATAGGTAGGAATGCGCTGCAGCCTATGCAGTGGCAGGACGGGGCCTGTTGGGCCCTTGAGGCGTGCGGCTAGCATGTTGCACGCACCCTTGAGGTGCCGTGGCCCTGTTCCACCTGAAATTGTGTGTTTCAACTTCGATTTTAATGCCCTTTTTTGTTAAAACCCTAATTTATTAATTTCCTCCAAAAATACACCAAGAGACATCAAAATAACACAAATGCTTGAAGATTTTCATAATATTTAAGCTTAAAAAATGCTTAATTTATGAGTAAGATACTCATTCATCACCAACTCATTCCATTTTAACCGCTGATTAGTATGTTCTATGTTAGTGAGATTAGCCACCACTTGTACGGAGCACCTAAGCTCCTTTATTCCCAACGATTTCCCATGCATAATAGAATTTTTTGAAGCTCTTCTCTTCTCTTCTCTTTCTCTTTTCATTCTATTTTTAAATATTTCTTCTTTGCTAAAGCTCACATTTGATAGGATTCTCAGTTTTGTTTTTAAAAGGTTCTGATCAAATTATTTTACACATGATTTGAACTACATTTAACATTTACAAACACACACTACCGCGAAGAATACCCAAATGGCCAAAGAGAGAATAGGCCAAAAGATTTCTTTTTTCCCCTCTGGATATACCAATATCATCCTTTTTTTATAAGGTTTTCGATTCCAGTTAGTTTTGATAGACAGTTTATTTCATTTTGCCTTGAAAGAGACGATTTATTTCTATCATATGCTATGCGAGAATGTCTTGTCTTCACAGCAATAGTTGATGGTTAGATCTAGTGATGCATTCCAAGCAAGTATGGCTGAAATTTGTGTCTTGAGAAGTTGGAAAGGAGGGGTTTACAACAAGTATAAAGTTTTTTTTATGAAAAATTCTTTTTATCCCTACAAGGTTATAATCTTACTATTAACAAAATAACATAGTCCAGACTAACATGTGATGTATTTTTTAAACGAAGTCTTATTGTGTTGCTAGCAACGGGGCTAACCCTGTAAAATTAAATAGGAATGCTAGTTTCTTATAGGTTGGCCGGGATGGAATAGAATCGTTTGAACATTAAAAGGGTTTGGAAAGTGAAAGTAGGAAACTTTTGCTCTCTGCCATGGCCATTGAATCACGTGCAAGGAGAATACTCGTATGGTTTCACCATTGCTATTTTTATGCCTTTTTCTTTTTACAAAAGTGTCCAGTCGGTCGCATATTATTGGTGACCTTACTTTACGTTTTTCACAATTTATCATTGCTCGCTTCAAAGATTCCACTACGTAATTATTATTATTATTATTTGGGAGAACACTATTTTGGACTTATAAAACAACAAAGCTATTCCATTGCATTATTTAAAAAAAAGCACAGAAAAATCACGGTAGCTGTGCCTTTGCACGCTCTTCGACTATTTTATTATAAGATTTATTTTTAATGAAATTTTGTATATCTTATTGAATAAAAAAATGATTTTTAGTGGTACATAGACCGTATTGCAAAATTTTGCATTTGCAGTACAGTAACACGTGAGTAAAATGCTTTAAGATGCACTAATATTTTTTGGATACTTTTCTGAACTTCCGTCCTGGAGCCAAATTAGAAGGTGATTCATTAGCAAGGGTTGGTTTTTATAATATTATGGGAATGAAAAAGAAAGAATAGGGGCAGAATGAGATCTCATTTAAATAATTATGTTATGCAACGGCTTGCGAGATGGACAATTTGATTTTTCTTTTTCTTGCACTCTCCTATATTTTTTTTGTGGGACTTATGAAATGTTTGAAAGAGTAGTTTAAACCATCAGTTTAAGTTTGAGAACTTAACATGTAAGAGCTTTTTATATTATAACATTTTACTGTAACATATGACTGTTCACAGTTTAAACCATTGGTTTGAATTATTCTTTCAAATACCTATTTAGACCTATCAATTTGATTGTACACGTGTACGCAAAGTTTGCTAGGCTATAAGGGAAGGCAACCGGCCACAGCCGGTTTTGGTTACTTTATATATATGATCCTTTTTTTTATAATTAGTGAGAGGGGTAATTTTGTAATATTATTCACTTAAAGGCGCCAAATATATAATGTACTACATGCAACTACATAAAGTGAAGGGCATATGAGTAAATTGACTAAAGAAGTTCATTGTTTTGAATTAGAAATGATAGTAAAAACTTCATTCTACAACATAACTAACCAATGGAGAGCCGTAACACTGGTGATATCGTTTTATCTCTGTTTTAGTAATTGGATGGGAAAGAAGTCATTTTATATGTAATAAAAGATTAGGTATCTCAATTTGCCTCCCCCAAAAAAAAAAAAAAACAGAATATGTATCAGATACATTAATAATATTCACCAGAAATAATTCTAAAATTATTATTCTTTTAAATGGTAAGTCCTGTACATTAGTATTTTGAATTCTTCCCCTTGATCAACGAAAAAAAACTAATAGGTCCACTTCATTAGGAAAAAAAATCATTAGTTTATTTTTGGAAAAAGGTAAGTCTTTGTAACTAATTTCTAATCACTGACTTGGTAGTTATAAAATCATCATTATTATTTTTTTTGGCTAAAGTTTAAGTCATTGGTAGTAAGTCTAGTATATTAGTTTTTGCCACTATTAATTAATTACCAACCAGTTGTAAAATCATTGGTGATGCTTTTTGGTTGAAGATAAATCATCGGTAGTAAGTCTAATACATCAGTTTTTGCCACTAATAATCATTAATTAGTTGTAAAATAAGTAGTATTTTTTTTCATGGAATAATAGTTGTGATAAAAAAGAAAGAAAGAATAATAACAATAACACTCCGATTTTACAGAGACATATCCATCAATAGCACCAAATCTTAAAGATAATTTGAAGGCTTCAAAATACCATATTACGAATCAATCAGATAACAAATATTACCACACTCAAAGTCAAACTTGGTGAAGAGCAGTAAATAGGAGAGGCAAAAGGGTCACTGAAGTAATTCACTACATTGCCCTCACCCACCCTCTGTTCACTCCAACCATTGGATGAAATAGTAAAAATAATGTACGGTTAAGATCATCTGTGGGAGCATCCCACGTTTTAAAGGCCTGTGGGCCTGAACAACAACCCTTCTTTTATTATGGAAACCTTTTTCCATCCTTTTTGTCTATGACAAAAATTTAAGGCCACTATTAAGACCTGAAAGATTCGACACAATTTTACTTAAAAGAATAAAGTCAGTTTCACTCCCACCCATTTTTCGTATTTTGACTTTTATTCCTATAAACTAAATAATTACTTGGTCACTACCAAACAAATAATAAAATGTGGCCACATGGTATATTAACTGGGCAAACGTTGAAATATCCTAACCACTGCATTACCCGTCGATGGGCACTTCGATTTTTTTCCTCTGGAAAGTTTGTCACATTAGCAAAGAAAAAAGTACCATAGAAATCTCACGCTACCATCTAATTAGCAATTAATGTATCTTAAACTACCCAATTTTAATTAATTGTGTTCCACACTGTGGTGGCATAGCAGCAAAAAACATCTAATAGAACTCTCATCTAACACTTAATAATCGATTTTTATTTTCCATACTGAGCCTAAAATTACGTCTTTTATCGTTTTGTCGAATATGAATTGAGTTGATATGATTTTAGACTTTTTAGATGTTAATAAACAAAGCATGAGTAAGGTTTTTTTTGCTCAACTTGTGGTCCTAATATATTGACAAGAGGCCTTTAGGTTTGAGGCATAAAAATGCCACCGATTTTTTCTTTCTTCTCAAAAAGAAAAAAGAAAAAAGAATTATGTTCATATTGTTTGCTTATGATAGAATTTCAAATCAAACATGTGTGCTCTAACTTTTGTCCACTAAATATAACCAAATACCTTTTTTTTTTGAAAGAAAATTATTTTCATCTCTATGGGATTATAATTCTGCTACTTATAAAATTATAGGCTCTAATATAATATGTAGTATATTTTTTAGATTAAGTTACTTTATTTTGTTAATAATAGAGTTATAATCGTATAGTTAAATAGGATTGCCATTTGTGGAATGAGTTTTGTTGTTTTGCCTATAAAAACAAAGAAAATCAATATTAAGGGGGTGTTTGGCAATGATGGAAATCACTCAGTTCCCACCACAATCTCAATTATAAATAATATAAAGCTCTCACATGCTACAATAATAATAAAAAATATACTATAATATAAAATTTTTATATATTATAATAAAAATAGTCCTCATAATTTTTGTAAACACCCTATAATTATTTGCTTGTTGGGTTTTATGATGGAAGGAAAGAGAGCGAAGTGCAAGAAGAGTCAACAATGAATAGTTTCCCCTTACCATGGTGGGATCAGGATTCAGGAGTAACCTATTAAAAAAAAAACAAAAAAAAGAAAGGGAAAATAAAAAATAAAATTTTAAAAATAGTGCGGCTCAAAGCTCAAAAGCAACGCGGTCAAGGCATGTTGGAGAAAACTTGCACGAAAAGGAATTGGACAAATTATATTGCACCCAAGAGCGTACAGTAGGCAGGAAATGAGAACCAACCAACTCCTGACAACAGAAATACTACGTATCCGGCAAAGTCCACGGTCCACACACGCTTCCTTCTAGACTGACAACTGACAGTAAAAAAATGTTGGAACTCAAAAAAATTATCAGCATTGTTAGTTTCTAAACGTGTATTTGATAAGTATAATTTGAATTAATTTAGATTAAAAATATTATGTTATTTAAGAGTTTTATATAATAATAATTAAAAATTTTGATTGAAATTAATATTACTATACACATTATAAATTTAAATATTAATCATTTTTGTAAAATGTTTAAGAAACAAACTACAACTTAAAGTTAAAATTTAAATACTGTAACACATATGAAAACTTTGCCTAATAAAATACTTTTGCTTCACATTATAAACACTTAAAACTAATAAATTTCAACTTATTTCTCAAATATTTGATTATTGAACCTTTATTTATTTATACATTGTTCTCAAATTAATTTTTTTTGTTAGATTTTGACTTTAAAAAATAACAAATGATTTTTTAGAACAGCAGAACCAATAATTTTACAAAAAAGTTATATAAAATATCATTAAATAATACTAAAAATTTTAAGAAAATTCTATTGGTACAAAAAATAATTTTGTTTCATCGATAAAATAAAGTATTTTTTAACTATTAAATTAAAATTTTAACAATTTTATTTACAATTATGTTAAAAATTTGTAATACAGCACATAGAATTACTTGCAAAAGCAGAAAAAGCAATTAAAAATTTAAACAGATGATTAAAACATTTATGTTTAATTAATTAAGTAAAATTACCTTCATCGTCGTTATAAAAATTGCTAAATTTTAATTATTATGTCAGCGATGTGGGTTATTTATATAAAATTTTCAATATACTCGTCAATATATTTTCAATTTTTTAAATAAAAAAAATAACCTACCAAGAAAAAGGGAGACAAACGAAAAGTGGAACAAGCAAACGTTGGTCGGCGGAAAGAAACAACGCACAACATAATCTCAGACACCCAGACACACACACATCGACAAACCATCAATCAAACCGAGCGAAGACCGACTGATAACTTAATCTGAAAGGATTATAAAGACTCAAAAGTGAAAAACTAAAAAAAAAAAAAAAAAAGTTAGAAAGCAGAGAGAGAGAGAGAGTAAAGGTCCGAGAGAGAGAAGAAAAGAGAAGAAATTTTGGTGTCTTTGGTGATCGTTGGGGATGGAAACGTTGTCGTTGGAGTCGCTGCCGTTAGGGTTCCGGTTCCGGCCGACGGACGAGGAGCTGATCAACCACTACCTGAGGCTGAAGATCAACGGCCGTAACGCCGACGTCCATGTCATCCCGGAGATCGACGTCTGCAAATGGGAGCCCTGGGATTTGCCTCGTATATTTCCTTTCCTTTCATTTCTCTCTCTTCTCTCTCTCTCTCTTCGCTTCTCAATTGCTTTTATATGGATGATTCGTTTAATTTGATTATTAGTTTCTAAATATGGAGAATTGTTGTGAAATATGTGATTCGCTTGATTGGATTTTGGATAGGTTTTGTTTTTTTTAATTATTTTTTCTTCTTTATTCCTTACATGAAATGATTTGCGAATTATTCCTCTTCTTACATCACTCTCAAGATTCTTTTTTTCCCCTCTCACTCTATTATCTAGATTATGGTATCTTCTCTTTTCTGTGTTAAAAAAATGTGAGTGAAATCGTTATTTTTTCATTTCTTTTCAGTAGCAGAGTGTGAGTTTCTATCTCTGTTAAGCTTGAGTTCTTATTGGACTATATTTGCCTCTCCCTAAAAAATGCTTGCACAAAAATTAATTTTTTTTTGGAGAGAGAGAGAGAGAGAGAGGGAGAGAGAGAGATTGTGTGGAAGGCAATTTCAGAAACAGAGCGAGGGTTCCGAGCTCTGTAAGATTTTTTATTTTTTTGAGGAAAATCTCTGTAAATTTTAGTTCTTAGTTTTTTATTTATTTTCATGGAAAGTTTTAGTTTAGTTAATTAATATATCTCCTCTATTTCTTAGAAAATTACGGATTTTTTTTTTAAAAAAAAAAAAGGTGAGAGAGGTGTGGAAGGCAATTTAGGAAGCTGAGGGCGAGTTTCCAGCTCTGTAAGGTTTTGTAATTCTGAAATTTGGATCAGATTATTAATATTTTGTTTTAAGCGAAGAGAGGGGTGCTGAGCGCTGTTTTAGGAATAATGTTTGAAGTTTGAGGTTTATGAGGTTTTATAGTTAACCATTTCAACCTTTGAAGAAAGATGCTAACTTCGAGGATCGGGTGATTTGCAGAGCTATCTGTGATAAAGACGGATGATCCGGAGTGGTTCTTCTTCTGTCCACGGGACCGGAAGTACCCGAACGGCCAGCGGTCGAACCGGGCCACAGATGCCGGCTACTGGAAAGCCACGGGTAAAGATCGGACGATCAGATCTCGCAGCTACAGGTCAGCTTCCAATGCCATTGGCTTGATCGGTATGAAGAAGACCCTTGTCTTCTACAGAGGACGCGCTCCCAATGGTAAGCGCACCAATTGGATCATGCACGAGTATCGTCCCACGCTGAAGGACCTCGATGGAACTGGCCCTGGCCAGGTAGTCACAGCTCTAAGCTTGTTGCTTTTAGAATTTTGTAGCTATAAGTTTTTGTCATTGTGGTTGCACGCTTCACTTTTTCTTTGCTAGCAATTTAGTACCAAATTCGCCACATTTATGAAGGGGAAGAGGGTTTTTATGGCTTGCGTAGAAAGCCCAAACTTTGAGAACTCTCATACGGTTGTATTAGTTTTGGCCACGAGGGGATTTTTGTAGTTGACTGATGGTGAGCAGTTGTGTAATTGTTGTTGTTTTGTAGCTAATTCTCATGGTATTATCCTCCTGAAAGTTGTGTAATTTGCTGGTTGGTTTTGATACTCAAAACTTGTCTTATTTATTGAGGAGAAGGGGGTTATATTAGTTTTAGCAAGATTTTGAAGCCGGTGAATGGTGATCAGATGTGTAATTGCTGTAGGTTCATAGCTAATGCTATTGTGTTATTATCATAATTTCAATCCAATTTTAATGGCTTCCTTTTCCGCATGTTGCAGGAGGCATTTGTTCTCTGTCGCTTATTCCGAAAACCAGAGGAGAAATCAGATGCTCTGAAGTATGATGTGGTGAACCAAACTGGGTCATCTCCCACCATAGCCAAGTCTTCTCCTGATGACACATCGTCGGATCTGTTTCAAGAAACTGCAACATCCGATGCACCAATTGGAGAGGAGCCGGAAGTTATAAACAGGTGGTCAGGTGAGAAGTTGGATGCCATGAACATTAGTGCTCCAGCACCTGTTGAAAGTGGCTCCAACAGCAATATGGCATCTGACGTGGAAGATCATGCAACAGATCAGGACACTCCTCGGGAGGTGAGATTATCTGCGATATTATTGTGCCGGCATTTCTTTATTTGCTTTATAATTATGAAAAGCTAAAACCTCCAATGTTTGTGTCTTCTTGCTTCTCGACTATAGGTGCGCATGCAAATGGAAGAAAATTCAAAGTTGTATGAAGCTGCCCATGATCAAATCGATTTTCCAGTGTTCTCCCCATTGCAGCCGATTGAATTAGGCCCAGCACCCCTTTATGTTGGTTCACCTTGTGATTTTGGCCATGATATCAACATATTGCACTTTATGGATGGTACTCGTGAACAAGATATCTCTATCTCAGAGTTGTTGGATGAGGTCCTCCCGAACCCTGATGAGAGTTCATGTGAAGAGTCAACCTATCGGCAGAACTCAGTCATTGGGAAGGATAGTGTTTTGTCTAATCTGACACAATCATGGCAGAACATACCACCAGAGAACTTGAACAATGTTCCATACGGTAACGTGGACTATCAAATGACCCAGGTAGGTGTGAAAAGATTTTTCACATATTTAACTTTATTTCATAAAGTTGCATTACGGTTTATTTCCTGGCGAGTATTGCATGATAATCTTTTCTTTTTTACTTTATGATAGCATGGCCTGGATATGAGAGGTTCTAAATGGAATAGTGAGCAAATGGATGCCAAAGAAGTGTTACAGCTTCAAGCATGTGGACTCTCTCGAGGTGAAGCGCCATATGCGAACCAAGAACTTAGAATGGGAAACACGGGTCAACCTGCATATAACATGGTTGGTCAGGGATCTGTTGCTGGTCATTATTCAGCTGCGTCAAATTATGTCGTCTCAAATAATGTAGAAGAATCAGCAACTATGAATGTTGCTGCTAACTACTATGCTCATGTCGGTGGAAGTGGAATCAAGGTTAGGTCTCGTCAGCCACAACGGCCAATTCCTGGTAATTTTGTGAGTCAGGGCAATGCTCCAAGAAGAATTCGTTTACAGATGGATATATCACCAAAAACTGCAAATGACAATGTGGGAGATTCAAACCAGAGCTATGAAGAAGATGAAGTACAGTCAACTACTACTGGGGTAGGGCCATTATGCGAAGCTAATTTTCAGGATTATGATAATATTTATTTAGCTAAGTTTGACTCTGGGTTGCCCTCTACAGGTTAGTGAAGCTACGGAGCAGAGTCCCCCCTTTGATGGGCAGGAAAAAGAGCATTCTGACGGTCATCTTGCTGCTGGGACTAGAATCAAGATTAGGACCCGCCAACCTCAACCGCGATCAAGTTCAAATAGTCTCACACCACAAGGCAGTGCTCCAAGAAGAATCCGCTTGCAAATGCATACTGCACCTGGATCATTTGCCAATGAAAAAGTCAAAGATGTGAATCAAAGCAAAGAGGAAGATGAAGATGAATTGCAATCAACCGTTACAGAGGCAAGTGTTGTTAGGTGATGCAAAGCTAGAATTTTTGGTGGTATCAATCTTCAAATATTTGCTGATTTATTCACATAATTTTGCACCCCAGGACTCTGAGGAAGATGCAGACGACAGCGAAACTGAAGATGAGGCGCATTCATCTTCTACGGAGGTAATCATCATCAGTTAATGCCACACTTAATTTAGATGTTCACATCATTATGCTTATCAAATTGTCTGTGATGTTCTGCTCAGACCCCGGAAGCTACAAAGCGGAGTCCTTTTGTTGATGATCGGGATAAAAAGAGCCATCTTCAGAACTCTGACATGATCGAGGAAATTGCGGAAGAATCCTCTATAGTACCGATAGATGAAAGCAAGGACATCATCGAAGAATCTTCTACAGAACTGATTGAACCAAACCGGAAAGTTTGTGAAAAATCTGCCATAAAACTGAGGTTTAGAGCGAAAAAGGAAGACGCAACGTACAGTCCAATAGGTCGATCGGGGAAACTAGCTCCACGACGTGGCCCTTCTTTGTTAGTTGTCTCTTTCGGGGTTTCTGCGGTTGTAATTCTGTTCTTAGTTTCAGTTGGCTTATTAAGAGCTCTAAATCTTGGTGTTGTGTGAAAAAAAGTATAGAGGGTTTGTTGTAGTCTACGTTTTTCCTTTTTCCCCTAGAACAGGTTAAGGCTTGTACATTACATTACCTTATGTATTTTAATCAGATGATTTTTGTAGCACGACATCTAAAAGTATTCTCTCTTTCGCTCTCTCTCTCTCTCAAAGATAATCTTATTCCAATCATAGCTTATGCTTTAGGTTTGTTAAATTCCACAGATTGAATTTTCCTCCATTGTCCATGCCTCAATTGGTAAAGTAGTCTTACATTATTTATAAGCCGTTGGAGTATCATTACTGCCCGCTAAGGTTTTATATTTCCATATGATTACGAAATACATATAGCCTTAGTTTGAAAAGTAAGTTAAAACTTAAACATTGTAGCAGATTACTGTAGTATATGAGAGCTTTATATTGTAGCAAGTTGAAACTTAAAGTTTCAACTCTTTTTTATCAAATGAGGCCATATTTGTGTGCATGATAGACAAGGAGGCAACGAAAAACATTTGTTTTTCCCCTTGAATTCTAAAATTTAAAAGGTTATAGAAATATATAGCGGCTTACTTAGAACAATTCTATAAAGATAATTGGAAGATGATTCTAGAGAGGAGAGGTTACAAGGGTTGCTCAAGAAATCATTTATTTATAAGACTGACTCGAACTTTAAGCTTTACAAAAAGAAAAAGAAAAAACAAAAAAAGATCTACTCTACTATCTCTCAGATGACCTATTTACTTGGAATATCTCCATCATGGCAACACCATCCGTCTAAATTCTAGTCCATCTAATGCAAACCTTTTATATCTCAATCAAAGCTTCTTCTTTTTTTTTTAAATAGAAATTCATTTACTAGGAATTCAAACTCAAAACTTCAATATTAAAATTAGCAATGTAAATTTACCACTAAATTATATCTATAATTACTCAACTTAAATCAGTTTTAAGGGGTGTTAAGGGCTAGAATTTGTTTGACACCCCTTCCGTTTGTTGTTATGATGATAACAATTATCTTCAACAATTTTTTGAGGATATTTTGACCGTTTAGTTTTGTTTATTTTTGTTATTTGTGAAAAAAAGAAAAAAAAAAAAAACAATGAAACATCTATCAAAAACAGCGGACTCGTCGCCGAAAGAGAAAGGCAAAACGTTTTCTTTAATCTAGGCAAGCAGCCAGCGCCAACTGTTTGCTTGCGTGCCCTCTTTTTATTTTATATTTTATTTTTTTTCGTCTTTATACCTTCTGATTTCTAACAAAACAATTGACTGACTTTAAAATGAGCATTGAGACAAGAGAGAATTGTAACATTTGACTTTCTAAGTGCAGATATACATTATGCTTGATTGGTGAGAATTTTATACGAGTGCGTGATTCGTCAGAATTACCATCAAATTATTTATTATTTATATAATTTTTATATTTTTGATATAATTTAATGGTTGATTATAATACATGGATTTTTTTTCCATATTCTATTATAATTTTCTCGCCGAAGTAATTTATTTTATTTTTTCCACGTAAGGGTTTAGATGTGTGATTATTATGGTACTAAACTTGCTATCGCAACGTCTAGAGTAAGGGACAACATATAGAGCGTGTTTTGCGGTAAAGTCGTTTAAACTCATTAGTTTCAACTATTATAGTATAATGTTTTTATATGCTATAATATAAAAGTAAAAATATGCTATAGTGTAAAGCTTTTATGTGTTATAATATTTTGATTTTAACTCATAATTTTAAAGGAGTGTTTGGAACTTCAGTCCCATCTCGTCAGTTATAATTGTGAACAGTTTAAAGCTCCCAATAACTGCAGTTAAAAGCAAAAAATTATTATAATATAAAGCTCTCACATGCTATAATTCTTAAAATTAAACCTTAATTACAACTGAAGTTTCAAACAAAAGCTAAGTACGCTCCCACACACACTCATATAAATAAGGATAATTTTATTTTTGCCCCTTGAACTTTAAAAACTTTATTATCTTACCCCTTGAACTTTAAAAATTGGCATGCACACCCCTTGAATTTTAAAATGTTAGCAAAAATTCTTCTTTTTGTTCATAAAATTTTATTTTTGCCCCCTAAACCTTGATAACTATGTCATCTTGTCTCTTAAATTTTAAAAACTGGTATGCAACCTCTGGAACTTTTTTCCCTTTCTTTTCTAGTCCACAATTCTTCATACAAGTCAAAACTCAAATTGTTTACCCAACAGTTGTGAATTGAGCCACGAAGAAAATGAACTCTTTTATTAGGATGAAAGTTAGCATATAGAGCATGTGATTCACGATGGCGAATGACATTGTCAGCATAGAGCGGAACAATATTTGTTGAGCAGTGGCAGAGGAAGCCAACGAAAAATGAAGACGAGGAAGGGGACGAGTCGAAGCAAGTTAGGTGTCAACGAAAAACTTTTAATTCATTCCCATTCTATCATGCATCTCCCTTAGAAAAAGCAAATTTATCTTCTTTAATCCACTCAAAATCTATGAACTCTTGCTCATCTCAAGCTCAACCTCCTTAATAGTTGTAATTTTAGAGCTCAGGCTTTGACTTCGAGCCCTACCTCGTTGCTATCTCCTTTTCCTCCTCATTCCTTATTGTCTTCCTACTTAACTGCCCAACAAATTGTATTTAGGCCCTATGTTGGCTGTGGCATTCATTGTTGCAAATTGCATATTGTACAAGCTCACCCTTATCCCAATAAAGAAATACCCTTTTTCTTGGTTTAGTTCACGACTCTTTGATGAACAATTTGAGTTTTGATTTGTATAAAAAATTGTTGACTAAAAAAAGAAAGAAAAAGAAATTTAAGGGGTGTGCATACCGATTTTTGAATTTTAGGAGGCAAGAAGACATAGTTAGCAAAGTTCGATAGGCCAAAAAATAGAATTTTATGGACGAAATTAATAAAAAGGGCATTTTTACTAACATTTTAACGTTTGAGGGTGCACTTTTACTAATGTTTTAAAGTTTAAGGGGGCGTACGTACCGGTTTATAAAGTTCAAGGAGCAAGATGACATAGGTATTAAAGTTGGGGGGGGGGGGTAGGCAAATTAAAATTTATCCTATAAATAAGCATGTGAGTTTCTTGTAACGAGTTTAAGCCTTACTAGTAGTCTAGTAGATATGGGATGGCAACTGAGTGAGTTTGGAAAAGGGTAGTCTTCTCGTCAACCCATCCCTCGAAGAAAACCAATTTCCATTCTTGTCCCTTTAACTTGCTTAAATTGAGGGGAATGATATCTCAAAATTTGTGGCACTAGTAAGTATCCCGTTTACTTGCTTAAGGTGAGTTTGGTTCATAGGATCAAATTAGTGTGGTTTTGAACCTTAAGGTTTCAACTGGTGTTTTTGTACCTTTGTCGTTTAAACTGCAGTCCAAAGTAGCATTTGGAAGTGTGAAGATCTGAACATGAAAGGAAACATAATACCAAGAACTTGTGATTGGATAGTGTAAGAATTATGAGAAACTAGAAAAAAAGACATAATTTTACTATAACAAATTGGTTCAAAACCATGTGAACTTAATGATGGATTAGTTCTCTAAGAACGAGTTTTGGATATGTTTAAACATCATATTAGGGTTCAAAACCATTTCATCCCATGCATGTTTAAACGCCAGTTTGAACTACGTGTTGAAACTTTTGGTACCTTCCTCCCTTGGCTTTTATTTGCATTCTAGTTGCATTCTAAATCTCCTTTGTAGGTAGAGTGTTGGTTTAAAGATCATACGGAAGACCATATAAAGCATTAAGTATGTGACCACGACATATGAGTTCATCTTCTTGTCACTTCTTTCTTTCGGCCTCCAATTCGTCGATGTTTGTGTCATTGGATTCTGGAATTGGTTGCAGATCAAGATGAAGAACGTAAAAGAATCTTTGAAACTATCAACAGAAACTTCAGTTTATTATACCAACTAGTAAAGTTGGTCCTCTCAAAACGATCTAGTTTTACTATATCTTGATTCATTAGTTCGATGGTGGCAATAGTGGTTTCAATCCTAATATAGCATTAATGTTTTAAGCTTGTTGGAAAATCTATAATAAAAACTTGAAACATGTACGAAAATACACTTTAATACATTTTTCTTAATGCGTTATTTTTCCTCCTCTTGGTTGAGATCCTAACAAATTCACATAGTAAATTACTTCCAGAATATAACAAGCCCTTGAATGAATTTACACCAAGCAAAAGTGAAAATTCACAAGAATAATAAACACAAGAGCTATCCATATAATAATTAATTAAAAACATATTTTAAACAATATTTCTTCATAGGCACGTGCCACGTGCGCCTCACTAGTTACAACACGTGTGTACTACAAAAAGAGTCTTTTGTGTACACATAATTAATCACTCTAAAAATTAGTGATTTATAAAGTGCTATTTTACTTCATAAGTTTTCAACTAAGAATAACGAGGTTAATGAAATTTGAGTTGTCATTACTATTCTTTTTCCAATTTATACTTGAACAATTCCAACATTAAATTCAAACCAAATGAACTCACAAACAACACCCTGAATTCTTTTCACATTTTTAAGTGCATAAAAAAAATATAGAATTCCCCACCAAACAAAGCGTCTCGAATTTAACAAAATGGAACCTTCTGGCTAACTCTAGACGTTAGAGGCCATAGTTTGCATCTGCCAACAACATTTTGCCAACAAACGACGGAAGGAGGCCTAACACTTCTTATCCAAAATAATATGATAATGATGACCATAAAGTTAAAGTAGTGTATTAAAAAAAGGCTACTAATTTCAAATACTCAAATCCAATTTGTCCATCTTGCCTTTTTTTTTTTTTTTTTTTTGATAAAGGGCTTTCACGTTTAATTATTTCTATTTTTTGGGTAATTTCAGGTAGTTGTACATGCCACCTTAAAATGTAGTAGTTATACTTGTTAGAAGTGTAACCCTTACGTTTTCTTTAAAACCATAGAAAAATATTAATAGGATACTTGAGAGCATTAGATAAAATCAATTAGTTAAAAACACTAAAACATATAAAATTTTTATGTTGTATTTTTTTAATTTATTAAAATATGAAAATTTTATACAATAATAACTAAAAATTTTAGATAAAATTGATAATACTAAACATTTTATAAAAATATTAATATCTCTATAAAGAATTGTAAAAAATATCAAAGGCATTTTATTCTTCTTCTTCACGTGAAGGGTATATTGTACATGTCATCCTCAGAGCAAATTCCAAACCCACTTAATTCTTCACTTATTTGACTAAGCATTAATTTACCCATCAACAAACTATTTAAGACCAACAAGGAGAAAAAATGGTTGGAAGACAAAGACAGGATGAGGAGAAGAAGATAAGGATGGAGAGAGCTGCCCAGCCAAAAAAACAAAGTCTTTTTCACTAACACCGTCTTCTCTCTCCCCCTTGCTTTTTAACCTTTCATTTTCAAGCAAAAACAAAACCCCACCCCAAAAAACAAAAGAATTAAAAAGATCATTCTCAACCAAAGCAAAAAAAAGAAAAAAAGAAAAAGATCGAGATAAATCTTAAAATCGATCCTCAACTAGTCACTTGTGGAGATATCCACGTGGACGCCGATCATGTAACCTCAAACCATCGTCCTTAAATTCAAACCGTACAATGAATACTGCTGTCCTCAAAACCATCGTTATTATATTATCATCCTCAATCGTCATCATCATCCATAGAAGAACAAACCAGAAACCAAAAGCCCACAGCTTTTTTCACTCCATTTTTTTCGAATTTCTCAACACATATATACATATACATATATACAATACATACAAACTACTTTGGTTAATTTCTCAGCTGTATCTTTAAGTTCCACTTTTGATCATTTTGTAGAGAGAGAGAAAACATGATACTGGTGGTGAGTGTGGCGGAGCTGATGGAGGAGTACACGGCGTTGCTGGCTAGGGTTTTGGAGCATTTGTTCAATACGGCACCGTTTCCGGGTCGGGTTCGTTTCCTGATACTCCGAAACCTTCCCTTCGTTTCTTACACTCCTCGTCCTCCTTTGATTCGAGCCCATTCTTAAGAAATCTTAACCCAAAAAAAAAAATTTTGTTTTTTAATTTATTTTTTTTCCTTTTTTAGTGATAAATGTTGTTGTAATTTTAGTTCTTTTTTTCTTCGTCTTCTTTTTTCTGTTGCGGGATTTGTCTTTTGTTGTATTATAACTAAGGGCAAAACTATGTAAGACCCCTGTAAAAAGTCTTATAGGTAAGACATTTTCTTTTTTTTTTTTAATGAGTTTTTTTTCCTGATCCTCGGATTAAAGATATGTGGTTTAAAAATACAAGCCCACATAAACAAAAATAGACACAACCATATATAATCTTAATTTGTACAAACAAAAAATGTAATTAAAAAACAAGAAAAAAAAAACGAAAAAACAGAAACGTTTGCTACTCCATTGGCCAGTAGAGGAGGAGATAGAGGGGGAATGGGTGGGGGCGCTCAACGGCGGTGGGTCGACGGTTGTTACGGTGGTGTAGCGACCAGATCTGGAACAACCTATCGAAGAAACGCAACATGAGTTTTGGCGATCTCCAATGGTGGACTCGCCAATCGGAGGGTTGAGGGGCGGCGAGGGTAAACAGCCGAGGGGTTCGCAACCCATGGAGGTCTCGAGAGATTTATGACTCACGGAGGCGGATCGTGACGAAATCGCATAAGGGTTACCCATTAGCTCGCAACCCTCGGCGAGATGGCGAACTTCGCTTCTGCCCACAAAACCGTCGCAAGGAATCGCGACCCTCGCGACTGTCGCGCCCTTCCATCTTGCGATCGCAATGGCACTTCACGCCCCCCGGTGGTCACTCGCGTGGGTGGCGGTCATTGGAGATAGCAGAGGCGGCTCTTTGACCGCGACCTTCGACCACAAGAACCACGACCGGTGCAATAGGATCTTTGATTTTTTAGTCTTTGATTCTTGAATTTTGATAAGGAAATACACTCAAAGGAAACAAATGAGCTGTAGTCAATGCAATATGATCTTTATTTTGCTGATGATGACTTGCTCTATTTGTTGATCTTATTCAATTGTGAGTCGACAACATCAGTGGGATTTGTTTTATTATTATTCCAAGAATAGTGGTCTTTGTCAAACATTAAGCTTTTGCCCAATATTAGTGAAATCTTTGCATGTTGGTGATTGTCTGATTTTCTGGCTTGGTCAACACACGATTTCTTTTCCATGTTTGGAAAACATTCCTCATCAGAGATATGCCTCCTCGTTGATCTGGTCTGGACAAGGCGACCTGGACTTGACGACATCTCAGCCGGTGACCCCTTTCACATGGGTGACGATGCAAAGAGATATCACAACCGTTGACGGAAGTCAGTCGACTAGTCGTCTTGTTTTGGGCAGGTTGTGACTCGCCACTGGCGACCTCCAAGGGCTGTCGACAACCATGGCTTTTATTTCTTTGTTTTCAATTTATGCTTTTGTTTTTTTAGTTTTTGGTTTTTTCTTTTAGTTTTGAATTTTTTTTAAAATAATTTGGTGTGTTTGAACTCATTGTATTACCGGTGAGTTTATTTGTTTGTCAAGTGTAAGTGTAGGAATTAATCTAACGGATATAAAAAAATTCTTATTGATAAGACTTTTTTAGGGTGTTACCAAAGCATCCCGTGGCTAATAAAATGGAGACTTAAATTCCTTTTGTGATTTTTTCTGTTAGATTTTGTACTCTTTTTTTTTTTTTTTTTTTTTTTTTTTAAGATTGAGCTGAAGATTGTACCACTTGTAAATGTATTATTTGCAAGAATTATGAATTGGGATTGGAAAATTTTTTAGTATATCTATATGTGTATATACTTTTGTTTATGTTATTATTTATGAAATTGAGAAAGCATTCCAAAATGGGTTTGTTTTAGAATCCTTGTTTTTAAGGTTTCAATCCTAAATAAACTCATTTCCAGTACGGTTGGGAAGAGAAGGGGGAAAAAAATCCAGGCATACAAAACAATGTACTTCGTTGGACAACATTCTAAAACCTGGTATTTTTATTCATCTATTTATTTATTTTTGCCGAAGAAAACCTGGAATTTTTATTTTTTTATTTCTTTAAGGTTAGAATCTGGACATAGAACACTGTAGAAAGCTCCACATCATTCAATTATCATTCGCTTGTGGTTTTTTTTTTTTCATTATTTGTTTCTTTTTGTTCATTTATGATAAAGAGTGTGGGTCTGAAAGCTGGTTAATGGCTAAGGAACGGCGACGTTTTGGAACCTTGGAGAAGCTTTGTATTTTAATTAAAATTGTCAATTAGACATGTAGCATTTCTTTTTCTTTTTCTTTTTAGAATTATCTTGTTTGTGTTATGTTGGCATTCTAGCAACTTGTTTAATAATGTTAGGTTTAAAAGAGATATAAATGTGGTGTGTTTCGTCTATAATGAAGCTGGAAATGTTCAAAATAAAGCAAAAAAATATCTGGAATAGCTTACAAATAATAAGAATAAAAATAAGTAACAAGCACAAAGTAATTATACAACATAAAATTTAAAATTTGTTATAACTGTTATAACATAATTATGTTAATTTTAACGTGTTTTTTAAAAATTATTACTATATTTCAATTCAACATTACAAAAATGTATTATATATTCTTAATTTTTACATCAATTTTTGTGGTTAAATAAATGCGGCTATGAAATTTTGTTTATCTCTCGTTTCTTTTCTTTTTTTTTTTTTGCCAAACCTTGATTTAAACTCACGTCATACTACAAAACAAAAATATACTATAGTATATAACTTTCACACGTTAAGGTCTTTGATTTGAACTTGTCAACACCATAATATTTTTCTAACAAGGTTAACCATATAAGGTAACCAGATTATTTGTCACTTGCTATAATTCGAGGTCTTGTCATAATACCGTAATTGGAGTTGCGACCTATAATTGGGGGTCAATTTAGCAACACTATTAGTGTTGAAAAAATAGTGCGCAATAAAATTTTTTAAAAATTTTACATCATTGTATTTTTTAAAACACAAGTTTGACATACTATATGTATAAATTAACCAGATCTTAGTAACCTCGGTGTGCCGAAAAGCTCATGTAATCTGTGAAGAGAAGTAACGTTCCAGAGGAGCCTCAACCCACTGATCTTCTTTGTTATTCTCTATCCACGACCGGAGTGAGTGTGGGCTCACACGTACAGCTCTTCCACCAGGTGACTCTCCTTCCAACTAATCGAGAGAACCCAAAGCAAGTATTCGTGATTTGTGAACAAGAGCTCTCAAGGAGTTTTCAGATGCTCACCAATAGAGTATGTAACACCCGTTATTTTAATGGGTATGATTTTTGTAAAATTTAATGAATAAAATGTGAAAATTTAAAATTTTGTAGCATTTAAAATGACCAAGTTTGTTTTTGTTGTTTTAATTATAAAAAAAAAATGCAACTTTGGCAATTCCTCACAAAGTCTCCGAATGAGACATGAAAATTAATTCACCTCAATTAATAGAAGACATGGAAACAATGCTAGGAGACATTGATATATTTTCTCAACCACCTTTTTAATGCTTCCTTCATTTTCTTCCACAACTTACTCCATTTGTTGGCATTCCTTGCTAAAAGTCTCTATGGGAGACATGATGATATTCTCTATTAATGCTCCTTGTTTCTTCTTACAACTTCCCCGTAAACTTCCCATTCTTCTCAATTATTTTGATATGTTTTTATTCAGCTTTCACCACATTCATTTCTAATTTCTCATCCTCTCCCTTTCTCACTTCAATTTCTGACTAAAGACATAGAGCACAAAGCTCTCTTTGCAGCCAAGACAATTATAATTCCCAACCATGGTCGAGGCTGTTTTAGAGTCAATCGAAGCTTGATTTTTAACCCAAACTTTGGTGCTTTTCAAAGGAGTTTTGAGGTAGGTTATCTTTAATCTAAACTTGGTTTTTAATATATGTTTTCTTCATGTTTAATGCATAATTTTTGTGTTCAAAATGCATGCAAATTTCTAGTTATGTTAACATGCATCTTTGAGCATTTATGAACAAAAACTTGAGTCTTGAGTTGAAACCGACAACCAACCTTTATTTTGGTTTGATAACAATATTACAAACATGCTAGGAATGTTTAAAACTGGTTTCCATAACTTTAAGATTGATATTCTAATGTTTTGAGCTTGAAGAGCAAACTTAAGTATGTTTTCATCATTATTTGCAAAAAAAGCTAGAGATGTGGTTTGATGATGATTTTGGTATAAAACTCATGAGAATATGTTTATTGTGATTATAGAATGCATGTTGCATATTTTGGAATAGTTTTGAGATTTTGAACAAAGATAATATGCTTTGGGTTAAAAAAAAACTTGACATTCCATGAACTTTATAATACCTCTATGGGCAGTGGCTCTTTCTTAAAATTTTAGGGTTTAAAGTTTGAAGATGTGAGCTAACGATAGTCTTAATATAACAGGTAAGTCATGGAGTCCCAAATGGAGGAGCATTTACCCTTGGTCTTGATCCAAACAAACGACATAATTTTAACTCAAATCTTAAAAAAAAAAAAAAGGAAAAAAGAAAAGAGCACAAAATGCAAACATTGCTTTCGGAGAAGAGTCTGTCTTTCCCCTACCATTCTTTCTTTTCACTTACAGGTAGTAGCCCTCTCTTGTTTCAAATAACATATTAGTGACTTGGTGAACCTATGTTGTTTGATTGGAGGCAGTTTTAACAAATATATTAAATAAAATATAATTTATTAATTCAAATATTGTAAATAATAAGGAATTTAGATTTTTTTAGATTTTCCTCTTTTTGTTATTTAGTTAAGTTATCCATTATCTAGCTTTCTCTTTTTAGTATTTAAATTGTAATTGTAACTTTATAAATATTTAACCTATTCAATGAAAAAGCTATGTTATATTTTCTCCATTTTATTATTCTCTATATAAAGTCACAGCCATTTTTTTAAGGCTTTTTTCTAATTTTTTCTTTTTCAGGATGTTTATGCCGCCGCCGCATTCGAACCGCTTTCTGCCGCTCCAATATTTTCTATGCGGCCACCACAACTAACACTGTTGCCGCCACCGCAACATCCAATCCTTCAACACGCCTTGTTGTCGCCACACAATTGCTTCCTTGCCGTAGCACCGGTCATATACTATAGTGTAAAGCAAAAATATACTACATGTATAGCTCTCACTTGCTACTATGTTTAAGCTTCAACTTGGTTCCCAAGCACTCTCATTATTTATTTCTTTTTGTTCATTTTTTATATGAGTGTGGGTCTAAACGTTGGTTGGTTTGGGGTTAAGGAATCGCGACGTTTTGGAACCTTTGACAAGCATTGTATGTTAATGTTAAATTGTTAATTAGACAGGTAATTAATTTTACATTAATTTTTTTGAATGAATGTTTGCACTTTGTTGCCATTTCTGCAACTTGTTTACGCAATTTTTTAAATTAGTTAGGTTTAAAATGGATGTAAATGTGATTACTTTTGTCTATAATGAAGTTGGATATTTTATCAGTTTATGCGCTTACATTTGGGCATAATCTTATCAGTCTGGTTGAAATAGAATAAAAAATCTCAAATAAATTTTCAAATTATGAAATTTAGTAATTATGTGGTACAAAACGTGAAATACATTATAATTATTAGTTAATTACTATCTTATTTGGAATCATGATTCAAACTATAAAACTATGATTCAAACCAATTTGTTACGATATTTTCTCTCATAAGATTTAAACTGCAACTGGTTGCAATCACAATTTTGATAGTTCAAACTATGTTATATGTAAATTTTTATGTAATAATGTTTTTTTAAAATATTCACAAAAAATACTATATCACAAACCACTCGGCTAAATCTATATCGTTTGTTATAATTCCATACAATGTTAGTATAATTTTAACATTTATTAATGTTTAATTTATCCCTTATTTTAAGTTCATTTCTGTATATATCTTGAACTCAAGGGGCAAAAAAGATGAAGAAGATGAGTAGCCTAAGAGCAAGAAAAAGAACAAAAGCAAAATGGAGTTGTTTTCTTTTAAAATTTCTGAGTGTTCGACTCAAATAAAAAAAAATTCAGATTGTTTAGCAATATCAATTCAAACCAATAGTTTAAATTATTTAATAACACTCTATCAGTTCAATAACTAAAAAAGAGCTAATGTGGGCGTCAAAATATTTATTGAAGTAGAATGATCACTTTTATGTTAAAAGAAACGACGTCGTGTTAAAAGGATCATTAATACAACTTCAAAGTTTGATAACATCAAAGCGAAAAGGAAAGAGCGATTATAGAAAACAAAGAAGAAGAGACGAAGATTTTTAGTATAATTGTTAAGGTTGTAGTCTAAACTAATGATTTTCAGAATAAATTATTCTTACAAATGACCTTTAAAATTATGAAAGTACTATGAAGTTTAGTTTCCCCGGTAAACAGATCAAGATAGTGACTTTAATCACGTCTTCCTCATACAATTATGCTTTTGGGTAGCATTGACTGAACTCTTTAATCTCAGTGAACACTGTATTTAAACATTGTACTTGCCGTCAATAATAATGTCTAAAATGGTTAGTTGCACATTGGTAAATGACCCTAAGTTCTTCTGAAATGTTGGTCTCTAGTTCCTAAATAAGAAAATTATAATAATGTTTTCATAGATTTTTCTTCCGTTCATTATATACATTGATAGAGACAGCGTCATTTAGGGATGAGGTTGGACGAGCTTTTTACAAACTTTTTTTTGTATAATTTTGTATATAATTTTTTATAAAAATTATATTCCACCCCTCTCCTTTATCTCAAAATTACATTTCACCTCTTTCCTTAAAATTGTATTCCTCTCCCTTCTCCCCTCTCCCCTCGCCCTCTGAAATTCAATTTTACCCCTCAGCTAACCAATTCAGTTACACCTCCGCTTCTCCTTACAAATTTTTCTGGTTCAAGAAGAAAACTATTTCCATTTGCAAGCTCTCAATTTTAATCGCTGCAAAAAGGGTACAAAAAATTGTCCAATGTAATTATAGACTTGATGGACAATGGTATTACTTCTGTGGCTTGTGCTAATTTTTATTGTCATCATCAATAATCTGTGATTGGTTGACAAAGACAATAAATGAGAAAAAATGCCCAAAGAGTCATGGCTAGAAAACCTACCAGAAAGGTCAGCAACTGCTCGCCAATCATCATCTTTATCCAACATAAACTTAACAGAATTCAATTCAAATATCTATCAGCAATATTGGCCAAAAAATTTATAACATTGCAAATTTAATATGCAAAATATCGTGTCTAACGTTATACGAATCTTAATATATTAAAATTTAAAGCATATAGTTTTTTTTGGTAATTTTTTTTTTCTTTACATAACATCGTTCACTGAAGACAAATAATATAACATGCATAATAATTGGAGAATCTTCACTTCCTTCGTCAAATATATTCATGGGTTAATTGCATAACTATATCTTATAGTTTTTATTATTTTTTAATTTGTTTTTCTGTTTTAAGAAATTGCAAAAGTATCCTTTAAAGTTGAAAAACCTGTTTCAATTTTATCTTTTGTAGACTTTTGTAACTTTTAAAAAATATGAAGATAAGATAAAGATACCATTGATTAAACCTAATTTATTTATAAAATATATGTTTCCTTTTGAGAAAATTTTTTTAAAAAATATATTTTAAAATTTAAAAGTCATAAAACTTAAGATCTTATTTTGAAATTTGATGTTTTGTTTTAGGATTTTTTTTTTATGTTTTTAACATATAAAATATTTATCATAACCATTTAAGAATAGTCATGTTATTTTACCCAATTTTTTTATTCATAGGGAGAAAATTGAAATAAGTTTTTAAAATTTCAAAAATATATTTGTAGTTTCTAAAAATAAGAAAATAAATAAATAAATAGTTAAAACAAAGAGGCACAATTATATAATTAACTCGTATAAATTATAATATTTGAACCACATTATCTGCTTGTTTTTATTTATTTATTTATTTAATGTGTGCACTACCAAAGACGAATGTATAAGTGAAGATCATCCTGGCTAAAAAAAAAATGCCTTTTATTTAGAATTAAAGTCACTAGATTTTGAAAAGTGTTAGAATGAAAGGCTTCAGAGGAAAAATTGTTATAATTTCTGGCTTTGTTTTCCTTTGCTTGCTTGATATGTGCAATTTTCTGGGAATTCCTGGAATCTCCGAACAAGGGCTTCAAGCTGGTGTTCTTCAGCCCTTTTTACTCCGGTAACCGGTATTTGGGAATTCAATATACGAAGTACGACAACATGAAGGTAGTTTGGGTGGCGAACCCAGAAAATCCCTTGACAGATACCTCAGGATCTCTGAATGTCACCAAAAATGGGAAGTTGGTGACTCATGATGCAAAGGGAACTTCCATCATTATAAACTCCGGAGAACCTGTAACGAGTTCGAAAGTTATAATGAGTGTTACACCTCGCAACTTGGGAAATTTGATTCTGAAAGCAGGTCAAGAGGCGTGATGGCAAAGTTTTGATCATCCCACAGATACATTTCTACCAGGAATGAAAATCGGCTTATTTGGCCTAAAGCTAAAACAACCTTGAATTTTGTCTCTCACTTCATGGGTAATGTCTGCTTATCTAACAGTATTTTCTTGACCCTTGCACTCACTAGTCAAAATATTTTTCTAGTGACTATTGTTATTATTTAATCATATTTTAGCCACAATTTTGAGACTAATATGCATTCAGTCTTAATTTTTTAGTGTGATATAAATGGTGTTTGGCTATCAGTTGGAACCAATTAGTTTAAACTAACAAATAGTGTAAAGCTCTTACATGTTATAATGTTTTTAACTAAAATTAGTTCAAATCATTGTTCTAGCTACACTTCCCAAACACCCTAAAAAAGTTGGAGCCATGAGGTTTTAGTCACGAGAAAAAGTTTGTCCAAAAAAAAGTTTTCGTCACTAAAAGCCCTGTGTAGAAAGTTTTGATCACACCATAAATTTGTGATTGAATGCATATTAGTCACAAGATTGTGACAAACTACATTTGGGCACATAAAAAATATTGTGACTAAAGTTCATTTTTCTTGTAGTATTACCATTTCTTGCAAAAGCTTAAAGTTTGAAGATGTGGGCTAATTAACACCAATAATTTTTAACATAACAGGTAAGTCTTGGAGTTCCAAGTAGAGGAGCATTTACTCTTGGTGTTGATCCAAACAATACAAAGCAACTTATGGCCTGGAGACCAGGGTTCCCGATTGGCGCAGTGAGAATTGGAAAGGGCAAAACTTTACCTACTTTCCTCACGACATAGGCTTTGGTATCTTTGAAAGTTTGAGGCTCATCTATATATCAACTGAAAATGAGAATTACTTTACTTATACTTTGACGTCTAATCAATATAATTTTTCATGGATTGAGATGAACTCTACTGGGACTATTCCCATCTTTATGGGCAATCTTGATTCTGGTGAAATTGGATATGGACCATACTGTGATGACGTAGAAAGTGGCAACAGTACTCCCTAAGGTTGAATAAAACAGCAGCCATTTAAATGCAAAATTGGTGAGAAATTTGTGCACACACTAGGGGAAATGAATGAATGGGAAGGCTATGGCAATTTTAGTAATTTTGGTCTTAGTGACTGTAGAGAGATATGTAGGAATAAATGTTCTTGTAAAGCTTATCGCTCTGCATCAGCTGATGGATCAGGTTGTTTGTTTTCAGAGGGTCAAAAACTTGGTAATCCAATCGTGCAAGAGATGGAATCTTTCTACTTTCGGAATATCCAGGACAAAAGGCTAATTAAGAGGGTGGTTAGCTGGGGGTGCTAGCTATAGGGCTTGACCGACGGGGCTGATGTGAGCTTTTGTCGTGGACTTCTTTTCTTTTGTAGACAATAAAAGAAGTAGACATATTTTATATATATGTTGCCCTATAATGGTGTCATTGTTGCTCTATTTGTTGACTTGTTATGCGGCAGAACCACCTATGGTTGAGTGCAAAAAAATTAGTTATACTCTTATTTTACATAAAAAAAAATTTATAGTTTTGTCCTCGCTAAAATGTTGAAGGTATTTTTGCACCAAATCTCCCCTAAACTTTACCTGTTTGGTAAATTAGTCTTTAAATTAAAAATTTTGATGATTCACTCTTAGAACTTTAGAATTCCTTGCACAACAAGTCCAATTGAAAACGGTATTAAAAATTTGACAGATTTTTGTCACTGACTTGCACGTGACTTTTATGAAGGGTATTCAATGTCCTTCTAATATATTAATAATAAAAAAGTGAACTATAAATAAAAAAAATTCTCCAATCTCCTTCTCGAGAACTCAATCACCATGTCTTCCTCACTAGATCTCTTGGTGTTTAGCGCCAATCATCCTCCACCTTTGGATGCGCGTCAAGCTATAGGGTAAATCAACCATGCCGGTCCTCGCATACCCCATCGCCATGTGCAATATCGTTAACCTCAGATATTGTCTCATCGGTTGAGTTCCACGTCGATCTCAGCAACGATTCCCACTTGGTGTCCCCTTTAGAATCTCCCTTGCCAGATCTAGCAACGTCCAATATAAATCATCCTCCACCTGAGTTGGAGGAGCAAATCAACCACACTGGCGCTCGTTACCCTGCCGCCATGTGCAGTGCCGTGAAGCCCCCAATGCTTTCTCGTTGGTCAAGGCCTGCGCCAATCTTGACGAGGAATCTCACACACAAATTTGAAACGAAGCCATGCAAGGATGGTTTGGGGAACTCAATTTCTTTCTCTTTTATTGCAATTTGTATAGGTTTAAGGGGAGAGAAAAAGAAAAAAAGGAACAAGAAATAGGTGTTCTAATGTTGTGATTTGTATGGGCCTAGGGAGGGGGAAAGAAAAAAAGAAACACGGGGTTTACTTGTGTAGTTTCAATGAAAATCTCTTATTTTTTGGTATGTTTTTATTTGTTATTATGATTTTAGGATCCTCGAATGCATGGAAACCAAGCAGTAATTTTGATTCCAAGCTTGGACGTGATTACTGATGAAGGTGATGATGAATATTGTTGTGTTTATGATTTTAGGTCTGGGTTTTGTTTGGGAAATTAAATTTGGAGACCTATTGCGATGGTGATTTGGGGGATCCAACCCGAAAAAAATTTCTTTTATTTTTTTGTTATTTCATAATTTGATAAAGACTATTACACCCTCCATTAAAAGTCAAGTGCAAGTCACGTGACAAAAATTTATTAAATTTTTGATAGCGTTTTCATTTGGACTTGCTATGCAATGAATTCTAAAGTTCAAAAAGTTGATTGCCAGATTTTTTAATGTAAGGATGAATTTGTCAAACAAGAAAAGTTCAAGAGATCTGGTGCAAAAAAGCCATAGTTGAAATATATCACTATGCCCACATTTTCTTAGAAAAAATTATAGTTTGTGATGCCACTTAATAATTAAAACGTATAACTATGTCTATATATTAAAAAATTATCACTAATTTCTTACATAGTGTTCCTACTAACAAAAACTTTTGGCTTTGCCATATATGCTGGCTTTGTGCTTATCAATAAAAGAAGTAGAAAAATAAATCTTAAAAAAGGTTTAAAACAGAACTTACTAGTAATTTGTTTGATTAAATAAATCTATAATTTAAACTTGATTTTCTCTTAGGGTTAATTTTACTTTTGGCCCTGAATTATGTAATTTGTTTTATATTGACACCTAAACTTTAAAACGTAGCAAATTATGCTCCTAAACTATTCAATTTCTCTTATTTTGTCCCTTTCTTACTATGTCTGTTAAATATTAACGGATTTGAGCCAATAGATTTACTTTTACTCTCCTAAACTATGCAACTTGTCTCATGTTGATCCCTAAACTTTAAACTGTAACTAATCACCCCTTAACTCTGAAACTTGTTCTATTTTGCCTATTTAACTACTAAATCCGTTAAATATTGATGAATTAAGCCACATATATGTACATGATCGGTTTATAAATCGACGATCGATATTAAATATTTTGTAATCTACTTTCACTCATCTCAGACCGACAAATAGGGAATTTTATAAACAAATATACATTTTTCAACTTAAAAAAGACAAATTTTGAGGATATTTTTCATAATTATTGAGTCCAATTAAGCGAAGTATTCATTATTATGTCATTTATATAATTTTCAACCTTAAAATTTAGTCATAATATGACAAGTAGATTATATTATAGAATCTAAGTGTTGCTCTTGTTAGACACCTATATATCCATGTGTTTTTTTTATTTCCTCTGATTTTTTTATTTTAATTCATTTTAAATTATATGATAGAAAAAATTTGATAAAACTTCTTGAGTAAAAAATAGTGAAACTTTTATCAACAAAATTATAAACAAATAATAAAACTTATATGATGGATAAATAGAATATGATATATTGATTTTAAAATATATGTTGAAAATATATATAGAATCAAAGGGTCAAGATGGTCATTCAGTCCAATCCATTAATATTTAATAGATTTAGTGATGAAAAGATCAAAATGGGACAAGTTTTATAGTTCAAGGGTGTGATTTGTTATAGTTTAAAGTTTAAAGGTCAAAATAGGACAAGGTACATAGTTTATAGGCCAAAAGTGAAATTATTGACTCAACTCCATTAACATTTAATAGATTTGGTAATGGAAGGACCAAAATGAGACACGTTTAATAGTTCAAGGGTGTGATTTGTTATGTTTTAAAGTTCAGAAGTAAAAATGAGACAAGTTGCATAGTTCAAGGGTCTTTTCTATTGTCTTCTCTCTTTATAACTTCTCCGACCAACACAATTTCCTAAATTAAGGTATACAAGAAGAAGTAAAACAAAACTAGTGCTACTAAGAATTATAGTAGATCACTTAGTGTTACAGTCATGAATTTGCTTCCTTTCAAATTTTAACAACGATCTTATATTTGGGGCACACATTTGTTAAATCCTCACGACGATCTTATAGAAAAGGTTAATTCTTGTAATTTTCTATGTAAGGTAATAATTTATCAGAGCACTAAATTAGAGGCCACAACTTAACAAAACTAACATAGATGGTTGTTGATTAAAACATTCAGATTACTTGCCCATTATGTAGTTCTTTAAGTACAAGAGTTTGTGGGTTAAGTTATATCCAAACCATCTTCTTCTTTTTTTCAAGATGTCAATTAATTTGACTACGAGAGTGTTTGAAAATCAAATTAAAATTTGAAGTCAAAATTTAAATACTATAGCATATAAAAGTATATTGTAGCACTTGAAACTTTAATATTAAAACTTGGTTTCAAACACTTTCTATGAATTTCAATCAAACGACATAATCTTAACTCTAATCTTAAAAAAAAAAAGAAAAAGAAAAAATGGAAGGCACAAAATGCAAAGATTGCTTTCTATGCAACAAGATTCTGTCTTCTCCCGTGCCACTCTTTCCATCGGCTCACAGGTAGTAGACTAATAGCCCACTCATATTGACTTCAGTCATCGTCGTCAACCTTTCAATGCAAATTGAATTGACTAAGCTCATTAGGCGCCATATGTTAATGGTTTAGTGAGCCTCCGTTTTTTTTTTTTATTTGAGGCAGTTTTTGCATGCTTAGAATTATAGGTGAAACCAAAACTTTGAATTTAAAATATTATAATATTTAAATTTTATGAGAGAAAATACAATAAAAAATTTATTTTCAATAAAAACTTTTTAGTTTGAATTTTATTTCAAAAATACAAGTGATGGTGGCAGTTTGGTTGGATGTGACCCTTCAACCATCCAACTCAAATAGAGAACACCCCTTGTTAATGTTACATTAGGCGCCAAAAATAATAATAATAAATTTGTATCTCTAGTGATTTTTGAACAAATGACATATTGCTCTCTTTTATACTCTTATGTATAAGAATGCTACTTTAAATACTTTAGTTTATAATGCATATGTTATGAAATAAAATGAATTGAAATGAAATAAAAATCCTCTCTTCCATGACGGGCCCTATGCCAGGCCTACAAGCCGCGCAAGTGTTGGGCGAAGAAAATCGTTTAGTTGTCAAAGGACAGCACATTTCTGGCACTTTCCGAGTCATTGTCTACTAAGAGAATTGCCAAGTGGGCTTCTGACCCATTTCAGGACCCCAAAGAATCTTTTAAAGAGGCCCTCACACTCAACTTTGAAGTGGAGCTCAGTTTAATCATTCTGAACAAAAGTTGCCTTTTTTATTTTAATTGTTTTTGGTAATAAAGCAACTTTTTGAATTTGTTTATTTATTTCTCATCTTTTCTTTCTTTATTTATTTCTCATCTTTTCTTGCTTTAATGGGGCTTCTATTTTGAGAAATTAAAATAGTGAGAAATTTATAACCCATTTAGATTGTTAGCTCGAACTGAAATGTTTGAAATTAAGACCTCAAAGCAATTTAAATTTAAAAAAAGACACTGTAGTAAAATCGATTTGAATTAAAATGAGTTGAATTGAACATGAGTTTTCAAACAGGCTACTATTCTCCTAATTTTGTGGTAACCATCTTAAATATTTCCCATTAATAATGTGACATATACTTATTGACGCGCTTTTAACACGAGAAGAAAAATATTCGTGGGAACCTTTCAGGTGCGTGAAGGAGCAATTTGAAGTGACTAAAAGGTGGCTATAGGACATGAACAATCCAAGGAATATTTCCAAATTCACTAATAATGGGATATATATATATATATATATATATATATATATATATATATATATATTTTGGACATGGTGCCTAGTATTATGTAGGCGATAGCTTAGTGTCTTCTAGGTAAGTGACAGCTAAGCTGTGGCCATAAGGACACCACCATTTTTTTTTTTCTAGCAAAAAAATGATTTGTACCAAATATGAATGGTTATGAAGTAAGAATTGGAGAAATTGATTTGGGATAAATTAAATTTAGGAATATATACGTTAGGGAAAAGAAGAAGTGGGTGAGAAAAGTTTTCAAATTTGTAAGCTTATTTCAAGCAAGATTGCCCAGATTGTGACAAAGGCGCATGAGTGCTTGGTGATGATATGTTTATCAAACCCTAGTAACTTTTAATATATGCCTCTCCTTTAATTTTAAGGAATTTACAAAACAAAATGGAGGGCAAAGACAAACGAAATTTGGAAAAAGGATTATGGGTAATATTTAATTTAATTTTCAAGTTCAAGACATCCCTTCTTTTATCTAAAATGTTGGTTTGTTCTCTACTTGCCTTGATGCTATTTGTCTTGGAAAGTTAAGAGCGTGTTTGGCTAAGGGTGGTTCATACTACAAACTTAATTATGAACAGTATAAAACTCTTATATGTTACAGTAAAAAGAAAATGCTACAGTAAAAACGGTTCCCACCACTAGCCAAACAC
This sequence comes from Artocarpus heterophyllus, assembly GCA_025403435.1. NCBI lineage: Eukaryota > Viridiplantae > Streptophyta > Magnoliopsida > Rosales > Moraceae > Artocarpus > Artocarpus heterophyllus. The sequence continues at coordinate 28,396,693 of CM046343.1, forward strand.
CCTATAAATTTTTACCTCAAGAAGGGAACAAATGATTAGTTTCTCCTAAACTAAAACAAAATCACATAGATACTACACATTTCACATGATATAACATGTATATAAAAAAATATTCAAATTACTACCATTATGAGAGAATCATGAGATTAACTGTAATTAAAATCAAAGAAGCATATATGATGATATTATAATTCCCTTCCATCTATAGAGAATAATTCTATGGGTAGAAGATGCTTAGAAGCCACCATTTTGAGTTTATATTAATAAAAGGTAAACAATTATAAATATTACAATTCACATAAAATTTTATTTATATTTGTTTCTTTTCCTACTTTGTTCCATTATCTTAAAAGTAAAGACAGTACCTATAGGATCATATTATAAAATCTTATCGCTTCCTCTAATTAGGGATCGTGTTATATTGGTGTTTTAGAGCATGTTTGGCTCACTGTATTGTAGTATATTATATTATATTGCATTGTATTGTATTATATACAAAAAATACAATACAATACAATACGGTCTACCAAACAAGCCCTTAGTGGTGTTAGATACAACAATAAAAAATAAAATATACAATTGCCTTTTCAATTATTTCTACAATTGTTTAAAATTTATTATAATGTGCAAGAAATTACTATTGAGATTTTTTTTTCTTTTTTCCAAATAAAGGTATATTTTTCCTATTAGTATTGTTTTATACACGTCGTAGACATATCATGTCTTAATTATTTTATTATAAACTATAGAGTTTGAATTCTATATTAATGTTAAAAATTATTGTTATTATTATTATTATTATTTTAATTGTTATTAATTTCGTCGAGTTAGTGATGGAATATCAACCGTCCTATAACTATCTATTCGATGGACATATTAAAGGTCAAATATTTTCAACTCTAATTTGAAATTTAGAAAATCGAATTTCTTCTATAAAAACTCCTATTTTTAGGGACATTCCAAGTAATATCGATTCTGTCAACATCCCACAAGTATTGTTCAGTAATAATTTCTGCGCGTCTGTACTCTTCTTAAATCATTAGTACGTACGACCAACGTACATAATTAGCCTGCACTTCTGCTTTAAATAAACCTATTTATATACTTGGGGTGGGGGGAGGGGTGGGTTTAATAGTTTTTTTTTAAAATTAATGTTGTTATTATTAATAATTTGATATAAATTTAATTGTTGTAATAAAATAAATAGTTGATAAAAAATATATGATAATTAATAAGATTAAATTTATATTATGTTATATAATCAATTGTTGTAAAATATACCCATATTAAGAATATAACTATCAAAAAACTATGAAAAATAAGTTCAAATATTGTTTTGTTAATGTATCTTCTTGTACAAACAGAACTATCAGGTAAGGTAAATTAAATATCTTATAATAGTTTAATTCTCTATAACTTTATTTATAGCCAGCTAATTATAAGATTATATTCAAGTATCACAAATTTATTAGTTGGACAAAGAATGAAACAGAAAAAAAATAAATAAATAAAAAAGAAGAAGAAGAAGACAAGAGATGCGCCCAATTAATTCATTATGTTTTTATATATATGACTAAGATTCTCTGCTCTACCCTTTGACTGTCGGAAGGGCCATATTGAACCCATTAATATTAATTGATACTTAGTGGCTCGAAATGATGGTGCACATCGGCACATGTCATTTTTATATCATATAATTTATTTCTCCACAAATTCTTTAATTAAATTAAATATTATAATCCAAAGATTCTCTTTTTCTTAATGCTTGAGATAAAGAAATACTCAAAATCACCAACACAAGGCCTAATTAGTTGCAACATAAGAAAATATAAATTTGGTATATAAAATTTCTCTATCTATACACAAATAGATACATAGTACCTGTTGTGTGTAGTGATTCTCAAGGATAGTTAAGAGAAAAGGAAGATCTTCCAGAATATATGTTCTCCTTTGCATCAAAACCCAGCTTTTTCATTTCCCATTATTATTTTTCTTCAATTCTTTTATTTTCCTTCCTTAAGCCCATCAAATCCAAATTACCCAAATGCCTATTGAAGCTGATATTCCCTTCAGATTGTCAGCAAACATTTGGTGGTTTGACCCACGTTTCAAAGCATAATACCATATCATCACGTGAATATATTTTGATACTATTCCCTGTCCAAAGGGTATTATTAACTATAGTTTAAAAAACAAGTATCGCAAGTCCACTGAATTGTTATAGGGGAAAACTGCTTACATGGGATTTGTTGTTTTAGCTACGGCAAAGTTTTGGAATATATTACGTACCAAAGAGATAAACCTCAAGGAAGAGATGCTTTGTGATGCCACAGTGGAATATTATTTCTCTTAGCTAGATAGATAGCTTTGTGTTTGAGTTTTCCTCTTATATTGATCTTTCTTAACAAGTTTATTATCATACATAATTAGTTATATAAATAGTTGGTTACAAGTTGTGGTTATGGGTACGTTTATAGAGAGAGCTTTTGGTTTCATATTATCTTCCATTGCTTATTGTTACTTTCGCTATCAAGATACGCACCCCAAAAGCGTCCACCACCACCACCATCATCAGCACCACCACAACATCAAACACAAAATGCCCAAGAAGTGTCGTCCTCTTTCTTTGCAGGTTCGCTTTCATGATCCTAATGATATAAGTTTTTTTTTTTTTGGTGATATATGTATGTATGTATGTATATGTGTCTTTGATCATCAGTTTTGGGTATCTATTTTTTTGGGTCAAAACAAGGGTCTTCAATATTTTCATGTTTTGCTCCCTTTCAACTTGCTTGCATGCTTCTCTTCTATCTCTATCACTTGTTTTCAGGCACACCTTAATTATACAACATATATATATTATATATGTCATATTTGATGAGTTTTATTCTCTGCTCAACTAAAGGGGGAAGTAAAATAATAAAGAAGTGATTTTCTCTTCCTATGTATAGAGTTTTCGGGTCTATTTGTGTGTGTGTGTGTGTTAGGTTATTTTTCGGAAATATTGACTATGTTTTACCATGAATTATATATATGGTCCAAACACATAAGACGATGAACAAGAGAAAAGCTTCCTTTTGTTTTATCCTTTGAAGAAAAGTTTTCTTTTCTTTTCTTTTCTTTCCTTTTTCTTTTTTCGCATCGTGAAGAAAGGGTTTCAAAACCAGACAATAAGAAACAACTTACCGAGAGACAAAGTACTTGATCCAAAAACCTATTCAACTAGCTATCTGTTAACATGAAAGATCTTTTTTTTTCTTTTCTTTTTTCACCATAAAGAGTTATGCTATATTTCGTATTTTAGTAGCCTACTTCAAATTATAATTTTATTGTTCAAACCAATTTTGTTACAATATTTTATCTTCTAAAATTTAAATTCCAAACCAATTTTAGTTCAACCTTTTAGTTTGAAATACGTTTCCAAATACTACATTAGCTAGTTAGCTATGTTAAGCCGATAATTATAAGACAGTTGTCCCTAATTAATGGAGGATCCATATTAATTTCAAAAATCTAGCAGCTACTATGAACTTGAAGGCAACTATTCTGTAAACCAATACAAAGTGGCCGCTAAGAATCTCCATTTTGGCGTACATGATATTTTATTTACGCCTCTATAGATTGAATCAAGGTTTCTAGAACGTTACATATAGTAGTGGAAATTTGAAAAAAAAAAAAAAAAACTCTTATCCTTTAGGGAGAATATAAGAATCTATATTTTTATATAACAAATAATTAATTAAGTTTAAGCTACGTTGATTCTGCATATGCCTTTTATTAATCCCCTTTTACATCTAAGTTTACCTGCAACTACAGAAAGCATAAAGGAATATCTTCAAAAGAAGAAGAGGAAAAAGCAGAAAGATAATAAAAGATATATGGAATCACCAATTAAAAACTTTTTAATAAAACAAATCGGCCGTGTGAATCCCGAGTGACCAATATTTAATATCTTTTTATTATAATAATTTTGTGCAGTCTGTGGACCTCAAAGTCAGGATGTGCTGCACCGGCTGTGAACGAGTAGTCAAAAGAGCCATTCATAAACTTAGAGGTAAAAAAAAAAAAAAAAAAAGTTATTCTTTCCTTTGATATTAATTTTCTTTGATTACCTTTATATATGTAAGTAATTTCCAATCATTGCTCATTAGTGTCTTATTTTTGTGTAATTACACACTAATTAGTAATATAAAAAAACTGGGAACTGTTGAAGTAGTTCTAATATTTCATCGCTAATTTTAAGCACTAATTAACATCCCAATCAAGTTTTGTGGTATCGTACGTAACGGGGTCACATTGCTCTTAGTAGGAGGGACATAAGTTACGACACACTATCATAGATTGTAGTGGAGGCATGAAGCTACATGTTATACTGTTAGTAGGCGCATGTGGCCCCACTCAAATTTTAATTCTCACGTCAATGTATAAAATTATATTTATAGTTATAAATATATATACATATATATGGCCTCATTTATTAATAATAGATAATTCAACTATATACTTCATTTATGTTTGCCCCTACTGGAAAAAAAAAAAAAACCGTAAACTGATAGAATATTGGATGAAAAAAAAAGTAAAAAAAATTATGTACAAGGCTACTTCTATCTAGTGGCACCATTTAGAGCTTTCGTTCCATCATACATGAGAAAAGAACATGCATTTTAAAATGGCACCAGTAGTGCGCTTTTTTGCTCTCTCTCTCCCTTTTTTTTTTTTTTTTTTTTTTCACCCAAGTGTTCATTAATCATCTATTTTTGACTTTTTGATAGGGATTGATTCAGTGGAGGTAGACCTAGAGCTGGAAAGGGTGACGGTGGTCGGCTACGTCGACCGAAACAAGGTGCTCAAGGCGCTGAGGAGGGCGGGGAAGCGGGCGGAGTTCTGGCCGTACCCGAACCCGCCATTGTACTTCACTTCTACAAGTGACTATTTCAAGGACACAACAAATGAGTTCAGGGAGAGCTACAACTACTACAGGCATGGGTACAATGTTGGGGAAAAACATGGGACCCTCCCACTCACTCATAGGGGAGACGACAAGGTCAGCAACATGTTCAATGATGACAACGTCAACGCCTGTTGTCTCATGTAATTAATTACTAAATTAATCATATATATATATATATATGCATGTACATATAAAATATTATAATGTTGCATGCATCATGTAATCATCAGCATCTTATAATAATTTTTATATGTACTACTTTGGCTTTAAATATATTATTGTTGATTATGAATGTAATATGGTTTGGACGGTACATAGCGTGGGATGGATTAATCTTTGTGCATTAATCTTCACGTATCATCAAAGAAAAATCAAGCATAATTCTACATAGTTATAACCTCATCGTTTTATAAAAGTGTCCTATTTATAAGATATAAGTAGGCCTTATGAATAGGATCCATCTAAGATAGGCTTGTAGCTTTATGGAGACAAATAATTCTGATTATCATCAGATCGTGTGTATGCAATCGATCGGAGAATATATTCAATGGAATAGTACTTTTTCATTTTTTTTTTTAATTTTTTGCATGCAAGTCACGTTGCTTTTAGAAGTGTCGGATTTGGATTTGATATATATTCTGTAATCCGTGATTCAGAATAATCAATTTGCCATCTCATTGTGCGATCTGTGTTATGCACGATGGTGGTCATAATATACAAATATGTACACACATATATGTATATAGTGATTTGGATATTTTCACTGAAAAAAAAAGTTGCAAAAGCAAGTGTTGGCATTCTGACGCTTAAATTAACAAGGTTGTTCTATTAGGCATTTGATTAAGGCTCCATTTATTAAGATCCCAATTGATCATATCTATTTATTATATTTTTACACTGTAACTATAAAAGATGATTCCAACTACTTTTGTTAAATGGACGCTAAAAGAGTCACTAACAAGCTAGCAAGTAGGACAGGCCTTGGCAGCCCAGCTCACCCTAAGCAAGTTAGGCAATTGAACAAGACCCCATCTTAAATTAGTCCCCAAATTAATTATATCTATTTATAATTCTGATTTTATATTATCGGAATCTTGAAAAAGGCTCTTTTGAAGAGACTGTGAAATCTGATTTTGTGCATGTAAACAACCATAATTTCGTTTAGGAGATCAATTGTTAAAGTTTCTTTCGATAAACATTAAAATTAATACAAGTCATATTTAATATCAGTTTAGTCGCAAGATTAAAGGCTTGGTAATACTAATAGCCCCTAAACTTTATGGTCTCTCTTACTTTATCCCTTAAACTTTAAAAATCAACGCTTTACCCTTTGAAAGGGTGGTGAGAACCGTTGGTTAGAACCATTTTTAATGTAGCATGTGAGAGCTTTACATTGTAGTGATTTTTTTTATTGTTACTGTAGCATGTGAGAGCTTTACACTGTTTATAACTAAAAAAGTGGTGGGAACTATGGTTCTCACCACCCTTTCAAACACCTGGTAAATTTTTAAAACTCTTCACTTTATTTATTGAACTTATTGTAGTGTAAATTTTTAAACACTTTATCTCATAACTTTATCTCTTCACTTTATCTCTCACTGTTTGTAAAACATATGAGAGCTTTACATTGTAGTGATTTTTTTTATTGTTACTGTAGCATGTGAGAGCTTTACACTGTTTATAACTAAAAAAGTGGTGGGAACTATGGTTCTCACCACCCTTTCAAACACCTGGTAAATTTTTAAAACTCTTCACTTTATTTATTGAACTTTAAAAATTACCACTTTATTCTTTGAACTTTTAAAACTCCTTACTTTGTCCCTTAAACGTATAATTTTTTATTCAAATAGATAGAATTAAACTCACTTAGGAGTGATAAAATCTCATTTCTGTATTTACAGATGACTCATATATCAATCACATAGGTTTAATTTCATCTATTTGAACGAAAAATCAGATGCTTAATGGGTTAAATGAGGAGGTTTGAAAGTTTAAAGGGTAAAGTGATAGTTTTCAAAGTTTAAGGGGCAAAAAGAGGTGTTTTGAAAGTTCAAAAGACAAAGTGTTAATTTTTAAAATTTAGGTGATAAAGTGAGAGATACCTTAAAGTTTAGGGCATTGGTATTAATAACCTAATATTTAATCAATAATTTTATTTCGCAAAACAAAAATAAATTTTAAATATGATTAATTAATTTTTTAATAATTTTGGTTAGTATCTATTGAAAAAAAATTAGAAAAAGCTCCTTTAAAATATTTGCCCAAGGCCCTGCTTTTCCTACTAGCTAAAGATGACTTGAAAAGTGCACATAACTGGTAACGCAATGAAAATAAGGATTCGTTTATTGAAGCAAAGCGACAACATTTTAAAACAAGCCTATAATTATTTGTTAGTGAAATAATAATATAAAAAATTTATACGAGAAACAATTTCAGTTAGAATATATATTTAACCCAAAATCAGATATTAAATCTATTTCTTTATTAATTGTTTTGTACTTCTTGTAGCTCTTTTCCAATCCGTAGTTCCGTGCAACAAACGAATGATTGCTCCAATATTAAAGAATTCATATCGGATGTATAATAGTTTAAAGGTATAAGCTTTATGTAAATTTGAGCTATAACGGGCTTATGTTATTATTATTTTTTATGGGAGATTTAAGTAAATAATTGAAGTAAATAACTAGGTGTTAAAAATATTTGTAATAAATAATAAAAACCTAAATTTATTTGGTAAATTATTTTTTTTACTTATAGTAAATATATTTTTTTATTTGCTTAATAAATTTGTAATTTACTATAAATATTTTTAAAACACATTATTGACACTTAGTTTTGTTAAAGTGTTATTTACTATAATTTTTTATTATTATTATTTATGTTTGAGTTTTGGGGCTTTTTAAATGGGTTTTGAGTTTGGGCTTGTGGCTTGTGGCTTGAACTCTAATTTGGATTTTGGGCAATTCTCTTGAGTAAACCACACGCGTAAATTTGAGGAATACCACTTATGTGGTATTGTTTTTCAATTTTTTACTTTTATGAGAAAGTTTAAAATATATCACATTCAAAAAAATAAAAACATCATTGTTCTCAAGTATTTTGGGCTTGGGTCAGGTTAATATATATTATTTAAGGGTATTTTGGCTAAAAAAAATGGTATGAATCTAAGGAAGTAAAGAAGATTTATAACATATAGTTGTGGTAATAGAAATATGACCTAATTTACTCAAATAATGGCTAAGATCGTGCTTGACCCTAATAACGACCGAGGTTTAGACTAGCACGAGGCGGCTTCATCTAGCTCGGGCCATTTACAAGTCGTGCTTATTTTAGGCTAGTCTATAGGGTTTGGGACTTTCAATCCATATTTGCAACTTGTACCATCCCAATCATTGTATCCAATAGGTAAATCATTTTAGGTTAGTCTATAGAGTTTGGGACTTTCAATCCATATTTGCAACTTGTACCATCCCAATCATTGTATCCAATAGGTAAATCTATTACGTTCCTGATTAGTACATGTACTATACATTTTGACTGGATCATTTACCCATTGACCAAAAAATAGTTCCACAGTATGAAATTAGCAATCTTAAAAAAAATGGTAGCAAAAGACGAGTGATGGCAACATACTTGGTTGTAAGTCCCTCCACCTCAATCATAGATTGAGAGTTCGAGTAATGCTAAGCCCTACTTGAAGTGGTGGCATGCATTCCTCTTTCCCCTTGTATAAAAACAAAAGGCAGGAATCCTATTAAAAAATGGTGGGAAAATTAGTCATAATAATCTCCAATTTAAAGCCATGTTGCACTCCCCCCAATCTACTAGCCCTCGAGAAGCCATTGACCAAAAATAGTTCTAAATTTGTTGGATTAGTAATCGGAAAAAAATGACAAGATTATTAGCCTTTGAGATTGGGATTGGAGTACTTCTCCGACCCAAACCATGTTGCTCATCCAGTTTCTATGCAGACGAGAGTGGGCGAGACAAAGCAATAAACATTTTCTTAATTTTATTTAACTACTCTATGTTATTAATAGTAATTCATAATATGTCACTATAGTACAAAATAATGTATACAGAGCATGTTTGCAGGCGATTATATATCTTCTAATGTAATTGCTTTTAATTTAGTTATTTTTTTTAATAATTAATATCTATAATTCAAATTACATTATAATCTTCCTAATTTTGTTAGTAAGTCTAATTATTAGGATGAATTTTTTATTTGATATCACCAAACTAAAGTTTTTAATCCTTAAACTAAATTTATTTCAGTCTAATGATGCACCAAATATCAAATTGTAATTTACCAGATGTCTAATCCAATAATTTATTTCATTATTTGAATCACAATTGAAACATTTTTCTATAGTGTTTTCTCTCACATAAATTTAAATTTTTGTTCAAATTTTCTATTCAAACCTATAAACTAAACGGACTATAATATATTTAGCACAATTCTATCTAGTCCTCTTTTCAAAATATATATATATATATATTTATTCATGCTCAACCGATTCAAACCTCAAAATTTTATTAAATATATACAAACATTATTATTAATGGAAGTTGGATGCTTTGTTTGGGGAAATCATTGAACTAAAAAGTTTTAATTATTATAGTATAAAACTTTTACATACTATAATAAAAAGTAAAAATTAACAACAATATAAAGCTTTTATATATTATAATTTTTAAGTTTTAGCTATAAATTTTAACATTGTTTTCAAACACACAAAGAAAGAAACGTTTGAGAAAGGCACCATGAAAGACCTTGGAAGCTGAAAGTCTACGGTTAATTCATGCTTTGTGATTTACACCGCTTAGACTTTCCCCATTCCTAAGGTTTGGTTTAGTCTAAGTTTGCTTTTGTTTGTTGTGCCCTTCCTTCCCTTCATGGAATTTCATCGAATTCTTTTCCACCGCGTTGTCTTAGGAAAGGACGCGTTTCTTTGCCTTTTCTCTCACCTCTTTCCTTTTTTTTTTTTTTTTTTTTTTTTTTTTTTTTTTTTTTAATGTTGTTTTCTTCCTTAAGAAGGAAAAATGGCTCGTCTTAGACCTTCAATTTTATATTCTTATTTTCGTGTTTGCTGCTAAAGGGTGAAAAATTATTTCACTTTTGGCTTTTTGCTCGAAACCTTTGAGCGTTTGATTGGATCCTCAATATAAAAGTGTTGTATAAATATATATATATATATATATATTATTTGTTTAATGTAATAAAATACTTTCAATACTGTAAAAAAAAAAAAGACTTATTCAAGATAACCTTCTAAAAAACGTTATTATCAGTTATTATATATTTTTTAAATTTCTATCTTAATATTACAAATAAATATAAAATTGTAGCCAAGTTGACTATGAAACCATATCGGTTTATCACCTTGTACAAGTGACAAACTAAAATTTTTCTGTAAAAAGGTGGGGAGCTAATAACTTTCACTTGCAAAATATTCAAAATTCAACATTCATTTGCACAAAATTCTCTTTTTTTTTTTTGACGAAATTTATCTTTGGGTTTCGGGTGTTAACATAGTCTAATAGTAAATCTATACACAATTTTACTACAAAATGAAAAGTTTGAACCCCTATCCTCAAATTAAAAACAAATAAATTCTCTTTAGTTTTCTTTCCCATTTAAAATACACATTTTAGTCTAGGCACTACTGAAGTAAAAAGACCATTTGCAAACACTGGTATGTTAGCGCTTAAAATAAGTTTTCCAAAAAAAGATAAAAGATTGAAAATTTTTATAACGTAAAAAAAATGTTCTTTTAAGATGTCTGCCGTTCTTAAATTCAAGTAAAAATTTTTATAACGTAAAAAAAATGTTCTTTTAAGATGTCTGTCGTTCTTAAATTCAACTAAAACTTTTAGTTACTATAGTAAAAATTCTCTATAGTTTTTTTTTTTTTGTCTAAAATACATTTTTAGTCTAGGCACTACTAAAGTAAAAAGTGCACTAAATTGGAAAATGCAAATACTCGTACGTTGGAATTAAACACTTCAAATAAGTTTTCCAAAAAAAAAGAGAAAATATTGAAAATTTATATGGCGTGAAAATTTTTTTTTTAATGTGTTTAGCAATTTTAGTTTCAATCAAAACTTTTAGTTGGTACAGTATAAAGCTTTCATATATTACAATATAAAGAAAAGAATATACAGTATAAAACTCTTATATATTACAACAATTTTATCTAAAGTTAATATAGTTTGAACCAATATTTTTAAACACTTTGTTCGTCTTCTCGTCTTCTGTTCTTCTTTTTTCGTCTTTTTGTTAACCTTTGAATAATTTCGCTAGTACCATTTTAAATTATTAAGAGTGTGTTTGTTTCGTGATTTAAATCTTGATTCGAATCATTTTACTACTGTATTTTCTCTCATAAAAATCTTCTTCTTTTTTCTCTTTTTAACAAAACAAAGAAAAAATTCTCTCCTTTTCACTTTCACAAAATGAAAAAGCTCCGTAGTCAAGTCTAGTACAAAATGCAATAATGAATAAACAAAATAAAGAAAAACAATAGAAAGACAGAAAACCGCGTCTCCAAATTTCCCAGCAAAAATAAAAGAAATTCCATGTATTTCAAGTTTTCAACCAATGAAAATTTATTAACTAATCAATTAATTAAGTAATACATAGATTTATATATACATATACATATATATATATATATATATATATATATTTGTTTTTTAGTTGTTTTTTTGCTAAATTGAAAGCAAACATTAGGTGAAGTAGTCCATAGTCCCCTGAAAAAACAAGAGCTAGTTAAAGAAAAGGAGAGAATTGAAGGGAAGAAGAAGAAGAAGAGAACCTTCTTTTCCTCAAGCGATCAAAACCCATTGAGGGAACATCTTTTCTTCTGCTCTTCTCTTTTGCTTCTGGGTAAGCTCTTAAATTTTTTCTCACAAAGCTCATTATTTAGAACAATATATCAAACACTAAAAGTTGTCAAGGTACATGCTTTTGAATGCCCCTTTTGTTGTTGTTCCGTTTTGGTATTCACTCTGAGCATTTGTTTGGTTCTGGTGTTTTTGTTAGTGGGTTTTGATCAATTTTGTCAGCTTAGAGAGGGAGAGAGAAATAGAAAGAGGGGGGGCATGTTTGTGAAAATGGAAGAAAAGGGTTATGGAAGAAACGGGTTATTGTCATCATCATCATGGGCTTCTCGTTTGTCACCTTTGGCTCGGCCATTTACCATGACCCCCCCTCCTGTTGGTCAACCTCCTGCCTTGAACTCGTTGACCACCAGCTTAAACCATAAAGTTTTTACCCCTTCTCCAAGCAACCAACTTGACCCTTTTGATGATTCCCTTTTCTCCAATTCGCTTTCTAATCTCACTTTGAGTGATCAACTTTTGCCTTTGTCAGCCTCAACAAGTTATCCTCCTTATTCTGTCCTTCAATCTGATTCTGTTCTATCAGCATCAGGCCCAGCCTTCACTCTTGATGATCCCTTGGATTTTGGTGTCGAGCCTTCGTTTTTGCAGTACCCATCAGGGGAATTCGGTGGGTATTTTGATTCTTCATCTGTTCCTGATGAGACTAAGTTTGATGCTTTGGCCTTTAATAAGTCCTCTGAATCCACTTACACCCAATGCCCGAGTCATGGGGGAAGGGGAATGGCCGCGGATTGGGCTGGTGAAGGCTTGCTTATACAAGGTAACTTTTTGAACATAGAAACTTGGCTTTGGCCTTCCTGAATTCTTATTTTGTTGTACAATATCATAGTGTATGTTAAATATACTAAGTCAGCATAAGCGCTTTTAGCATTCATTCATACAGAACATGGTTTTCTGTTTTCCCCTGTAAATGTTGTTTCTAATCCCTAAAATTTTGGAATTGTACATAGGAACACAATAATTTTATCTTGGAGCATCTCCAAAGGAATGCCAAATTAGTGTGACAATGCCAAATTTTTTAAAAATTTGAGTAGCAAAATCACTCTCTAACGTAACCTTTTTGGTGCTAAATTTGGCATAAGCTGTACTTAGTGTCAAATTTGGCACCAAATATGGCAAATGCCTAATTTCGGCATTTGATCGTTATTGGTTGCTTTATTTACCTTTTCATATATTCATTACTTTCTTGACATTTTCCAATGTTTAACAGTTAGAATTTAACTTATACAACTTCCAAAGCTTAATGTTTATGACAAAAGTAGATATAGCATTTCAAAGAGCATTATGTATTGTATCAAAAATAAAATTAGTTTATAAAATATACTATTTTTACACTTTTTGGTGTCAAATATAGCATTAGTATTAGCATTTGCATTTGCATTGGAGATGCTCTTAGAAGCGAGAAGAGGATAATAAGTACATCTTTGGATACATGGAGATTAGATGCTAAATGTCTCCCCTTGTCCCTTGACAGATTCTAAGCTAACTTCTCATAAGGTTTCAACAGCATCAGATGTGCAATCTTTAGCAATGACCCAAAACGTCCCTCAAGGTAAGCTCTTGTATCCCGTCTTTGTGTACTTGTCTATTTATTTTTTAATTTTTCAGCAGCTTCACCTGTGTCGTTCTTGTATAGCTTATGTTTTAACTCACTGAATTTCCAGATCCCATGCTTGGATCATCTGCCAACGGGACAAGTCTCTCACCGTCTAGTCACATTTTGTCGAAGAATGTGGATCTTATAGGCAATTCGGTTACTAGTAATATGAAGAGTTCTTCTGACAGAGGCAAGGAAATAATGAGTGCAAAATCTGTCCCTTTTAAGGTTTTGGATCCCATAGTAAATGCAAAATCTGCAGTGCAATTTACTCCAATTGATATTTTTGATGGTTCAATCATGGAACGTTCTGGTACCTTGGCCGGTGTTTCCACAGAAGCTTCTTCCAAAATGTTGGACGAGGATGGGTCTGATTTGGATTCACCCTGTTGGAAAGGGACCCAAAATTCCACAAAATCTCCCATCACAGTTTCCAAGGCTTTGAGCATGCACCCTCTTCGAAGTGAATCGGAGGCAGGTACCAGTTTGAACCCTCAGGCGCCCCAATTTTTTCCTTCTCACGCCAAAGGAAGTATAAATTACTTGCAGAATAATTCTGTTGGAGGTTTTCCATCTCTTGGTGAGGGTGAATGTTCGACTTTTGATTTATCATACAGCAAGAAACCGCTTGTGGAATCCTGTAAAGCTGGATCAAAGACGCTTGGATCAAGCAGTTTAGCTGGATATCGACAATATAATGGCATGAATGAACCTGGAAAGGAATCTGCCAAGCTTAAAAACTCAAATACTAGTTCCACACCCGGTCCTTCCGAGATTATTAAAACTCATCTTGTTGATGGATTCTTTACATCACAAGGGATGCCAGAAAAAGGGGCGAATGTTGAAGGCTTTGCGGGCGCATTTTTGGATGCTGCGAATAAGAATCCAGCAAATCTGTCTGCCCTTGCAGCGGAGTACATCCCAAACTTATCATCTTCTGGAGTTGGTTCTCTTAATGATTGTAGTGAAATACTTCAGTGTCTAACCAAGTCTCTGTCTAAATGTCCAAAAACAAATGTTGCCATTATTGTTAATGCAATACGTTCTCTGTCAGATTTGCTTGTTCAAAACTGGTCGAATGATTTAGATACGTTGACTGAGCATGAACACGAAATGATCCGGCATATAATCAATAATCTTTATGTGCTAATCAATCATAGAGTCGGAGGAAAGGCTTTGATGCTTGATTTACTACATACATGCAGTCCGGACTATCGTGATAAGTCGACGGCGACCGTTGAGGTAGGAAAGTGTGCATATCTCTTTTGAGTCTGACTTGAAGGCAAAATAGAACTTTGTCATCGTTTTCTATAATAAAAGACATTTTAGCATTTACATTACATACTTCCTTGACTCTTCTAGTTAATTGGTTTTTTTAGGTAGAAATATTGTCCAACTATTTGAAGTCCAATTTTGAACAAATTCCCAATAGTGTTCCCATTTTTAGGTCTTTTTTTCTTCATTTTTATGCTTTATTTACTCGGTATTATGCATTTCTCTGTTAAAAGAAAAAGTGTGTTCAAACATGAGTTGATTGGCATGTATCATCTATTAGCATTGGCATCTTATTATGAGGGAGGGTAAGGGAAATGGTTACTCTGTTTTCTAAGAACTAAAATGACTCTTTCAGCAAGCAAATGCGGAGTTCCGAGTTATTCCAAGGACAAAAGATCTGGTTGTTTGTCAGGAGCTTGAAAGTCGGAGCGATCATCCCTGGCAAAAGAGTTATTCTCATGTGCCCGCCAGGAAAATGCAGGATCTTGATCCTTCATCTCAAGACGTAAGCTCCTCTCTGAGGGGCAATAGTGTCGTTCCGGTAAGTTTAGTGGTAATGATGTGGACAAGATTATCATCTTTATGCTTATGGGGGAAAACAATACTGTCATTCTTTCAATCTAAAACGCAGGTTCTTAGGAATGCTCTGAAAGAAAATCAACAGATAGATGAAGAGATACACCCGCAAGCTTTGTTAAATTTATGGCTTGAAGCCGAAGGAGCTTTGTGCTCCATGAAATATGAGAACTACATTTTACGCATGAAATTGCAGATGGATGGATGTTAAGCCGAGCTAAGACAAGGTTAAATATTTCCCCTCTAGTTTTTACTCGTTTCTTTTTCTTGCATTTTCAACATGACCTCCTATCCTCTGCTTTACAGGTGTTAGGACAGCTTTTCCATCTCGTGAGCTTTACAAACTTTAATGGTTCTCCTGAGATTTGGCACGGACTGTTGTTGTAAATGAAGCTGCAAATTCTTCATACTTTTATGTTCGGCAATGGAGCATCTGTACATAGGACTTACGATGAAGTTTGTACCTAAAAGAAGTCTACGTTCAATAGCATCTTGTCTTTCGGTTAACCACCAGATGAAAAGGTTTTTCAGGATCCTGAAATGTAAAAAGCTCTAGAACATCTTTTTTAGGAGAAAGGTTAGACAAACTACAATGTCACAGCTGAAGATGAGCTGCACAATCAAGAGTTTTTTAGTGCAGTGATATTACTTCAAGTTTGTTAAGCAGAATTGTTGAAAGTAACACATTTTAAAGCGCAGCTTGCAGGTCAGCTACCACGGGGTGTAAGAATACCGTCGATCAAAATTGAGGCATGGAGTACTGCAAAGCAATCTGCATCTAAACATTTTGAAATGGCACAAATAATATGATGCTTTTAAGGTTTTAATTTCTGGGAGGTAAGCCTGTGTCTTCTCTTGTTGTTTTTGGTCATTTCAGACAAATTATCTGATGTTACTCAGTTTGATGCCTTTTGCTTTTATCTGGCCTATGAATTATTTCAGTAAAGGAGTTTATATCAGTGTGATCTTATGTTGTTTGTGGTTAATGAAGTCTGCAGTAGATACTGGATAATAGGTAGGTGATTTAGAAAGTTTCTTTGTTATCAATTTGATCACTTGATGTAGAAATTTGGGGTTTGGGACTTGGTTATCCCATAAACAGTGAAATTTTGGCCCCTCATTGTTGGAAAATTGAGTTTAACTTGAAAGAGAGCATGGAAACTGTACTTTGATTCTTCATGTTGTGTTTGGTTTTGTTTTTGTTCTTGTTCTGTTTCATTATTGCTTTTAAAAAATATGGAAGCAACTTAGTGAAAATGGCTAGTTCTCATATTTTTCAAGAAACTTAACTTATGGCCCTCATTTATTTGTTCTAATTTATTTGGTATTGGGAGGAAATACTGTACTAAGAAATTGGATGTTTATTCCAAGTGTATATTGAACAGATAAAAAGGTGGAAATTTGTATAACTGTCCATTTTGCCTAATTGATTTTGTTGAAAGACTATTAATATAATACTTTCATTACCGTTTTCAACTTAATTTTATTCTACACTTTTGAAATGGAAAACCTGCTAAGCACTATGAACCACACTATAATATGTGCTTCGAATGCCTAGGGAGGAAAAAATGGAAAATGTTTAACTGACACCTTGATCCCATAATCTTGCAAGCTTTAAAGACTCCAAATCATGTCATTCTTCTGGAGTACTTAATTCCTTCTCCCTACTTATGTCATCCCCTTCAACCCCTAACTTGTGCTGAAGGAAAAGAAAAAGAAGAAAAGAAAAAGAGACATAAAATGGCGGGGAAATTGTTCTTCTATATCAATCATTGGGGTTTATGATCATGAGGCAATTATTTTAAAGTAATTATTGTTGCAGGCTTAGTCTAGTAGTAAATCTACACTTACATCAATATTCAGGTTTAAAGTCCGAGTCATCGTCAATGTAGAAAGGCCAATTGAGCGAAACTTTTTCTCTCCTTTTTTCCTTTTTTTGCCGTGAAATTAAAAAAAAAAAGAAGTAATAATTTCTGTAGGTGGTTTTTTGTCTCTCCTTTCGCTTAGGTTTTATGTCAAGTTCTATGGATCGTATTTATTTTTGGTGGCAAAACCTTACGCAAGAACAGCTACAGGAACCTAGTAAAGAACTTCAATATTGGGTAAGTCTGGTTCGATGGTTTGAAGTGAGTGGTTTGAACTTCTCGGTTTAAAATGCATGGTTTAAGAAATAGGTTCAAAAGGTCGTAAACAAGGGGAGGTATTTTCAGAATTAAGCCAATTTTTAGTTCAAACTGTCAAATTAAAGGTTATTTTTCTTTCCCAAACACTATTTCATAGGAAGTTTTAGTTCGAACTATTTCAACCATTGAACCAAGCGAGTCACAATTACAAGCTTTACTAGAAGACCCAAACCCCAATTCTTGGCACATGTATTGCATTTCCTTGAGTAGCATATTCTACGGAGGCAAATATGATTCAAATTTCTTTCTCGACATTCTGAGTTATCTTCAGTCCATGTACAGCTATACATATTAAGATGTTCGGGAGGGTAGTTTAAACTATCAGTTTGGATTTGAGAATTACACATAGAGCTTTATACTGTTTATAGTTTAAACCATTGTTTTAAACACCCTATTATTTAGTGTAAAGGAACAGTGGTGATAAATGATGAGAAATTAAGTGAGGTTAATGGATTTTGCCGTCTCTTTCAATCAATATTAATTTTTTTAAGCAAATGGCCAATGACCATTAAAATGATTGCGGTGTTAACTAATGAGATTCTGTTAATTACCAAATGACCGCTAAATCATTAATTGATATTGTTTAAACATTAATTGATATAGATCAATTAGTGATTGACCGCCAAGTCGATTATTTTTTAAATAAAAAAACAATTGCTTTACTAATGTTACAAAAACTTGGACATTTATTAATCAATAGAAAAAAAAAACCACACTGCATGGACAAATTATTGTGGTGAAATTGAAATTCAACGTAATTTTTAAAATATTTTAAAAATAACCATTATTATATAATAATTATCATCATCATGTCACATTTTATATTATATTTCAGAGTAATAATTTTAAAGATATTATTTTTAGTTATATAATAAATATTTATAAATTGGAGCTATATTCTAATTCCATAATCGTAATAATAATGTCCTACATTTTATTAACCCAAAACAGTACTCTAGAAAATTTCATTTTCTAATAAATCCTATGGATGATTAGGATGACGAGATCACATGCCAACAGAGAACTGAACAATATATATATATATATAAAGACAAACTGGGTATTTTACATTGAATGGGTCCTAAATTTTTTGGCTCTTGGAATTTGGGTTCTTAATTTTGAAATCCTGATTTCTGGGTCCCCAGCTTATAAAAACGTTGTTTCTCAGGTCCTTCCATTAACTTTTGCTTAAACATTTTTTTTTCAATAAAAAGTCAGACTTTACAAATTTCTTTGCATTTATTAGCCAAAGACAGTGTGCAACAAAAAAGTTGATGGAAGAACTTATGGAGCAACCTTTTTTCAAGTGGACCCAAAATCAACATTTCAAAATTAGGGACTCAAATTATGAAGATCTTATAAATTTGGGACCTACAATGTGAAATTTTAAAAAATGAATGAACTGAAGCTGAGATTTACAAGAGTGTTCAAAAGATAATAACAAAGGTATACCTTATCTCCTATTTACTATTGATGTCGTACCAAATAGTATGGTACCACATGAAACATTACATTACATTACATTACAGCCAGGCCTTAGGTGCATGCCAAATTGGAAGTACATGGACAGCCCATGTAGCCACCAAGACAAAAGTTACAAGTCAAGACACTGTGGGGGGACCTTTCACTTTGCTATTTTGCCAACCCTTTGCCGTCACCCCACAATGTAAACACATGCAATGTAAGCATATTCTAATCAGTTAGTAGTTGCCTGCAAAGTAAAAATTTCTTCTTTTTACATCATTACATTTACTAATCGCTTATTGTAGAAAGAGTAATATTGTACATTGTAAATCAAAGCCCGCTTGAAAATGAAGTTGGAACCTATAATACTGTAGTAATTCAAATTTTATAAGAGAAAACACTAACAAAATTAGTTTGAACTAAAATTTTGGTTCGAACTATGTTCTCAAATAACACTTGTTTGTGTGTGTGTATATATATATATGCAAAAGAGTTCAATTAAATGAATGAAGTTAACAAGCCCAAAGAAGTAGCAAACTCAAAATCATATATTGGTTGAATCTGTTTGAGTTAAAAGATCTTCCATTCAAAATAGGCAAAGATGCCTTGTTAAAACCCTTCAAAACCAACCACCAATGGTGGTGGCATAATGGTTTAAGGGACGGCAACCAAGACTTCTCGATGCTCCTAAAGTGAGTTCAATTCTTGCCCATCTCATTTGTGCCTTGGTATATTTTAGGGGCTGAGATTGTGCTCCGAGCCTTGTGTCATGAACACCAAGATGTTTTAAGGTCTGGCATGTAGATTGTTGATGGGCCATGTTACTTATGGAAAAAGTAGATTCCTTTAGTGGCGTTAGTCTGGAAGAGTGAAGACATCATTAATCTCCTTTTTTATTAGGACAAAAACCCTTCAATACCAAAACTTAAAGAGTACATAATCTCCCCAAAAGCAACAAGTGAATGGTACATATCTTCAATGGTACTGCAGGATTAGTGATGTCCCTATTCACCAAACCAAAATACATTGAAAATGATTAAAACCAAAGCTTCTTTCATTTTTTAATTATTTTTATACATTGGGTCTTGTAGTATAGAAAAGATAATTCCACAGCCTTTTCCTTACAAAACCAATTTTTTAAAACCTTTGGTCAATAGGTTATATTTACTACCAACCATTTGATACGGAGTGCATTAATATTGAACGACCCGGTTTGGCTCCACATTCTCAATGAACGGTCTCTACCATACGATTCACATGGTCCATCCATATGGTCCACACCATGTACCTCACCGTCTCATAAAACCATACTTGTACATGACACATATGATGTCACATAAATAATTAATACAAAAGAAAGAAAGAAAGAAAGCAATC
The DNA here is from genome assembly GCA_025403435.1 of Artocarpus heterophyllus. Taxonomy (NCBI): domain Eukaryota; kingdom Viridiplantae; phylum Streptophyta; class Magnoliopsida; order Rosales; family Moraceae; genus Artocarpus; species Artocarpus heterophyllus. The sequence goes on from CM046343.1 coordinate 28,417,025, forward strand.
TAAAAAGAAGACGGCAAGGCATGCAATGCAAGGCTAGCTAAACGATAAAAAAGAAAAGAAATGGAAAATTTGAAAAAAAGAAAAAAAGAAAAAAAAAAGGGGGCTGAGTTATAGAGGAGCTATATATATATATGTGTGTGTGTGTATATATATGTATATATATATATATCTAGAGTGCAAACAAAATATGTGGGGGATAGAAAGAAGAGACCAAAAGGTAAATGTGTAAGAGAGCAGATACATAGCAGCTTAGGGGATGGGGGTAATTGGGGGGCTGCCTTCGTGCAGTGTAGTTTTGATGCCTTGGCATATGAGTAAGCCTGCTGAGCATACTCGGCATTGATTGAAGGAGAGCAACAGTTACATATATATATATATATATATATATATGTACATATAGACACACACACACACCATCATCCCTTGTGTGACTATTAATTCACTATCTGATTCCAACTTTTTTCAAACCAGATATTCTATCAAATTTTTGGTGTCTCATTCAGCTCTGTCTATCCATTGTATTCATGCTAAATGCATCGTCTCAAAAGTGAAAGTTATGACAAATTAGGTGATAACATCATCAAAAGCTGAGCAAGCTAAAACTTTTAGATGATGTGGTATGAATTGTCAGACTGAGTAAATATTGGAGATTAAGATATTTAAATTTGACAAAAAGATTTTGACCTCTGTATATAATATTAATGCTTGATGAAACTGCCTAAATATAATCATGTGAACATCATAATAGATTTTCACTTGAAATGAAAGGTATATGATTATTACACACATACAGAGTTCATATTATAAATTTTAAATAGTTGAAAAGTCACTAGTAAGATGTAGCATTCTTTAAGAAATAAAGAATATCCCACATATGAAAAAAAAAAAAAAAACCCATCTCATCTAAAATCCCAAATCTCATCCCATCCTATCCAATCCCATCCAGGTGGTTCAGAAAAAGTTTTTTGCAGACAGTTCCCCGCTACTGTCTTAATGTCTCTCTTCTTTCCCTCTTCTCTCTCTCTCTCTCTCTCTCTCTCTCTCTCTCATGCCCTTTGTTTTGTAGTAAATTGTAGGCCGGCCTGTCATTTTTGCCACATGGCACATACATATCATATGCATTGAATGTTTTTAAATAATAACACTAAAATTATTATTTTTATTATTATTATTATTACTATGGTATTTTTAAAAACACAATATAACTTTACGGCTGTTGTGGAGCTAGCCAGCTGCTACATTGCCTAAACTACTGCCAAAGAGTATCTGCCGCAGCCCCATGAGTTGTTATTTTCACATCACCCCGGACCCCACCCCCACCAGCCCTCTTTTTTTTTTTTTTTTTTCCCAAAAATTTTACACTATTATTGCGGTTGTTTCATGGGATCCGCTGCCCCTTTTGCACTGTCGTTGTTAAATACTCTGTCACAAACTATTCATATTGTGTATATATGCGTGTGTACATATTTCAGATCCCTCTCTATATATATAACTGGACCCCACTAATTTTTTATTTCTTTTTTATTTTTTTTGTTTCGACCTTTTTTATCTGGCTAAGTACTCTTTTTCTTCTTCTTCTTGTTGCTTTTTTGCATGACTATTAGTAGTACTAGTGAAGCCAAAAGGAAAAAGAAAGTACCCCATTTCATCACAGCCGTTCGTTTTCTTTCTTTTCTTTTCCATTTTCTGACTGATCACAATCAGAAGTTAAACTTTTTTCTTTTTATTTTTTTAACTTTTGGAACGTGGGAAGAGTAAGATAACGGAGTAAGAAAGAGGAGAAAAGCAATGCATGCCATGATATATTGATACCCTTTCTCTCTATCTCTCTCATAGTTTGAACTTTTTATTCTTGTCTGATATACAATTATTTTCACCATGAGAAGGGAAAAAAAAAGTCTTTCAGAGTAGAACCAAAAGAACTAAGATGGATAATGTCTTTCTCTCTCTCTCCCTCTCTCTCTCTCTCTCTCTCTATGTGTGTGAACAGAGAGAGGGGGGTATCACGGGAATGTGGTGGCATTAAGACTTAAAGAAAGAAAGAAATATCAACGTGGTCCATGCAAAGTCTTAAGGAGTGGGGTAGATTGCACGCGTTCTGAGAGTTTGGCAATTCACGTCTTAGAGAGAGAGAGAGATAGAGAGACAATTTCAAACGACGAAAACTGCTTCTCTCTTTTATTTGCTTCTTTTATTGTCGTCATTCATTACGCCTATTAACCCCTAAAACCTACTTCTTCTGATCTCCCATTTCTAGTGTGGGGACTTTTTTTCTCTTCACTACTCTCTCTCTCTCTATATCTACATGTTCTCTCTCAATATATATACATACATAGATATAGATATAAGTTCAGGGTAGTGAAGGGAATCTTGTTTGGGTCTCAGTTGTTTCTCCGTTAGCAAGTGCACTGCACTTGCATGGGGAACAGAATTTGACAATTTTTCCGTCGCTATATACACTACTGTTCCCTTCCATATAAATTCAGCTAAGAGAGCTTGATTGAAATCCGTACTATATATATATATATATATATATACATCACAAAAAGTTTATTGTTCATTTAACACCAGACGGAATATTTGTAAAAGATTCTCATTTTCATTTCTTTACTTTTACGTTAACATATACGGTGCTTATAGGTCTTTGCTTTTTTGCTTTGCCACGTGATTGTGTATAGTTTTTAAAAGAGCATGACTTCTCCGCAGCTCACCCATCCTAGTACTATTTTTGTCCAAACACGTTAAATTATGGATCAATTCTGATAGGATCAGATGCATTAGTGTTGCTATGGTCGCAGCCTGCGTGACTCTACTAGTATGTGTATATTATGTCCCATATTTTAAAACGACTAAATATTCCCAGAGAACTTATTTTATAAAGATTTCTGAAAAATGGGCAAAAATCAATTATCATAAAATTAATTAAAACCGATTTAAATGACATACATGTGTCTATTAATTCGTATAGATGTACTTGTCTATATATAAATACACGACCTGAAATTAGTTGCACAAGTTGACTATGTAATAAAAGTTACTCAGATCTGAAAAAAAAAAAATTTTCTTAACCGTGAGATTTAGACATTAATGTTTGAACAACATATATGTGTAAAATGACAAAACGTACGTTTTGTTTTTCAGCAGCTAGAAAAAAGATATAAAGGAAATTAGAGGCCTGAGAAAGAAAGGAGTGAAATTAAGAAAAAGTCATCTTATCGTCAGATGAGTGCAGTTTTTTCTTTCTTTTTTTTTTTGTTATAAGTGATACTCTGATCATGATAACTGTTTATATGCATTATGTGTGTGTGTGTGTGTATGTGCGTTTTGGGATGTCTTTTGGCCAACGTTAACGATCTCGTTAGGCTTGTCTTGTTTTGTCTGTTATACCTGATTCAGTAGAGTCCATAGGCAGCGCTATATAGTGAGAAAGAAAGAGAGAAAGTAGTACTACTGAATTACTGACGGGGCTGTACACTGCACAAATACTGCTGCTGCGTTGCTACGTCTAGATCATCTAAGATGCCATAGGGTATGCATGCAACCGTAGGGGCCCAATTTACTGCATACCCAAAAACACCATGTCTCCGTTATTATAGGGACAATTTTACTTAAAGCCTTGTAGGTTCCGGTTATTAATAAAGCAACGGGTTTTAGTCTAAAAAAATATTCTATGTATTCGGTAATAAAATACAGTTTTACGACTAATAAGATTTTTTTCTTAATATATATATCTATATATACACATTATATATGTACAATATTAAGAAGATTTTGCTTAATAATTACAACTATTTTTCTTTAATCATAGTTCTGATTTAATAAGAACCTTAGGCCATTCTTTTTATTAGGTTGACCTTTTAATATAAAAGTTGAACTACTTAGAAAGTCTAATTTCCACTAAATAAACTAAAAAAAATTCAAAAATTTTATAAAAACAATCTCTCGCTTAACTTCAACAACGCAATTTTTCACTAAATTGTTCAAGGCGCTCATTCTATAGTTGAGGGGAATTTTCGTCCTTAATTATATGAGAAATGCTTTGAGGCGGGCACTACCAATATATATTAAGAAGTAGCATGACAACCAATAAAAAAGTAGGCATCATTTTTGTGGGCTCTATATTGTGTGACCTACTTTTTATTACTTTGTAGTAAATATTGGTATCCTTTGATATTGTTGATCGATACATATATACATACATCCGCTCACTACAAAAAAATAGACTTTTAGTCATAACAAAATATTGTGAATAATGTACAATTAGTCATAAATTTTAGTTTAATTTTTGTTATGACTAAAAATTTGTAATTAAAACTTTTAGCCACAAAATTTTTAGTCACAAAATGTTTCCGTGATTAGAAACCTCACAGCTAAAAGTTTAAGTCCTAATAAAATTGAAATACAGTTCACGACTAAATACACAATTGTGACTAAAAGTTTTTCTAAAAATAATTATGACAAAAAGTCCATTTTTTATGGTGACACCACAAAACACATAGGTGCTCAATTGTTCTAGTTCGATATGTCTCAATTGGTGCAAAATTTTTTTTTTGAACATTCCAATAAAATTGACACTCATCACTAAGGCTCACCACTCACAACAATGCCTACTTTTTTATTACATAAAAATAAATTTGTAAAATAAAATAAAAGTAAAGAGTGAAGCAGCCTAACCCAAAGGCCAACGGACAACACAAAATAAAAGATAAAAAAAAAAAAAAGGCTTGAAAAGGCTGTTAACAAACTCAACATAACATAAATTGATTAAACCTTCTGAGTTTGAAGAATCTACTTTATTAATCCACTAACATAGGAACTCGAAATTAGTTTTATTATTTGAGTGATCATGAAATCATGTGAATATATGTACCCATCCTATATTAGTATATTTTTTATTTTATTCGTATTTATTTTACAGTAGAAAATGTGATCTTATCTTAGTTTTGGGTAAATGTTTTTATAAAATTGGAATCTCCTATCAGAATTTTATCTTGCCTGCGGGAGCATATCAGAGAAAGTACCATATTAGTAGTCATAGTGTCTTTTCTTAATTACTTTTTTTTTCTTATTTAATTTTCTATAATACCACGTTTTTATTCATCTTAATTTTGTCACCACAAGAAAAGACAAAAAAAAAAAGCAATTAGACGTAATTTTGTCTATCATTAAATGCAATTGTACTGATAAATTTAAATTTGCGGCTAAAAAACGTGTTACAAGCGAAGGCTATAGCGTAGTACATGTAAATCTATGCTCGTTTGTCCTCCCATGTCATTAAGTTGACAACAGCCTTCCGTGTAAATAAATTATAGTTAAAAGTACACTCAAAATATGATTAGCTCATGGAATTAACTACAGATTATCATGTCAACTAATTGTTCACAAAAAGAAAAAAAAGGAAAAAATTTTGGCCAACCAGCTAGTTACAATCAGTACACGTTGCCTAATTATTGAACCCCTAGCTAAAAGTACAAGTTTGGATTGTTCTCTAAATTTGCATGGGTGTTGGAGCTAACAGAATGGATTGCACACACTTCCATTATTATTATTTTTTGGATATTTTTTTATTGATTTGAAAGGCCTCTTTCATGCTTTTAATTACCAAAATAATTTTAAAGCCCGTTTGGTTTGAATAAAATATTTAAATAAAGATTTAAATTTTTATAAGAGAAAAAATTGTAACAAAATAATTTGAACCGTGATTTAAATCATGAAACAAATGAGCCTTTAATTTTTTCTATTTGGCTCTTACCACCGGTGTATTTTAAGTATTTTCATGCATTTATATATATATATATATATATATACATATTATATGTAAATATGAAGATAATTGAAGGAAATTAAAAATTGAGGAAATAAAAGCCATTAAGTGATCCATCTTGTGCACTCCAATGAGACCAAAAAAATGAAAAGGAAGAAATCATCAACTGGCGAGGAAGTATATATACATCTTCAATTTGATTTTCTCCAGTAATTAAACTTTTTGATACAGAAAGAAATGTGGTATCTAGACTTGACTATATATAACATTAGAACATGCAGTCACTAGCTAGGTAAATTGAACGAAGTGAGCTTTTGTTTTTCTAATTAAAATATACTTCAGGAATATTTCTTAAACTAGAGTCGGGAGAAATAAATTAAACTATATTTGAACTCGAAACAAATATTCAAAATTAACTATTATAATTATATTCCAAATTAATTAGTATTACTTGAGAACATTGCTGTAGAGGAGCCATGTAAATCAATATGGCTTCAGCTGAATCTACAAATTAAATATTAGCTAATAAGATAATGTTTGGGACATTGTATTGTATTGTATTGTATTGCATTGCATTGCATTATATTGTATTAAATTACATATAAAAATATAACGTAATACAATACAATATAATGTGCTAAATCCTAAGCTAATAAAATATAACTAATTATAAGCAATACAATCCAAGTAATCAATTTAGACACTTAAATTAATTAGATGCGTCTAATCATAATTAAAGCTAGTAACCGAGTATTTTGCAACACGAACAACGTGGCAGTTCATATAAATAGAGATTATATACCGTTAGAGGAAGGATAAAATAGATTGCATACCAAAAATTTCCTTGCTTAAATGTTAAATTGACAATTAGCAATGAGTAATGTCGTCACCAAAAAGAGTACACACAGTGTTTCACTAAAATGGCATTGACAATCTGCTTTTCTTCTATTGAATAGGCAGTTGTAGGCAAACTATAATAAATTATATTGGATTTTGCCAATTAATGACTTTCTATTTATAACTAGATACTTGTAGAAAGCAAAAATCTTGAAGTCTGAAAGAATTTAAATATAAGCATGTGTAGTCTACGTTTTGGCATGCTCAATTAATACGGCAATTTAAAAACGATCTATATTTTTAAAAGCAAAAGAAGATCTATGAGAATAACATTCCCATCAAAAGTCTGGTTCATTTTTATACTATACAGCGTGTAGGGCTGTACCATTAGTTATTATCAATATTGAATATTCAACCTTCTTTCTTGATCAACATAACAGCTCTTAATTGATATTTAATTTATTTTTCAAAAAATAGAATTCTACAGATAATAAAATATTTGTTATGTATCTTAATATCTTCCCATATATACAAGGATAATATACTTACTGCTAAAATATCTATAAAAAAAATACTCACGGGGTTGGATCTGATCTTAGGATTATCCCACTTCTGGTAGCTGGAGAAAAAAGAAACAAATTAACAGTCAAGTTCGTGTTTTTAATTCATTCGTTTTGTTTAGAAGAAAATCTTCTCATAGTACTTCTTCTATATGGTTTTAAGTTTATATATATGTGTGTGTGTGTGTGTTCTTTTTCCCCTCTAAAGACGTCCATATTAATTATGTCCATATTTTATATACACACATATAAGGTCATTAATCCTACATTATATCATGAGGTTTAGGTTCCATGTTTTTAGATTGTTGAACAATCTACATTAATAGTTTAAATGCTTAATAAACCACTAAACCCTACAATCTTGTCCATCGAATTTTAAAAACTGTTGTCCAACAGCAGAATTTGGGATGTAAAATGGAGGGAATTGGTTTTACAAAGCTGCTTATGTTGTCATTGTTTAGATCCAATAAATATTAAAAAATAATTATAAATCAACTTTATGTATCTATGAAAACAAATATATAACTTTCTTACAATTTTTAATAAATATTTTATTTTACTAAAATGTATATAAATTTATCTCCTTATATAAAAATATTTTTTAATAAATTTAATAAATTTAATAAATCTTATTCTTTGGAATTTTGGTGTAAAGAACTTCGCATGTTAAGCTTGATATATATTATATTTTTATGAAAACAAAGTATATTATTTTAGTTATTATGCATGTTTACAACAATTTAATCCATAGTTTATCTATCTTCTGCTTTTTGCATTTACAAGTCACAATAATTTTTGACTAATAACAGAGTTGACAAAAATTATTTCAACAGTACAGAAATGTCAAATTGTCCCATGATCAGACTTTTTTTTTTTTTGTGTGCGTTTGTGTATTAAAATATTAATTAAAAAAACACTGGCAATATATTCTAATTTCGCAGCTTCAATTCTACATCTTCCTATCTTACTAGTAAGGGAAAAAAAAGCGAGTACAAATCTAAAATTGAAGATATAGAGAATTAAAGCTTGCCTAGGTCATTAAATTCTAAAATTTATGAAAGAAAACGAAATAGAAAACGAACTCACTTTAGAAATTTGAGATGATTGTTCAATAAGGAACAAGGAAATGTCCAAACCCCAAAATTTATACAAGCAAAACACATTACTACCTGTAATAGTTCTTCCTTATTAAATCTGCAAGAGTAAGGTTCATATATATATATATAGACACACACAAATATATATATGTATGTATGTATGTATGCATGCCTACAGCTAAACGCCTAAGCTCTACGAAGTTCATATCAAGAAAAGAATGCGTTAGTTCTTTCTTTTATATTTTATATGTGATAAAGAAGACACCACTTATTAAGGGGTCAAGACTACATCTATATTGGTTAATGCTTTATTCATTAATCTCTGAATATGATTCTAAACATTATTACTATATCTCTGAAACACACGAACTGAGTGATAAGGATTTTCCAATTCTTCAGATTAGTTGGTTAGTATAAAAGAAACCGTATTTACGTTAGAAATATTTCTTTAATTATACGAAAACCAAACCCATACATAAATTAATTTATCTAGTACTATGTTCTAGTATTAAATTTTCTAGTTACAATCCACAATACAATATTAAGCTAACAAAAATGGTCATTATATATTCTTATCATCTTGTGCTTTCTCATGTCGCCCTATCTAATTAAACATTATGGTTGGTAAATGGTCCAAAATTACATGGTTTTATTGTATACGAAATTTGTAATCTCACATGAGTGTAACCACATTAATGATGAGTAATTATAAGAACTAAGAAGAAGCAAGAAAACGTAGGCCAAAAATATTAATAATTTGTATTTTATATTTATGAATAATTGGGGATAATATTGGAGAAAAATGTAATAACATACCTTTTTTTACGGTCTAAAACATTTGTCTTCAAAACCTGCGGGGGTGTGCCCAAGGAAGGAGAGACAAGAACAGCAACCTAACAAAGGTAAAATACAAAACTGCAATAAAAAAATTAAAAAAAATTTATTATCTCAGGTAGTAGCTATTACTACCACTACTACTGTACTGGGTCGCTGAGACCAGTGAGGACTGGGAAAAACACAGATAATTATTTATAAAAGCCAGCCCGCTTGTTATTATTCCCATTTACTATCAAAAAAAAAAAAAAAATGGAGAGTGAGAAATAAAAGAGCTAGTCAGTCCAACATCGTTGGCCAAAGAGAATGTATGTGAAAAGATATTCATGTTGTTGTTGTTGTTGTTGTTTGAACATAAATCATTGGGATGCCAAAGCCAATATTATATATATATATATATATATATGTTTCTTTTTTTCGTTTAAGTAATTTATATATAGAAGAAAATCTAACAAAACCCAGTAATACACTAGAGAGGGAGAGAGATGACAAGAATGATATTGGGGGGAAATGAGGAATTTTATATATAAGTTAATAAAAACATGTCATCTATGTCATCTTCATAGATCGAATATACTTAATTCTTCTATGGTCTGCTATGATCTCTATATATCATCAAATTTGTATTATAAAATTATTTTTACACAGAGAGTTAAAATTAAACTAATAACAAAGAAGACATGCGTTTTTCTCTTGGGCTAATTTCTTCACCATATACCCCACCCAAAAAAAAAATCTCAAACCTTGTAGTACTTTCACTACTACCACCCCAATTCTTTCTATAACTGAAAATAATCTCACTTTCCCAGTTGCATTATTACGAAAAAAAGAAAAAAGAAAAAAAAATACTAGTAGCAGCATCAAGAAAAGTAGTACCAAAATGAAGCCAAGTTTTGAAGTCATTTTTTTTTTTTTTTGAAGCTGTGTCAAGCTAAATTTTTCTCTTTTCTGAACTAATAAGTAAATTCTTTCTCTTTTAACTGTTCCATATATCAGGATTTGCAATAATGTTGTAGTTGTACTTGATCTTCTTCTTCGTCTTCGTCTTCGTCATAGTTTGTGTTGTGTCAAATGTCAAAATTAAAGGTCATGGAAGCCTTCCCTTTGTTGAGATAATCGACGGTCGAGATCCCGGGGATCGGAATGCCATTATAGAGCCTCAACTGGCCGAGAGGAGCTTGTGAATTAGGAGAAGGAGAAGAAGAAGAGGAAGAAGACAGCTGAAGATGACGAGTAGACACCGCCATTGTCGGACTGGACGAAGACAACAACTGATCATGATGATCACATGATGATTCTTCCGATTCGGAGTCCGCCACTGGACACTCCATGTTTACCCCGAATAGCCGCAACCTCTTCCCCGCCGCCGCTGCCTTCCCGTGCACCACCGGCACAGAATCGAACACCAGCTGCTCGACCCCTCCTCCGCTGCCGCCGCCCCGTTGTACCAACACCCCGGCCGCCTGCTGCTCCTCCTGCGGCGCACCAGTTGTGGTGGCGGCCGATGACCTCAGGTAAAAAACAGGCCGCGCGGAGCACACCGAGGGAATGTGCCCTCCAAACGCGTAAGAATTACCACCGCCGCCAACATAGCTATTACGATAGGGATGGTGATGGTGGTGGTGAAGACTAATAGCGCCGTAATTCACCATCGCCGGCTGCGGCGCTCCCGACAGGAACTGCAGCTGGCCTCCTCCGCCGACGTCCCTCGGCGGCAACGGCGGTGGCGGCAGCATTAGCGAGGGGCTCCACGGCGCCGACCTGAATGAAAAAGCAGCCGCCGCCGCAGCGGGAAGATGGTGGAGAGAGGCGATGCCACCGAGGTGGTTCTCGGGCGCATCGGGGCGCCGCCGCCAGTCTATGAAGAGGCGGTCCTTGCCGAGCTCACCAACGCCTCGCTGGAAAGAGACGACGTCGCCGGCATCGAGCTTCTTCTCCTTGACAAACCTACTCCACCCCTTGGTCATGACATAGCTCTGGCTACTATTCCAGTAGGAGTAGCGGAACCGCCACGGCTTGCCGTTCCGGTCCTCGAAATTCAGAAGAAGGCCCTTCTCGTTCGTAGACGAGTCGAGCGGGAAGTACTTCTCGGCGTGCTGCTTCGGAATCACCAACCGGTTCAGCTTCCCGACGTCGCTCGGCGTAACGACCTTGTCAAACATGTGCTCTCTCTCTATGGTCTGAGAATTATTCTCCGCCGCCGTCGAAGCCGAGGCCGATGCGTCATCATTTTGAGGGGACGAGGAGTTCATGAGCTCGAGCTTCGTGTCGGGACGGATCGTACTACTGCTGCTGAGAGTCGACGGCGAAGAATTAGTATAAGAGAAAGGAATATTTATTATCCTGTTGTTGTTGCTGGTGCTTGTTATATGCTCATTTTCTGAGAAAACCCCATCTCTAGATGAAGACCCCAAATCCATCAAAGATCGATCTAATTAATCAATTAATCAGATCTAGAAAGGAGATGAATTAATCAAATGGGTTTTGGATTTTTTTCCTTTGTTTTGGCTAGGGTTAGAGATATTTTGAGTGAGAATTCTCAATTTCTTTTGACCCGGAATAGAAGAAAATCAAGAAGAAAAAGAAAAGAGGTAGATTTCAAGAGAATGAATTAGGACGGTGCATTCTGGTTTGACCAAGAAGAGAAGAAGAATAAGAAGAAACTGTGAATAAACCACTTCGTAATAACCCATGGACGTTTCAAAAAACTTTTCTTTTCTTTTCTTTTCTTTGCTTTGCTTTGCTCTCTCAACAGTTGTTAATCCTTGAGTTTGTTCTTGTTGACCTTCCGTTGGTCTTTGATGAAGTTTTTAGAGAGAGAGATTTGCGAAGGCTTATACAAGTATATCAAGCTGTATGACTATACATATATATATATGTATGTATACATGTTCAGTTTTACAATATTTTAACCAGCTGTTTGGTACTGCCTCACTGGAACCTTCTCTCTAGTTAGGCGATTCTTCTTCCTTTTTTTTGTATTTTGACCGTGAGTAGGTCTTATTTTAACCATTAAATTAATTTTTTAATAATTTAATCTATAATTTAAAATAATTTTACGCAACACTTATAAATTTTTAATATTAACAATTTCATATTCATTGTTTAAAAATTACTCTAACGGTTAAAATAATATTCATAAAAACTTACCAATATGATTAAAATACACGTTCTTTTTCTTTTTCCTTTTTCCTTTTTATCTTTCTTTTTCTCTTTTATTTTCTTTCTATCCGAGAGAGAGAGAATGAGAGAGGTTATACGTAGGGACCCATGTATTATTTGGTTGGGCTCATGTGAGCTTGTCCCTATCATCATCCTTTTTTTTTGTGTTTTTTTAGAGTTTAAAGTTATTTTGTTCTTATTTCTAATTTGTTAGATATTTTAATTTGTTGTTGTTGCTGTTGTCTTTGATATAGGTTTCACGATAAGGCCCAAAAAGCCAGCTGTTTTGGAGAGCACGAGCTATATATATATATATATATATAAAATTGAATTATGCAACTAGGATTGGTGGACCATTTAAATATAAATATAAATATATATATATATATATATACACACACACACACACTTTCCTTGGCCTTGCAATCATGCTTTGGAATATCGTTTTCTTCTAATATATACAATATATATTTTTTTATGCATATCTTTAATGGAACACAAGAGCTAAATTTTTACATGACCAATTAATTTATGGTTGTAAGTAGTCATAAGTTGTTCTTTTTTTATTTTTTCGTTCTTTTTCTCTCAGGCTTTTGACTTGGCTTTTCCTCTTTAATTATTTTTTTGTACAAAAAAATAAATATATACATACATGTATGTGTGTGAATATATCTCTGAGGGGTAATAATTATAATTTCACTGTTCCTTTGCTTCCACATTCGGTCATTGTCGATGCCCATCTTCCACATGGATCATAATCCTTTTGTTTTATTCCACTTCGAGGGACCAACCTAAGCCAATCAATAATAATAATAATAATAATAACATCTTTTTTTCACAAAATAAACAATTGTTCTTTCCTATTGTTAGGAATAGTGAATGGATGAGTACATGGATTTTTAATGAAAGAATTAGGAAAAGAAAACATTTATATAACTAAATCCATCGCCTGGGGTATTATATAATTTATTTCCTCACTAGCTATATATATATATATATATATATATATATATATATATATATTAGGCTTTCGTAACACTATAAAGGTTATTCTTTAATTTCTGTCCTTAATAAAATATTGCTTAGAGATACTGAAGGGCTAAAATCTATAAGTACTCAAAATGTATATGAAACAAACTGCCCTTAAAGAGATTACTTTTAACTTTTAGATTTACTATTTAAATATAAAAAACTTATTAATTAATATCTAATCTTGCTATGTATTGTTTGAAAATTATTGTATAAGAAATAGGATCGTTTTAATTTTCCCTACTTAAGTACATGTGAAATAAATATTGCACGTCTGGCTAGGATATATTTGCCAGACGATTACATAATTACTGTCAAATCATGTTATATATATATATATATATTAATGACTACGTTTTTAATAATTGTGTGATACCAATGAAAGGGTTGTAATAAATTGAGCAACTGATTAAAAAATTTTATGGTAATTAATATGATTGAATTTTTATCACATTATATCAGCCGTTATTGTTAAAACATAGCCTTATTAAAAATGTAGGGTGCTTTTGGTAGCATATTTAAAACCAAAAAGAATAAATTTACCGTAGCATATTTAAAACCAAAAAGAATAAATTTACCGTAGCATGTGAGAACTTTATACTATAGCCTATTATTGTTTTACACTATAGCATAAGAGAGTTTTATATTGTAATAGTTAAAACTATATAATTGAACGATATTATCAAACAAAGCCATAACCATTGAAAACGTAACCATTAAAAACAAATTCATATGTATACAAATCCATATGTAAATATTACACCAGACAAAATTAAATTAGTTTTGGGGTTTAAAATTGCGTGTTTTAGTTGGGGTCTATTATGCATATATATGTGGTACTACTGGAAGTAGGTTAAACGAGCTTTCATTTATAAAGTATGGACCATTTTTTTGGTAAAAACAAGACTGTATATATAGGGAATCATTATGTGTACGTAGCAAAGTCTAACTACTACCATATGAGCATTTAGATCACAATAAGAATCACTTATGTGTAGTGTATATATGATGCCCTATAATTTCCATCCAAAATCAACTAACTAGTAACTTAAATATTTATTGTCCTCTTTCACCTCTTTCTACCTTTAATGGCCTTTATCATGATCAGGTTAAGTTTTTCTTTTTATTTTTAGTTAACTATCTGCCTAGAGATGTTAAAGCTTAGCTATATACCTGTATGTGTGTCCCGAACATTATGCCTAATAGCATTTTGGTCCTTAATTTTGGTCCTAATAACATTATCCTAATAGCATTTTGGTCCTTAATTTTTAAAATATTCCAAAATAAGTCTTCAATCTACAAATTATATTAAATTTGTAGAAGAAAAAATGCATGTGACCACCATATACTGTTAATTAGTGATAGTTAATTTTATAATTTACATGTTATGACATAATTGTTAAGAAAGAAAGTGTTTTTTTTGTTGAGATTTTAACAGTTAAATAAATGAAATGATTAAACTAGGAAAATTTGATTGATTCTGAGACTCGTTTCAGAACATTTTAAAATTCAAAGAATAAAATAAAATTAGCATATAGTTCAGGACTGAGAATGAGTTTTAACAATTTTCTGAAGCTAGGCATAGGAAATTCCCCCTCCCCCCTCAAATCTCCCTACGCTTGCACAAAATAAAAATTATGATGTAATATGAAGTAGATCTTTTCCTTGTAAACTACTCCCTAATTAAAAGTATGTTGGATTAATCTTAAATCTCTGATTCAAAAATCTTTGCCAACTGAAACAATTTTTGACACATTATAAGCCAAATATAATCATTGATATGACTAGGATAATTAATTATTCTTTTTGGAAGAAACAAAAAGAAAAGCCTTAATTATTGTACTTACATATAGTCACTAGGGCATAAGATCAAATTGGTTATAAATAAAAATATGGTCGGATCGCCAATGGATTTAATTTCCATTTTTATATTTCTTCCTTGCCATTGGCTAGTACCGATATATTAAACTTAGCTTCTATGCAATATCATTTAAATGACTCGAATTGATTCATGACGTCATAGAAAAGATAAATTACAAAATAATCAACAGTACTCGGATGTCCTATGAAAATGGCAATTGGTTCGGAATCAAACCCCTAATCAACGTTAGCCAAAATATAAATAATTCCTCTTAAAAAATATTATAACCGGTTGTTTCATCAATCCCAAAACAATCGTATTCAATATGCATAAATATATGACATACATAAGTTAGAGTTAATTATGTATACCTTTTAGTTTTAACTAGCTCTTAATTAATCCTTCTGATTTTAGAAGTTACAAATACATCCTTTGAATTTAAAACATTTATTTCAATTCCATTCATATAAACGAAAAAAAAGGAGGGCCCAGTCCCCTAGGCCTTTGTAGATTCATGTATGCATGTGATACGAGGGCTACCTCTCCCTCTATCCCACCTCCGATAAAGTATAGATTGTACAAATATTGGCCTAAATTTTTCAGTATTAATTGTTTAGCATTTGGCAAAAATGCTGAACAATTTAGTTGTTTTATTTTTTGTTAAATAATTAGGATTAATTGTCTGAAGGAAGCGATCACGGGTGCGGAACGTGAACGAACGTTAGTTTAGTAAGAGAGAGGGAACGTACTCCCTCAGGTGCTCTCTCATCGTCCAAAAACAGAGAGAGGGCACCCCAATGAGGGAGAGAGTGAGCAGCCCAAAGGAGGGAAAAACACTATAACTACCCTTAAACAATTATAAGAAATATTTTATAGATTTGAAACCATAAACTCCTAAAATGAAACATTAAATTTCAAAAAAGATCTTAAATTTTTTTGGCTTTTAAATGTTAAAAATATATTTAAAATTTTTTCTTAAAAAGAAAAATACTTTTCAGGACAAATTTGTTATAATTAAAGGTATTATTGTCTTACCTCTATGTTTTCTTGTACAAGAAGTTTGCGAAAGATAAAATTAAAATAAGTTTTTAAAATTCAAATAATAGCTTTATAATTTTGAAAAATAGAAAAATAAATTAAGAAATAATTAAAACAAAAAGAAAATATAATTGTATGATTAACTCACGGAAATTCATCACTTAATATGTATAGCTATATATATATATATAAACAGAGAAACATAAAGGCACCTGGACGTATTAGCTAGCTGTCCAATAGCCAAGTAGGAGACAATATAGCAATGGCTTCCAGTTTGGTTCGGACATAAAAGTTTATTTATTGATCATCCCTACCACATATATAACCAATGATTGTGCACATAAGAATTGACCAATATGCATCTGTAGAAATGTGTATGTATTCAACGTAGACAGACTGGTTATTGAATGAGCAGATGCACAGTCGACGAGTGTGTGTGTGTATATATATGCATATACATATATATATATATATATATACATCTATAGATTGATTGAGTTCACCTACTTTATTATGGAGATGCCATAACACAATTAGCATGTTTTGGGGAGGTTTCTGGGAATTTCGTTCTCAATTCTCTATCCTCCAGCTATTTCCTTTATAAATTTTCAGGGGGGCTGAAAGTTCTCATATATATCTTCTGACGGTCATAATTTTGACCCTCTAGGAGGATATTATGTGAAGTAGCTTGGAATATTAATAATTAATAGTATCAGTAGGTAATAACAACTTTTATATATAGATGGTTACTCTTATTTTTGCCTATGGATAGTTATGGATAGTTATTGTTGTTTTAAGCATAGTTATTGTTGTTTTAAGCATGTGATATAGATCAAAAGGTTGTCATTAATCATATATTTGATAAAAAAAAATTACGATATTAATGAGCATTGAACTGAAAAAAACTCATTAAAAATGATTTTAGATAGACAACTTGTTATTTATTAATCAAATAGAATTTAGATTAAAGATTCATTCTCTCATTTTTGAATCTCGTTCGTAAGAATCTAGTTCATAATTCTTTTTTCATTGCAGACTATGTTTATTTTCAATTTTTTATTCTTTAATTTTTATTTCATGATTCTTTTTCACTCAACACTCCAGCCTCGTGTCGTACTTTGTCGATCTCGGCTAAGCCCCAGCCATTTTTGCCGCCCCTCGTCACAATGGGCCAAATGGTATGCTAAAACACCTAAATCCTTGACTATATGTGTGGAAAAAAAAGAAAAGAAAAGGAATCTTCTATAAAATTTAATACTTCACCCCAAAAACTTTCGTTCGTTTCCAAAAACTTTGCTACCGGAATGCATTTTCAAACTAGTCATCCAATCGAAATAAAAAAAAAAGAAAAAAAATAATTAGTTTTGAGTGCTACCCATTGTTAATAGGATTGTAAATCTTACCCATCTTTTCAACGGGTTAACGCGGTACAAAGAAAAATACGTTCACACAAGCTGGGAAACCCAAGAAATTTGAAAGAAGGAAAAAAGGGGGAAAAAAAAAAAGGTGCCAATCTTACAGTAGAATTTGATCATAAATGAGTTTTTTTGCTTCCCCTTTTCATTGAGAAAACCAACACTGTTTTTCTTGCTTTGAATTCAAGAGCGAATAAGGAAACGGAGAGAGAAGAAGAGTGGCAAGATGTGTAAGTAAAATGAAAAGAAATATTTAATGTGATTGTATATTTTATTTGAAACAAACTTGCTACGTGTGAAAAAAAGAAGTTAGCGACCAAGAAAAAGTCTATTCAAGAGTCTGAAATATTTAGCATTGTTCCTCATTTTAACTCCCTTTCATTACGTTGTTTTTATATATTCATTTTCCATTTCAAAAAAAATAATTTAACTAATATTTAAGACTATTAGGTTGCTTATTATAGCAAGTGATATAAATTGCCACATAATCAAATATAATTAAAGGATACATGTATTTTTATAATGTTGTATGTAACTCTTCCACATATATATATATACACACATATATATGTATATATATATATGTGTGTGTGTGTCAATATGCCGTTACTTTTGAGCCAAAAACGGACTAATTGTTCGAATGTATACATTATAGCTAGTGAATATCTCCATCCCACCACTTACTATGGATAGGTAAATGTAAGGCTTGTAATTTTGGTGACAAATCTTTGTGTTGTTGAGGAAAATGATCGTCTTGCCCTAATACTGAAATTTAATACTTTTTTTTTCCTGAAAATTTTATACTTTTTTACTACTACAAACCAAAGATTAGATGACGCCTATTTAACGACATTTTATAAAAAACCATTATCTAATGTGTTTAAAAAAGTACGACATAGGAAGCTCTATGTTTCGAAAATTCATACGAGAACATTAGACAATGATTTACTAAAAACGGTTGTCTAAAGTACAACATTAACTTTAGATAACGGTTTTTAAAAAACCATCATCTAATGTAACACCCGCCTATTTTATGTAACGGACCACGTTAAGTTAGTAACGTTGTTAAGAAATTTTATTAATAAATTACGTTATATGATATGATATATGATGTGAATGTTACTAACTTTTTATGTCAAGTTTTATGACAGGTGACGACCGCATGGAATCGTTGTGCTCAAGTGTTCATGATTATTTTAAATGTATGTTTATTTATGATGCAATGATGTATGAATGTTTTATTGCATGGCATTTAAGGACAGTTCGGCAGGCCAAACTTTTAAGATCGGCAGGCCGAACATTCTGCCCGAGATCGGCAAGCCGAAGAAACCCATCGGCAGGCCGAACTTGGTGGAACCGGCAGGCCGAAGGGGAAAATCGGCAGGCCAAACACGGCTGACGAGCAGTCAGCAGAATCTCTCCAAAATTATGGCTGAGTTAATTACGTTAATTGGATGATTTCATGTGATTAATTGGCATAATAATGGAATGTTTTATCAGTTAAGGAAATTAAAGGGTTTGACTTCACATTGATTTGTGTTAATTTAAATGGTTTCCCATTTAAATAGGGCAAAACATGGTAAGTGATGAGTGAGAGTTTTGAATTTTCCTCTTTTCTCACCTTCCTCCACGCTCACTTGCCTCTAAACAGTCAGAAAATTTTGACTTAATGAAGAGTAATGAACCTTCATTATTCTCATTACGTTAAAAAATTTTTAATGTTCTCTCCTCAGAATATTTTTCTCTCTCTCTCTGTTCTGAGACATTTTCTGATTTTCCCTATCTTCCTCTTCTCCTCTCCACGAAATTTCTCTCTCTCTATCCCGAGAATTCTCTGCAAGAAAATTTTAAGAAAAGTCATATTTCGTTGGTTAAAATTCAAGGATTTTGAGAAGAAATTTCAAGGTAAGAATTTAGTTTTTCAGTGTTTTTGAAAAAGAATTCTCCTCCTCAATTCGTCTACAATATTCTTCTTTAGGTATTGTATTTGTTTTGGATTTCAATATGATATGCATGTATGCGTTATGAAATGTTTTCCTAAGTTTCAAGTTGTTTCAACGTTTTTATGATGAAATATAGATTTTCTGTCTTCTATCCCTCACAGTAAAATGTTACTGTTTAATTTTGATGTATGAAAATGTAATGTTCATTCAAGGGGTAAATATGATATTTTTCATGAAAATTGACAAGAATATGCTTGTGTCATGTATGATGAATGTAATTTTGAGTTATGAGAAATTTTATGAGATTATGTTAAGAAAACTATTTTAACAATGATATTTCTAGATTTTTATTTATGAAATGTTATATATATATATTTAAATGATTTTATGATAATGAAATAATTTTATGCATGGAAATAAGATGTTTGTATGAATTTAAAAAAAATGTATGTATTTTAAATTATTCGAAAACGTTTTCAAAGGATTTTCATGTTTATAATGTATGAAATGTTTTGATGATAATATTTAAGGAAGCATGTTATGAATAGTGTTTATATGTGTGATGGTAATGTTATGTTTTCACGATGATGATTATGATTATAATATGAGAAGAATACATGTATGAATGTTATATGAATGGATGATTTACGCTATGATATTAAGTATTGATTTTATTATGTTTTAAATGGAAAAATGGTATGAACACACAAAGGAACGAGCACTTCGAGACCACGACGTCTTCACCAAATCACGTTAAGGGTAAGTAAGCTAGCTTTAAGGTAAGTACATTCCCACTTGCAACATGACACGTTTTATAAGGTTTGATGATATGTTTACAAGGACACTCATGATGATTTTAAGATAATTTTTCCTTAAAGGATTTCTTATGAAAGATTTCATGATTTAAAGTTATGCATGTACGATGATGACATGTTTCAAAGCATGAAAATTATGTGTATATATGTATCACCTAATAAGTGTTGCACACCAATGTTATGACTATGATATGTTATGATGTCATGTTTGATTTTGAATTAGCTACCCTTCTCCTCTTATGACGGCGGGCCTATGATGATGTTTATGGTGCAACACTTGGGCCCTTAAGATGAAAATGGAATAAGTTTTAAAATGATCAACGTAACGAAAGATATGTTTTTATGAAATTGTGCTTAAGGCACTTTTATGATATGATGACAATGATGATGATGATGTTTATGAAATGTTTTAAAATTGTGAGAATTATATGTATTTACTAAGCATTAGCTTAATCATGTTTTATGTCATGTTGCAGATAAGGGTAAGAAAATCATGGACTAGACGGAGGACATGGAAAGGCGTGTGAGCATTATGCATGATGGATTGTAACCGAAAGCACGCCAAGAAAAACGTTTCTATGTTTTTAATAAAGTTTTATATTTTTGAACACTATTTTTTTTTATGACAAACATTTCAAGGATTTTTGAACTATATTTCATATTTTATTTCATTATTATGATTTTTTGCATTTTTATGAAAGGTTGATTATGTTTGGAAAAATAAGTTTTCTTTAGGTTTATGGCTCGGTCGGCCTGTCGAACACCCTTGGTCGGCCTGCCGAACAATGATGAATTTTTAAGTTGTCTTGCAAAGCCTCTGACGGCCTGTCGGTTGAGAAGTTTAGGCCTGCCGATGATGTTCGGCCTGTCGAAATTCCAAGTTCGGCCTGACGAACTGTGGAGTTAATGACTTTAAAATAAAATGTGTTGATTAAGGAGATTTGATGTGATGTTTGTTAAGTGCTGATTTTACAACTTGATAAACCTATATTATTAAATAAGTTCATGATTAATTTAAGTATAATTGAATAAATTATTATATGGAATAAGTTAAGCAAGGTTATTTTAAACAATGATAAGTTTTTTTAAAAAAAAAAATTAGATGCATGAATGGATCCTGGTTAAGTTTGTTTAAGTACTTTTAAAGTCAAAAGTACCGTTTAAGTTTAATATTATATATATGTTTAAAGTTTAATCAAGTACGAATGTATGAATGTAACGACATCTGTGACGTCCGACCTAAGGGGCGTTGCAGGCTTTTGTATCAGAGCAATTTTTTGATTACAATTCATATCGCCACACATCAATCGAAGTCCTCCAAGTAAGTATGTTATTAAGTTAGATGTATTGATGCAAGTATGATGATAAGATTAAGGTTTGAATGACTAATGATTAACGATCTAGTAGTGGAAACATGTCTCATAAATGGAAGATTATTTTCTAAGTCTTAATTCTTTTAGGAAATTAACGATGGACAGACATAGAAGAATGCAGACTCGCACCCAAACTAACGAAAGACTCATGACGATAATCGTTGAACTGCAAAGGCAGTTGGAGGATCAAAGAAGGGAGATTGTTGCTTTAAGGGCCAATAGCCAGAATGATGAATGATGAGGCAATGACGTGCCTCCTCCTCCTTCGCAGCCACAAGTCAATGAAGTCCCTGTGCCTGCTGTTGAACCAAGAGCGGCATATCAAGAACCTCTTCTGGTCAGATGGAAGAGGGTTAAGCCAGCAGACTTTGAGGGTTATAAGGATCCACTAATAGTTCAGGGATGGTTAAAGACGATTGAGGCCACTTTACGACTTATGGATTTCACGGACAATGAAAAGGTCCTCTATGCCTCATACTGCCTCACCATGGAGGCTAGAATATGGTGGGATGGCATCTAACAGAGCAGGAATGTTGAAGAGATGACATGAGCTGACTTTGTACATGAATTCAACACGAAGTTCTTCCACATGAATGTCACGAGGAAACATTATGAGGAGTTCGAGAGCTTACGTCAAGGGGATATGTCAGTCACAGATGTGGTGACAAAGTTTGACCAGCTTGCTCGTCTATGTCCAGGAATGGTTATGGATGAAGGTGAAAGGGTCATAAGACTTATTAGAGCCCTTAGGCTAGATATTACTGCTATTGTGGATGGGGCAAGTCCACCCAGGAGTCAAGAGCAGGTTGTTATGAGAGCCTAGCGTGCTGAGTTTCATCTGTCCAAGCTAAGAAGGAACCAGCCACAGTCGGCTCAGCAAGCTGACAATGCAAACAACCAAAACCGCCCTCCCCACAGGAACAACAACAACAATCAGAACTAGAGGAACAAGAAGAGGAAGGGCAATCCTCAACAACAGCAAGGCCAAGACAACAAAAGGCACAATGATGGTCAGCGTAACAACAATGAAAGGCGATTTCAACCATGTACTAAATGTGGGAAGAAGCATCCAGGGGAATGCCGATTGGGGACAAACCAATGTTTCATATGTCAGCGTGAGGACCACTTTGTGAAGAACTGCCCCAAGTTGATGAATGCCAATGCCCCACAGAGACCTCCTCCTCAAGCCCAGCTGCATCAGATGCAAGCCTCCCTTGAAGGGCCACTAATTAGTCAAAGGAGAATTGAAGCCCCACCAACAAACGCCCGAATCTATGCCATGACGAAAGAACAAGTGGCTGCTGAAGCCTCCAATGTGGTCACAGGTCAGATAACAAGCTTATCTAATGATGTTTATGTTCTTTTTGATATGGGTGCCAAGCATTCTTTTGTATCTATGTCACATGCTAAGAAGTTAGGGGTTCGGTTAGAGCCTATGAGACAGGGGTTCACTACGACACTACCCTCCGAGGAAGTGATGTTATCCACGCACTGTTTGCGTGCAGTACCCCTAGGATTTCTAATAGGGAACTTTTCGTCGACCTTATTGTGATCGACATGCATGACTACGATATGAATTTTGGGATGGATTTCCTAAGTAAGTATAATGCCTCAATCGAATGCCGAAAACAAAAGGTGATCTTCCATCCTGAAGGTGATCAGAAGTTCATTTATGTTGGCGAGACTAGAAAGAAACACAACATGTTTCTATCGGCAATGGAAGCAAGGAAGCTATTAGCAAGTGGCTGCATGGGCTATCTGGCAAACATTGTAGACAAAAGCCAAGAAGGAAAGACAAGAATTAAAGATGTGCATGTTGTTCATGAATATGAAGATGTGTTTCCAGAAGATCTGACGAGTCTACCGCCAGAAAGAGAAGTTGAATTTGAGATTGAGCTCGCACCAGACACCGATCCAATCTCAAAAGGTGCCTTACAGAATTAAAGGAGCTTCACACACAATAAAGGAGTTACTTGACAAAGGTTTCATCAGGCCAAGTCACTCACCATGGGGTGCTCCAGTTTTATTTGTGAAAAAGAAGGATGGCACTATGAGACTCTGCATCGACTATAGAGAACTGAACAAGGTGACGATCAAGAACAAGTATCCATTGCCTCGAATTGATGATTTGTTTGATCAGCTCAAGGGTGCATCGGTGTTCTCAAAGATTGATCTACGATCAGGATATCACCAGTTGAAGATTAAAGAAGGAGATATCCCAAAGACTGCTTTCAGGTCGAGGTATGGTCATCATGAGTTTGTGGTTATGTATTTCGGTCTAACGAATGCACCTGCTGCCTTTATGGATTTGATGAACCGGGTATTCAAGGATTTCCTCGATAAATTTGTTGTTGTATTTATCGATGATATTCTTGTCTATTCAAAGAATCAAGAAGAACATGAGGAGCATTTAAGGATTGTGCTGGAGACTTTAAGAAGACATCAGCTATATGCAAAGTTCTCCAAATGCGAGTTTTGGCTTGATAAAGTGTCATTCTTGGGGCATGTTATTTCAAAGGATGGGATTATGGTGGACCCTGCCAAAGTAGAAGCTATACTCAATTGGAAACAACCGATGAATGCAAGTGAAATAAGGAGCTTCTTGGGTCTAGCAGGTTATTATCGGAGATTCGTAGAGGATTTCTCCAAGATAGCAGCTCTACTCACGAACTTGACTCGCAAGGGAAAGAGGTATGAATGGACGGATGCATGTAAAAAGACTTTTCAAGAACTGAAGAAAAGACTAACGACGGCTCTAGTGTTGGCAATTCCTGAAGATAATGATGGGTTTGTTATTTATAGTGATGCATCCAAGATGGGCCTCGGAGCTGTATTGATGCAGAATGAAAAGGTGATTGCTTATGCTTCAAGACAACTGAAGGATTATGAAAAGAACTATCCTACTTATGACCTCGAGTTAGTAGCAGTCATTTTTGCATTAAAGATATAGAGACACTATTTATATGGGGTCCAATGTAAGATCTTTACTGATCATCAAAGTCTGAAGTACTTCTTCACGCAAAGAGACCTGAACATGAGACAACGAAGATGGCTAGAGTTAGTGAAGGATTACGATTGTGAAATCCTTTATCATCCTGGTAAAGCTAACCGAGTAGCTGATGCTCTAAGTATGAAGTCAGTTGCCACGTTGATGTCAATGCAAGCAATGTCTCCACCTTTAAGGAAGGAAATTCTAGACTTCGATTTAGAACTTATAACAGGCCAGCTATCAGCACTCTCTCTTGCTCCGACGATGTATGATGAAATTCGAAGTAAGCAAGATGACGACGTAAGCCTTGTAAGGATCAAGCATGAAATAAAAGAATGAAAATGTCAAGAGTTTCGTATTGCAGATGACGGAACTTTGTACCTCAAGGACCGTTTATGTGTTCCCAATGTTGATGATTTAAGGGAAAAGATCTTGGCAGAAATTCATGACACTCCTTACTCTATTCATCCAGGTGCAACAAAGATGTATAATGATCTAAAAGGTAACTTCTGGTGGTTTGGAATGAAACGTGATGTTGCAAAGTATGTGAAGAAATGTATGACATGTCAGTAAGTAAAGGCTGAACACCAAAGACCTGGTGGTGAACTGCAGTCTATCCAAATACCGGAATGGAAATGAGAAGATATAGCAATGGATTTCATTACCGGTTTGCCCAGAACTATGAATGGCTATGATGTAATTTGGGTAGTTGTGGATCGGGTGACGAAGACGGCGCATTTCATTCCTATCAAGATCACTTACTCTATGGAACGGTTAGCGGAACTCTATGTTAAGGGGATTGTACGACTTCATGGGATTCTTAAGTCAATTATCTCAGATCGTGATGGCAGGTTCATACCTAAGTTTTGGAAGAGTGTACAGACCGCAATGTGAACCAAGCTTCATTTCAGTACAGCTTTCCATCCTCAGACTGACGGCCAAACAGAAAGGACGAACTTGATTTTAGAAGATATGCTACGAGCTTGTTCTCTCGATTTTAAGACAAGCTGGTGTAAAATGTTGCCGTCAGCAGAGTTTGCTTACAACAACAACAACTTTCAGACAACAATTGGGATGGCACCATATGAAGCATTGTATGGGCGAAAATGTAGGTCGCCTATATGTTGGCACGAAGTTGGTGAAAAGAAGTTGATGGAAAGCGTAGATGCTGAAAGAATCGACTTTGTGAATGAAACTTCTGAGATGATAAAGTTGATAAGAAGAAGAATAGAGACTGCTCAAAGCCGTCAGAAGAATTATGCTGACAAAAGAAGAAGACCTTTAGAGTTCGCCGTGGGCGAATATGTGTTTTTGAAAGTTGCACAAATGAAGGGGGTTATGAGATTTGGAAAGAAAGGCAAGCTAAGTCCAAGATTCATCGGTCCTTATGAAGTTGTTAAACGAATAGGCAAAGTGGCTTATCAGCTGAAGTTGCCTTTTGAAATGTCTGCAATGCACGATGTATTTCATGTCTCCATGCTCAAAAAGTATGTATCGGACCCTACGCATGTGATTGAGCAGCACGTGATCGAGATACGAGAAGACTTAAGTTATGAAAAAAAGCAAATAAAGATACTCGATCGAAAAACCAAGACCTTGAGGAATAAAGAAATTCTATTGGTCAAGGTGTTATGGCGAAATCGGCAAGTTGAATAAGCTACATGGGAACATGAAGATGACATGAAAGCTATGTGTCCACATTTATTCTAAGTTTCGAGGACGAAACTTTTATAAGGTGGGGAGAATTGTAACACCCGCCTATTTTATGTAACGGACCACGTTAAGTTAGTAACGTTGTTAAGGAATTTTATTAATAAATTACGTTATATGATATGATATATGATGTGAATGTTACTAATTTTTTATGTCAAGTTTTATGACAGGTGACGACCGCATGAAATCGTTGTGCTCAAGTGTTCATGATTATTTTAAATGTATGTTTATTTATGATGCAATGATGTATGAATGTTTTATTGTATGGCATTTAATGACAGTTTGGCAGGCCGAACATTCTGCCCGAGATCGACAGGCCAAAGAAACCCATCGGCAGGCCAAAGGGGAAAATCGACAGGCCAAACACGGCTGACGAGCAGTCAGCAGAATCTCTCCAAAATTATGGCTGAGTTAATTACGTTAATTGGATGATTTAATGTGATTAATTGGCATAATAATGGAATGTTTTATCAGTTAAAGAAATTAAAGGGTTTGACTTCGCATTGATTTGTGTCAATTTAAATGGTTTCCCATTTAAATCCATTTAAATAGGGCAAAACATGGTAAGTGATGAGTGAGAGTTTTGAATTTCCCTCTTTTCTCACCTTCCTCCATGCTCACTTGCCTCTAAACAGTCAGAAAATTTTGACTTAATGAAGAGTAATGAACCTTCATTATTCTCATTACATTAAAAAAATTTTAACGTTCTTCTCCTCAGAATATTTTTCTCTCTCTCTCTCTGTTCTGAGACATTTTTTGATTTTTCCTATCTTCCTCTTCTCCTCTCCACGAAATTTCTCTCTCTCTATCCCGAGAATTCTCTGCAAGAAAATTTTAAGAAAAGTCATATTTCGTTGGTTAAAATTCAAGGATTTTGAGAAGAAATTTCAAGGTAAGAATTTAGTTTTCCAGTGTTTTTGAAAAAGAATTCTCCTCCAAAATTCGTCTACAATATTCTTCTTTAGGTATTGTATTTGTTTTGGATTTCAATATGATATGCATGTATGCGTTATGAAATGTTTTCCTAAGTTTCAAGTTGTTTCAACGTTTTTATGATGAAATATGGATTTTCTGTCTTCTACCCCTCATAGTAAAATGTTACTGTTTGATTTTGATGTATGAAAATGTAATGTTCATTCAAGGGGTAAATATGATATTTTTCATGAAAATTGACAAGAATATGCTTGTGTCATGTATGATGAATGTAATTTTGAATTATGAGAAATTTTATGAGATTATGTTAAGAAAACTATTTTAACAATGATATTTTTGGATTTTTGTTTATGAAATGTTATATATATATTTAAATAATTTTATGATAATGAAATAATTTTATGCATGGCAATAAGATGTTTGTATGAATTTAAAAAAAATGTATGTATTTTAAATTATTCGAAAACATTTTCAAAGGATTTTCATGTTTATAATGTATGAAATGTTTTGATAATAATATTTAAGGAAGCATGTTATAAATAGTGTTTATATGTGTGATGGTAATGTTATGTTTTCACGATGATGATTATGATTATAATATGAGAAGAATACATGTATGAATGGATGATTTACGTTATGATGTTAAGTATTGATTTTATTATGTTTTAAATGGAAAAATGTCATGAACACACAAAGGAACGAGCACTTCGAGACCGCGACGTCGTCACCAAATCACGTTAAGGATAAGTAAGCTAGCTTTAAGGTAAGTACATTCTCACCTGCAACATGACATGTTTTATAAGGTTTGATGATATGTTTACAAGGACACTCATGATGATTTTAAGATGATTTTTCCTTAAAGGATTTCTGATGAAAGATTTCCATGATTTAAAGTTATGCATGTATGATGATGACATGTTTCAAAGCATGAAAATTATGTGTATATATGTATCACCTAATAAGTGTTGCACACCAATGTTATGACTATGATATGTTATGATGTCATGTTTGGTTTTGGATTAGCTACCCTTCTCCTCTCATGACGGCGCGCCTATGATGATGTTTATGGTGCAACACTTGGGCCCTTAAGATGAAAATGGAATAAGTTTTATAATGATCAACGTAATGAAAGATATGTTTCTATGAAATTGTGCTTAAGGAACTTTTATGATATGATGACAATGATGATGATGATGTTTATGAAATGTTTTAAAATTGTGAGAATTATATGTATTTACTAAGCATTAGCTTAATCATGTCTTATGTCATGTTGCAGATAAGGGTAAGAAAATCATGGACTAGACGGAGGACATGGAAAGACGTGTGAGCATTATGCACGATGGATTGTAACCGAAAGCACGCCAAGAAAAATGTTTCTATGTTTATAATAAAGTTTTATATTTTTGAACACTATTTCTTTTTATGACAAACATTTCAAGGATTTTTGAACTATATTTCATATTTTATTTCATTATTATGATTTTTTGCATTTTTATGAAAGGTTGATTATGTTTGGAAAAATAAGTTTTCTTTAGGTTTATGGCTCAGTCGGCCTGCCGAACACCCTTGGTCGGCCTGCCGAACAATGATGAATTTTTAAGTTGTCTTGCAAAGCCTCTGCCGGCCTGCCGGTTGAGAAGTTTAGGCCTGTCGATGATGTTCGGCCTGTCGAAATTCCAAGTTCGGCCTGACGAACTGTGGAGTTAATGACTTTAAAATAAAATGTGTTGATTAAGGAGATTTGATGTGATGTTTGTTAAGTGCTGATTTTACAACTTGATAAACCTATATTATTAAATAAGTTCATGATTAATTTAAGTATAATTGAATAAATTATTATATGGAATAAGTTAAGAAAGGTTATTTTAAACAATGATAAGTTTTTTTTTAAAAAAAAAAATTAGATGCATGAATAGATCTTGGTTAAGTTTGTTTAAGTACTTTTAAAGTCAAAAGTACCGTTTAAGTTTGATATTATATATATGTTTAAAGTTTAATCAAGTACGAATGTATGAATGTAACGACATCTGTGACGTCCGACCTAAGGGGCGTTGCATCTAATATTCTCGAACGAATTTTAAAAATAGACGGGATTTTTCTCACTCATTGTTTTTTCAAAAAATTTTGAAATTTTCTATTCCTTACTTAAATTTCAAACACTCTCTTCTACTTTACTCTATTTAATTTGCAAACTCTAAATTTTTTTCTTAAACCCATCATCTTTCCAATAAGTTTTCACTGTCTCTCTGTTCCTCTCCTAACTTACTCTTTTATTCTATCATTCCAAAACTTAACAATTTTTTTTTCTAAAATATCTCTTTCATATCTTTTAAACTCCTCACTTCCTCATCTACCGCTACCAAGATCCTCACAACCATGTCCTTGAATCCTCAGCTAGAGAGTCACTCTCTGTCATATCCGTCGTCGTTGCCGCTGCCAGCATCTTTGTAAGCCCTAAAATTTGAGTAATTTGCTTTCTTTAAATTTAAGTTATTTTGTTCGGATTTATATATATATATATATATATATATATTGTATTTGATTAGGTATTTTTTTGTTATCATATTGTGTAGAAAAACTTTGTTTATGGTTTTAGAAATAAAAGTGTTATATCCATATTGATTAAGTATGACAAGAAGAATTTGTAACATGTCTTTAAAATTATTATGTGTAAATTAATGAGATTTGAATTAAGTTTATTAAAGAAGAGGATGTGAATTTGTGAATAATAATTTGAAGAAATTGTTTTTTGAGAAAAAATAGTTTTGGTGATTTTTTTTTTAAATTTTTGAAGGCAGAGATTGTTTAATGTGCATATTAGACGACAGTTTTATTTAAAAAATCATCGTCTAATGTAAATAAATCCCATTCAGTATAGACTTTAGAAAATATACCATATATTATGACTCTAGATAAGATGATATTTAAGTACTTGTCATCTTATATTTAAACAATGGTTTTTTTAACTGTAATCTAATGTTTAGTCTACAGTAGTGTTTGTTGTATTAAAAAAAAAATGTTATCTGAAAACTGGATAAATTTGATAGTTTTAATACGTTCGTATAAGCTGTTTTCTCATATAAATGTACATGTATTTTGTGTTTGTGTGTGTATAGATATATGCAAATTTGTATTTATATACATACATATATATATATATATATGCGTATGAGCATATATGTAAAATCAATTGCGTGTTTGTGTATTTTCATATTGTTAAAAGTTAAAGAGGTGGAAAAAAGTTACAATTTACAAGCATGTTTACCATACACATCCCTATTTCTTTATCTAATTAACTTAAGAAAAATACCAAAAACTACGTACTCAAATACGCGTGTGTGGTTATCTAGGACGCTGCGACATGACTATCCCAAACTTAATTTCATTTTTTTCCCCCTTAATCAAAGAAAATGAATCAAGGGATACGACGAGGATCAGTAGTACACATTATCTTAACAATTATTTATTATTAATATATAATATTTTTCGTTTCAAGCTAAGTTTGAGACATGATCCCTTTCCTTTTCAGAATTTTCATTTTCTCCCCTTGTCCCCTTATCCGTCTCTCCTGCTAATGTCCTTTTCGACTAATTTGAGAAATAAGAATTTTGGGGTTTTTTATTTTTTTATTTTTCATTTTTTGTTCTGAGATTTCTCAATATCAAATGTGGTCTTACCATTTCATAACATGTCTGTCTTGTGGTTGGGTTTATCTCCTGACAGCTTGGAGTTAATGCAATATTGGACCACACTATTAGCAAATGGGACAAAGTAACATGAAGGGTAGCTAGAGAGAACACAAAAATTTATATATTTACATCTTTAATTAGATTGCGTGACACATTTTAATCCTAGTGATGGTTTAATTAATAATCTTATTGATGAAAAAAATTACTCATTCAATATTAGTTCCTGAGTAAGACTCCACTAAACGAAGCCACAGTTTATAAGATGCTTCTTTCGTCATCACCTCTTAATTACAGTGACGTCTGTGTTTATTAAACTAATCAACAAAATGAGGCCCATATTATTGCGTGTGATTCTTTTGACTTTGAATTAGAATAAAATGAGGCCCTTATAAGTCTCTCTCCTAATTCTTAATTAATTATCAAAACCCAACTTGCATATTTTGCTTCCCAAAAATGCAAAGAAACACAACTTGTTGATGAGCCGTCCAAACTTAGATTACTGCGCTTAATTGTCTTATTACTTCCTTAAATTAAGCTTTTCTAATTAATTAAGTACAGTTGCTACTATGATTAATTAGGACATAAGCAATAAGAGTGGTTTTTCATTTTCTTTTCAGTTGAAGCAACTTCCACGAAGAATAAATCTCGTGCATGGTTAGTGTACTATTTAAGGTAGTTTAAACCATAAAGCCGGTTCAAACTGACGTTTGATGAAATAATAACGAATGCCAATTTAAATCATAGAGGCAGTTTTAAGATGGCCAAAACCCTTAAAATCCAAACTTTATCTCTCTCCCCCCAAGTTCACATGTTTTGAACCATTTTCTACGGTAAAAGTAATTTTTTTTCTCATTTTTCTTTCATAAATCATAGTTATCCAAACATCAGTTTTTATATCAAACTTGATGTGATATTTTATCCTCATTTTAAATATTTAAGTTCCAAACGCCAGTTCAAAACAACGGTTTATACTATATAGTTTAGAACCTACAGTTTAAATCATAAAGTTTTAAACTACACTATTTCGAACCCACGCACTAAACGAACTTGTAATTGTAAGTACTCTATCTTCAACTGTTAAGCTGGTTTGCAATGTTGAATCCTCTTCATCATCTTCTTTCTTTTTTTTTTTTAAGGAAAATTTCGTTTCAATAAAAATAAAATACAAATATGATTGACCATAAAATATAAGGCATAATTCTCAATAAAGATCATCTCCATCAGTATAAACAAATAAGGCTCATGTCAAAAGGTTGAAGTGCATGCTAATAACCTGAAAAAAAGGAGGTACCTCGACACATACTAAGAATGAGCACACATTATGCTCTGTATATAGGCTCTCAACATATAATGGAAACATCCGAAGAATTATGAGGTATGTAGCACAAAGACCACCACAACCAAGTAAGAGCAGGCTCTTGCGAATCTATCTCCATCTCTATATTAAAGAAATAATAATAGTAATAATAATAATAATATTATTATTATTATTATTATTATTATTATTAACGTCTGTGTCTTTGTTTCAATCTAGCTATTAAAGAAATAAAATAAAATAATTAATTGATTCAAACAACTTCTTGTAATATGTATTTGGATTGTAGTTTAAGGATCAACCAAAAGTGAGTTAGAAGAGTGCTGTCGAATTAATGCGTCTCAAGGTAGTCTTATTGGAACTCCTACCTTTAATTACTTTAAAGAAATGTTCTTGTACTGATCATAACATGAAAGGTTATAGATCTAATTCCAACACATTAAGAAAAGGAATATGACTGTTTGCCCATATGTTAGAGTAGGTTCAAATTTAATACTACAGCTTGTATCATAAATAATTGTTGGGCAACATATAGTAGTTTTTTATCTTTAGTTTTTGTCAAATCTCCATGTACTTTTCAAAAATAAAATCTGCATGTGATGCTTATTTCTTAATTGCTAATGAATTTGGATAATCGTATTTAAAGAGGAAAGATGACACGTTTTTAGGTGGTTCCAAACTAAATGAATATTATATAGGGCAACACCCCTAGAGCTTAGATAGTTACATATAAATTAAATAATGTGAGCGAGAGAGAGATTGATTATAAGCCATCCTTATAGGCATACACATGTGGGTGTTTAGAGAACCAGTTTAAACCAATAATTTAAATATAAAAAATTGTTTAAATTTTATAGAAAACAATGTTGTAACAAAATTGAGTTGCAGTAGACTTTTTATTCAAACGAAGTTCCCAAACAAACAATAAATCTCTTTATTATATTAAAACAGAAACAAAAGAAAAAAAATGGAATTTGAAACAAAATAATGCTAGATGATCATGATGAATGTACACTTCTCTCTATGTAACAATTTTTTTGCAGTAAATTATATAGTTGTATACTAAACTATTTGCTTATTCAATAATACACCCCAAACTTTAAATTTTGACAAAACACATCTTGAACTTAAAAATTATTTGCAATTGAGGTCCAATAGCTATTTTTAATTTGCTTTTGGTACTCTACTGAGCATCAATTTTTTTTATTAAAATGCCTTCCTCTACTCGTAAAACACTTGTGTGCAAATCTCGTTATTCAAACCATTCGTGCATTTTAATAATTATTAGTTATTGGATTTTAATTACTAATAATTTTAAAGTTTAGAGTACATTTTGTTAAAATTGAAAGTTCATGATACATTATGCAAAAAGCAAAATATTTTTGGATGCAACAGTATAATTTATTCAATTTTTTATAATCTTGTAACCTTTTTTCAAGATATATGTTAGTTCTTACAATATTGTTCAAGACATCTCTTTTCCCCCTTTCTTTGCGTTGAATCAGCTTAAATTTGTTGCCAAAATAATAAGAATTTACAACGACTATATATATATATATATATATATATGTGTGTGTGTGTGTGGACATAAACTAGCGCAAAAGGATCCCACAGAGTACAATTTCTCAATCTCTCCTTCCATTAGACCTGACTATACAATTAAGAGGAGTTATAAATAATATACATTCTAATTTTAATATTTTCTCAATGTATGTTTCAGGTTTTCGAAACTACAAAAATATCTTTACATTTGAGAAATATGCATCAATTTAAATAGACATCAACACCATAAAGCTATCTATAATTTCTTTTCAAGGAAAGCTATCTGCTGCCTGTTAAGTTTTGTTCTTTGGGAAAAATATAAAAATTTCCTTGAAATATTTTCAAAAAATAGTTTTTTCTCCTTATATTGTCTGGAATTGAAACCCATCAAATGAAGTTTAGAAAAGTGGTTTAAATTTTAGAATTTCATAAAACTCTCATATGCTATGGTGTAAAGCTCTCACATGTTACAATATGCGATTCAAGTTATACGTTTATAATTTCTCAAAACAAAAGGATAGATTAAGGAAAAGAAATTAGATTTAGATATCATCCTTTGAATAACGATCCCTGCTACAAGTAATATAATTTGTTCACTTGAGTCTTAAATTATAAGGGCAATGCTCTTCCTTTGCATAATATTTTTAAGTCATTACTTAAATCTTACAATCTTCAAGAAAAGAAAATGTAACATCTCAAACAACTATTTAAAAGCACATATTAACACGCATCTTTATAACTTTTTAAGTACCTAGTTTAAGCTATTTACACAATTTTTGAAATGGAATATTACTATCTTTTATTCTCGCACACCCTAATTATATTTCTTTGAGTAAATCTAAAAATAATATCAAAAGGTTTGCAAGCATCTAGTTTTTAAGAGGAAAAATTTAGGATACCAACTATTCGCTTGAATATACTTCTACACTCATATGCACTTTTACTAGTTTGTTTTCCTATTTTCTAATTCGCAAAATCAAACATTTGCTTCTTTCTTTTTTTCCCCTGTTGAAATGAATACATTCGCAAAATCAGAAATTTGCAAATCCCTAATCCAAATGACCAACTTTTAAAAAATCACGATAAATATTTGAGTTCTCCATCGCTTGACCAAAGTATATGTACACACACTATATACATATATATATAAATATGTATGTATGTATAAACACCTTTGATTTCTTGTGACATATCCTTAACAATTAAGATTAAACCTTAAGCAAATTATCGACCTCAATTTGAAAAGATTTAATTTGATGAGAAGTTTGAGAACTTCCCAAATAAGCATCATTTATCCATATTTCATGAGGTTTTTTTATTATTATTTTGAAGGTTCGTATATTTCATGAGCTCCAACACATGGTCGAAACTTAAATTATAAGAGTATTAATTGTAGGTCAAATCAATGCTATTAAAAAAAATTAAGCTACCGAAAAAAGAAGAAGAAAAGAAGCTACATGAGATCGAGGATGATGATTTCGTAATCTTATAATTTTATATTTAAAAGTTGTATGACTTACTGTTTAGGAAATATTCCGAACGACGAGGGAACAAAAGCTTATGAATAATATCTTAATATTTTGAAATTGGGTGTAAATTAATTAAGAGAATCCAATAATAGCTGCACTCCATGCATGTATCTTGGTTATTAGAGATCGGCACGAGCACGGTATGTTAAAAAGCAAGCATGACATGATATGACATAACATAATTATTAAATGAGTCTAGCCTATCTCGCTTATTAAATGGGCTAGGCTTTATGTAATTTTTAGGCACGAAATATGTTAAAAGCACGATACGGTAAGAGTCTGGTATAAACATGAGTATGAGCATGTTAAAAGTACGATTAAGGCCTAATTACAAGCACGATTAAAACATGCAATTTGAAACTACTTTTTCTAATATATTTTATATTTTATAAAGAAGTTCTAAATTTCTAATAAATTCAATCAAAAAAAAATAAAAATAGATTTTTTGTTGTTAGTAAATTGTCAACTACCCAATATATATTTACCCTATTTGATTTGTATATATATATAAAAAAAAATAAACAGAAACTAAATAATGAAAACCACATCGTACGAAATTCTACAGTGTTGTTGTCCTCAAAAAAGGATTTTTATCAATAATGCACTTTCTTTTGTTAAGATTTAGGGGCCATTGGGCTTTGTTTTTGGGATTTTTTTCATTTTTAGATTTACAAAAAATGAAAAGGATTTTAAAACATAGTTTGGTTACTTTTTTGAACCTACCCAAAAAAAAAAAACATTTTGAAGAACATCCCTAAAAAAAGACCCAAAAATGAAAACAAAAAAAAAGTTTTTTTCATAATTTTCTATCTTCTTTCTCACTCCCTCAATTTCTCTCCCCTCATAGCAAGTCCCCTGACTGCCTCTCAAATCAAAAATCTGGCGCCATTGCTCACCGGAGCACAGGAAGAAGAAGGAAAACTCACCAAAGCAGAGGAATTTCTACCTCTTCATTCTTTTTTAATATTTTTTTATTATTAATATTTGTTTTTAATAAAAAAAATATTTGTTTTTTAAAAACATACCATCATATACTACCAACAACTATTTTAAAAACAGTATTGGTACATTTCTCAAAACATTTTGAGACTGTTTTGTATTGTTTTCAAAATGGGTGAAAATGTTTTTGTTTTGAAAAATGAAATTTTTTTGGGAATTCTGTTGAGAGTGTTTTTAAAATTTTTGCCTCGAAAAACGTATGAAAACATTTCCAAAAATTTTGAGAACAAAACCAAACAGGGCCCTTATTTTCAAATTTTTTTCAAATTTAAAAACCAAAATGAAAATACTACCAAACAGGTTAGTGACTTCATTATGTTTGTTTTTCATTTTTTGTTCTTTTTTTTTTTTGTAAATTTACCTCTAGGTGTGATAAAGATATAGTAAGAGCTAAAAGCACAACAAAAAAACACAAACATTGATACGAAAACGAGCATGACCTAAGCACGTTATAGGCACATACAACCCATTAATAAATAGACCATGGACTGAGCTTAATGCCACAAAAATTAAATAGGTCAGACCTAGTATAGTATGATCAATAAATGGGCCGGTCTAAATATAGCGCAAGGTTTGCTTGGGCCTAAATTGGCTCGGTATGGCCTATCTAACATCTCTATTGACTATACAGTTGGGTCAATAAAATAATTATTTAAAAAAACACAATTTTCTAATTAATAATACCGCTCAAATAGTACTTGATGAAGACCTTTTCAAAAGCTATTAATATTTACCTTTTTTTAGTTTGTTAGTCATCACCCTGGTTTTTAGCTGGATTGAGGTTGATTTTGTATTTTCAAAGAACAAATGGTAGAAGCTAGATGATGACCTAGCTGTAGCACACGATTCTGTCCAAAACTAACGAATGAGCTATGAGGAGTTTTTGATTAATTAATTTAGATTAATAAAGAAATGACGACTAGCTAAGCTGCTTTGATCTTAATCTGTTTTGTAAAGTCGATGCATTTGCTTTTACTACTTGTTCATCCTGCACGTTTCCTGGGCTTTTATTATTTCAAAGCAAAGTTAGGACTTTAGTGCTTAAAATCATACTATATATTATAAATAAAATGGCAACTTTTAGTTTCATGTTTAAAGACATTATAATGAAAGATTCTGTGGAGGTTTAGCACTATTCAACATGGTAGCTAATTGACTGGACTTTAATAATTAATTAGGATGTGTTTGCGAACACAATTAGAACAGCAATTTCGTTTTTTTAATCAATTTCTTTATAGTGTTTTCTCTTACATGTTCTAACTTATTCGTCCAACTACGTTCTCTCTTCAAACTATTTGCTTATTATCTCACTTGTTTCTTAATCATTTTTTTTAATTATGCACACAGATGAAGAGAAGGAGCTAGCCATATAAAAAGTTTAAGTACTGTCCCTATTAGACCATACTATTTAACTTCCGTTTGTTGATTATTTTTATCTTTTATTTTTTTTTTAAAAAAAGTTGTTTTGAGGTGTAGTTATACTAGCTAGCATGCCCAAATGAACTAAAAATTTGAGGAGGGGATGGGAGAGTGGACTATGATGTCTTACCTGCTAGAGTTATCAAGTACCACTTCCTAAGTGCATTGAAGATATACATTGTATGGCTTTAAATGGATTTCCCATACTTCTTTAAGCTTATTGGTGCTTAGTCATTGTTTTCTATTATCTCTTCTTCTCTCCCCACTCTATGTTTGGGATATAGCTTAGGGGTTTGGCAATACATGCATATAGGGTCATTTTAGGTTGGGACCGAGGCCTTAGGGTCATGAATCACTTAAATATATATATATATATATTTGACAACACTCTTTCCTAGCAAATGTACTGTATAGACTCAAAACAAAATGTTCTAAAAATTTATAATGTTATATATTAATATATATCTATATATATAAATATATATATGCATTTTCTTTCCAAATCCTACAGGCCCCCTCCCCCTCCTCCTTTTTTTTCCTCTCTTTCCAAAGTTCTTGGTAGGACTGATCTCTTTGTCTCTCTCCCCAAAAAACCTGCTTCTTTTATCCACTATAAAAAATTAGATTTTTAGTCACAACAGTTTTTAACAAAATTTTTAATTATAAACCCCATAGTTACAAGCCTTAGTCACAATAAAAACTAAACTAAAAGTTGTGATTAAATGTATGTTAGTCACAACATTTGTTGTGATTAAAAGATTTGCTAAAAAATTGTTGTATTCCTACCCCTTCTTTTCCACTATGAGGTTGCAGGCTTGATACATATTGTTACTGTGCAACATTTATATGGTCGTAAAATGTTGAAAAACGACAGTCATTATATACCTACATGTGTGTTATTGATCCTAGTATCTTTTTGTGACAACAACTTAATTAACACTGTGCATCTCATTAAATATACAAGCGTAATTTTATGGTTTAAAAGTGACTACCGTCCTTTTCCATTGACTATATAGCACTAGTATTAAATTTGCACCCTACATATATATATGTACATCTGAACATGGACTATATATCTAGGGTACTAAAAGGAAAGCCACAGACGTAAACACCAGAACTCAATTGACAACACACAAAAACAATATTATGTTTTCCCCTAAAAAATAATATTATATATGTGCTTAGTAAATGAAGACTTTTTCTTGGTAGAGGATGCAGTAAAAATACTGTAGCAATTTAAATTATACGAGAAAAAACACTATAACAAAACTGGCTCAAACTGGGAATTTGTTCTGGCACGAACTGACGAACAAAGATAGACTGATTTCCCAAAATCATTCCATTTCAGTAAAATGAAATGAGGGAAATTAGCAAAAGCAAGGAAGTGTATTCAGGGAACTAAATTGGTGCAATATATTGAGCTGTAGGTGGACGACAAGTCATATACATATTGTTGTAGCTCTAGGACCACACCCCACGTATGCCTTCAATGGACCACCATGCACGGTAGTACAGTAGTAGTAGTATTAGTATTAAAACTGCTCAACCTTCCAGTTGGCGGATATCATGATCATGTCTTATTTTCTTCAATGTCCCCTTCTTTGATCAGTTTGTGTTTTTGGCCTTTCGTGTATGAAGGGAATTAGTGAAGAAATGGCTTGGATATCTTTTCTCCTCACCTTCAAGGATATACATGAAGAGAGAGAGAGAAGAGAG
This sequence comes from Artocarpus heterophyllus, assembly GCA_025403435.1. NCBI lineage: Eukaryota > Viridiplantae > Streptophyta > Magnoliopsida > Rosales > Moraceae > Artocarpus > Artocarpus heterophyllus. Next base: position 28,456,597 of record CM046343.1, read on the forward strand.
AGAATGGGAAATTTTTTGAGTCTGTATAGAGCTTTTCAATGAAGGAAAGGAAGTAATAGATTGATAGCTTTTTCTATATGAGTCCGTAGTGTTTACACATTTTAAGTATTGTATGTACCATATCTTACTTAAATAATTTTTTTTTTCTATTTTTTTAACTTGGAAATGTCATGTTGCGACAAAAGAGAAGAAAAACTTGACATATTACGGGAGACTATATGAGCAATAATATTTCTGAAAATTAGAGAAAAATAAATGCCCCTTTTGGTTTATTGGTTCAAATTGTATTAGTTTAAACTTTCTAGGTTTGAACAGAAAAATCCGAATTGTATAGTTTAAATAGTAATCTGAACTAGCGTTTGGAAGTGTAGTAAAGTATTAATTTGAACTGGATATCCAATCTGAATTCGTGTTCAGATAAGTATTGAAAACTCTAATTTGAAGCATGAACAAATTATTTAATTAAAAAATAAATATGAAATATGGAAAAAAAAGTTAGTGTTCAATAATAGTGTTAAATTATAAATATAAATATATAGGAGTAAAATCATTGTTCAATATTGGTTTGAAACGTTGACATGGAAGGGGGGTTTGAACTTTAAGTTGAGCAGTTCAGCTCAGTTTGAACTGTTAGTTTAGTTCCAATTAAATATCTTATCAAACATCAATTTAAACTATGATAATTGTTCTAAATTGAACTGGACTGAACCAGTCAAACAAGCAGAATGAAAACCTTTCAGAAAAGGGATTTAAGTCGAGCAAATTTAATAATCAAGTGGTTATTATGATTTAAGGTGACGCTTATCGCCAATATTTAATTCTTTCTTTTCTACGGTGAACTTTTTGAATTTTGTGATTTAAAGATTTGATGAGCCTTTTTTGCCAATAAACGTAAGAGTAATTCTATTTAACTTACAACTTTCAACAAGTTTATGCTTTTTTTTTTCTTTTTAGATTCGGCCTTTTATTTGTTTTGGCTACGGGTTATTCTTCTTATTTTTGTTTTTATTATTAACAGTGTGTTAGACAACGTAATTAAAATGATTTTATTGTAATATATGAAATCTTTATATACTGTAACATGTAAGAGTTTTACACTGTAGCAATTATAATGATATTTTATCAACGATGTCGTCAAACGCTCTCTGTAACCAATGACGGAGAAAAGGAAGCAGGAGAGCCCAACTTTTTTTTTCCCCCTTAAACATAGTGGTTTTAATTTTAATATAATAGATATATGTATAAATTAGACTTAACCCTCTTACCGATGGCTTAATTGTTACATATATATATATGTGTGTGTTAATATAATTTTAATTAAAAAAATTTACCCCTACTAATAAATCCTAGCTTTGTCATCGTCTATAGTTATTATTTAAAAAAATTGGGTAAGGGAATCTATCGCTCTAAGTTATTTAGGTATATGTCTCTGTGTGTGTGTGGATATATATATATATATATATATATATATATAGAGAGAGAGAGAGAGAGAGAGAGAGAGAGTT